>OZ018333.1:48796006-48934516 GCA_963969495.1 Ceratothoa steindachneri | reverse complement strand
CCTCGTAGCAACAGAGGAACCTGAGATGGTGGCCATTACGGAGACGTGGATTAAAACCTCAAGCCGAGATTTTGAAGGCGAATTCACGATTCCCGGTTACCAGCTCTTCCAGAAAGATAGGCCAGACAGAGAGGGTGGCGGTGTGATGTTGTATGTCAAGGATACTCTCAACTCGACGGATTGCAACATCGTATCCGACCATGAACTACTAGGTGTTGACCTAGAGATAGGTGCTGCCAAATACAGGACCCTGGTGCTTTATAGACCTCCTGCCCAACTCGTTGAAAAGGACAGAGATCTGTACCAGCTACTAGGAGAACTTGTCGAAGACAGAGTGTGTATCGTCATGGGTGATTTCAACACACAAGTTGACTGGGAAACCAGAGAACCCTGTGGCGAGAACGCACCACTCCTGGAGTTCACGAACAACGAGTTCCTCACTCAATGGGTGAGAGAGCCAACGAGAGGAGACAATATCCTCGACTTGGTTTTCACCTCTGAGGATGACATCGTTGAGGACCTCTCTGTTGGCGAAGAGCTCGGTGGCAGTGACCACCGACTAATTAGATTCGTAGTCAAAGTCCCCAAGGCAGAGTCTGCAACTAGTAAATCAAGGAAACTGGATTTGAGAAGAGCAGACTTTGCAGGTCTACGCGCGGAACTGACTGACGCGAGGCTAGAAGAGTGCGAGGCTGTTGAAGACTCTTGGAACAGTTTCAAAACCACATTCATGAGTCTTCAATCGCGTTTCATCCCTCTGAAATGCCCCCGTCGGTCGTCTGTTCAACCAAAGTGGTTTAATCGAGAAATCGGCCAACTGCTTAGGGAGAAGAGAAATGTGTACCGGCAATCGAAGATCTCGGGTGACTTTGACGAATACCGGAGGCTAGCCAGGAGAGTGAAGTCCAGCATAAGGGCGGCTAAGCGGTCTGAGGAACTCCGAGTGGCGAGACTCTGTAAAGAGAATCCCAAGGAGTTTTTTGGATATGTGAACAGCCGTAAACCAATCCGTCGAACGATTGGCCCTTTGAGGAATGAGGAGGGGACATTAAAGCATTCAGATGCAGAAAATGCTAACCTCCTCAACGACTACTTCTCTTCGGTGTTTACTGAAGAGTGTGGTCCCATTCCCCAGCCGACGGATTCCTGCTCGGGGAAAAAGCTGGAGGCAATGGACTTCACTGAAGGAGAAATAAAGAAAAAGATCGCTGACCTAAAGACGAATAAGTCCCCTGGACCGGACGGGTTTCTACCCAAGGTGTTGAAGGAAGTGTGCGATGAAGTATCACGACATCTGTGCGCTATCTTTAACATGTCAATCCGGACCGGATGCGTTCCTAGAGACTGGCGTGAGGCGGAGGTGACTCCGATCTTCAAGAAAGGAGACCGTAACCAACCGTCGAACTACCGACCTATCAGTCTGACTTCGATAGTCGGTAAACTCATGGAAAGCATCATGGTGGACAAAGTGACGTCGTATTTAGAGTCAAACCTGCTACTGAGGAGTTCCCAGCACGGCTTCCGAAGGCAACGGTCATGCCTGACGAACCTTGTAGAATTCTTCCACTTCGTTTTCAGCGAGCACGATCGGGACAAGGCGGTGGATGTGGTCTACCTAGACTTTCAGAAAGCCTTTGATAAGGTACCACACCGCCGCCTTCTCCGGAAAGTGCGAGCGCTTGGCATAGACGGAAAGGTAGCCGGCTGGATCGAGAACTGGCTAAGTGGCAGACGGCAACGGGTGGTGGTGAATGGACAGTCTTCTGAGTGGGTGCCCGTTACTAGCGGGGTGCCTCAAGGTTCTGTCCTGGGACCACTACTCTTCATCATCTACGTCAACGACATGGACGGTGGCATGGTTGCCAAGATTTCCAAATTTGCCGACGATACCAAGCTTGGTATGAACGTTGCAAAGGATGGAAATACTGCCCGCCTGCAGGAAGATCTTGGGAAGATTGGGGAGTGGTCGGACACGTGGCAAATGCCTTTTAACGTGGGCAAATGCAAAGTGATGCATATCGGCCACAGAAACCCCCAATCTCAGTATATCCTTAAGGGCACTGCTATTGAATCCACCGACACTGAGAAGGACTTGGGTGTAACAATCACTAGTGACCTCAAGTTCTCGAAACAGTGCATTGAGGCGGAGAAAAAGGCCCAAAGGATGCTAGGCTATATTAAGCGCCAGTTTGGTTATCGGAACCAGGAGATTGTACTGTGCCTGTACAACTCACTTGTCCGACCGCACCTGGAGTATGCCGTACAATTTTGGAGTCCTTCATTGCGAAAGGACATCGCGAGATTGGAACGCGTACAAGCCAGGGCAACCAAGCTGATTCCCTCTATCCGACATAAAAGTTATGAGGATAGACTAAGGGAGTTAGATATGTTCTCGCTGGAAACCCGTAGACTGCGTGGTCAGCTCATCGAAGTCTTCAAAATACTTCGAGGGTTCGACAATGTTGACTACCGGGATATTTTCACACTGAGTGAGAACAGAACGCGCAATCACGGCTTCAAACTTGAACTGAAGCGTTACAACCGCAATCTGTGTGGAAACTTTTTCACCTACAGTATCTGCGGTAAGTGGAACGCACTTCCAGTGGAAGTTGTCAACAGTGAATCTGTTGACCAGTTCAAGTCAAGACTAGACAAAGTCTTGAAAAGTGGCCGTTTATGGACGCAAAACAATTGAGCAGCCATGTGCCCGCTCAATTGCTAGTCCAAAGGTACCCTCTTTGAATGGACCGTAAGGTCTCCTAGGGTACTTACTTTCCTTGTTACTCCTTGTTACTCTCTCTCTCTCTCTCTCTCTCTCTCTCTCTCTCTCTCTCTCTCTCTCTCTCTCAGATGATATGGGTATGGCTAATATCTTAAACGAGTTTTTTAGTTCAGTCTTCACCTTAGGATATACTAATAACGATAACAACGAGTCTATACAGGTCAGACACCCATCACTAAGGAGCCTGGAAGTAAATCCGCAACTAGTAATTGATAAATTAAAGAAAATGAACTCGTACAAGACTCCTGGTCCTGATAAATTTTACCCTAGAATCTTAAAACATGTCCATAATGAGTTAGCAGAGTCACTTGCTCTCATTTTTAACAAATCTCTCGAGCATGGGGTCGTCCCTGATGATTGGAGGAAAGCTAACGTCACACCTATCTTTAAGAAGGGATGTAAAAACCAGGCCAGTAATTACAGACCCATTAGCTTAACCTCAATAGTTGGAAAGTTGCTCGAAACGATCATTAGAGACAAGCTAGTAGAGTTCCTCGAAAACAATAACCTTATACGTGATAGCCAGCATGGTTTTAGGTCTAAGAGATCGTGCTTAACAAACCTAATTGACTTTTACCATAACCTTTTCAACCTATATAACGATACTAAATCATTAGATATAATTTACCTAGATTTCAAAAAGGCATTTGACAAAATTCCACATCAGAAACTCATGAACAAAGTGCGTACGCTAGGAATTAACGGTAATATATACGGATGGATTAGTAGCTGGTTAAAAAACAGGAAGCAGAGAGTGATAATAAATGGCGTGGAATCGGACTGGGTATCTGTTACCAGCGGTGTTCCCCAGGGATCAGTCCTGGGGCCTATTTTATTTACTATATACATCAATGACATAGACGTTGGAATAAATAATATCATATCTAAATTTGCAGATGACACGAAAATAGGTAACTCAGTACTATGCGAAGATGACAGGGCTAGCCTGCAGGCTGATATAAATAAAATTACCGAATGGTCTGAGAAATGGCAAATGCCATTTAATATCGACAAATGCCAAATCCTTCAGTGCGGAACAAAAAACAAAAAATACACCTATACAATGCAAGGCGGCTTAATAAACACAACCCCGCAGGTTAAAGATTTAGGAGTAATAATTACAGAAAACTTAAAAACATCAAACCAATGCGCAGCTGCTGCAAACAAAGCTAACACAGCACTAGGATTTATAAAAAGAAACTTTACTTATAAAAGCGAGGAGATAATTATGCCACTATATAAAAGTATCGTCAGGCCCCATCTCGAATACGCTGTACAGTTCTGGGCCCCTTACTTAATAAAAGACATAGATAAATTAGAAGCTGTACAACACAGAGCGACAAAACTTATCCCGTCAGTACGTAACAAACCTTACCACGAGAGGCTAAAAAAACTCAATCTAATCTATTTTCCGTCAGAAAACGAAGACTAAGGGGGCAGCTTATAGAGTGCTTCAAAATACTTAAAGGATTTAACAACGTTAATGCCAATAACTTGTTCACACTGACAGGGGAGTGTCCCACCCGTGGACATGATTCAAAACTTCAGGGTAAAAGAGCCACTATGGATGTAATAAAAAACTTCTTCACTTACTCGATTATTAATGATTGGAATAATTTGCCAAACGCAGTAGTGGACAGCAGAACTATAGATTCATTTAAAATGAGATTAGACAAACACTTAACAAATATTGGAATTGTTTAGCATAAGCTACAAAATAAAATAATATTACAAAAATATAACTCTTTCAGGTTTATGTAAGTGGTTTTCATATTCATTTCATTTAATTACTATTCAATGCAAATTTCCTTCAGGTACTGTCTTCTTACACCTGCAAGGTACTTTTCCCAAATTATTTCATGTACGGCTTTTGCCGGAGGGAGTGGAGGGTGGGGAGAGCCTAAAACTTTTCTATCCTTTACTTCTACTATTCTATGTGTAAGTGGCAGTAGATTTAAGGCCAGATCACCTTAGTCTGGGCCGTAAGGCCCGTGTGATCTGTGTATCTATGTAACTCTATGTAACTCTCTCTCTCTCTCTCTCTCTCTCTCTCTCTCTCTCTCTCTCTCTCTCTCTCTCTCTCTCTCTCTCTCTCTCTCTCTCTCTCTCTCTCTCTCAAGTTGGAAACTAGACGTGTACGAGGCCAGTTGATTCAAGTATATAAAATACTAAATAGAATTGATAATGTGGATTACTCAATCTGGTTCGAGTTCAACAGAAATGTAACAAGGAATAACAGTATGAAGCTAATCCCTCCAAAATACAAATTGAATGTATGCGGTAATTTCTTTTCGTATAAAATAGTAAATATTTGGAATCAGTTAACGGAAGAGGTCGTTTCGAGCCCCAGTGTCGAGGCGTTTAAAAGGAGGTTAGATAAAATCATAAATACGCTTACATACTAAAAACATAAGATTACACTGAAAATAATTAGATTAAGAATATTAAAAGAAAAATAATAATGTAGAAATGCATTTCTGCTTTCCTGTCGAAATTCCTGTTTGTGTACTTTTTTTTCTAGCACAGCGGGTATCTTTTCATCTTTCATTGCCCGAAAGATCGGGCGGGGAGAGGTGGGAGGGCAGAGCCTTGAACTTTACTATACTATTTCTATGACGAGTAGATTGAATATGAATATTAAATGAGTACCTCCTCGGTATGGACTAACTTAGTCTTCTGAGGTACTATCTTTCCTTGTAACTCCTTGTAACTCTCTCTCTCTCTCTCTCTCTCTCTCTCTCTCTATATATATATATATATATATATATATATATATATATATATATATATATATATATATATATATATATATATATATATATATATATATACACACACGAGAACGGAGGGCCCAAAAGTTTCTTCACATTTTTAAAAGTTAATATCACAAAAACTAATTGAGTTATAAAAGTGAAGGATAAATAAAATGAAAGAGGAGATCTTGGATTTTTATTATTTAAATATAATATGTTTCAAATGTTCTCCATTATTGTTAAAACAAAGGCGGACTCTTTGCACCATATTTTCTATAACATTTTCCAAAACACCAGGAGTGATTTTGTCGATTTCTTCAATGATGTTTTGTTTCAATTCTTGAAGATTATTAGGTTATTTACGTATACCTTTTCTTTAAGGTATCCCTAAAGGAAAAAATCTAGAGGGGTAAAATCAGGCGAGCATGGTGGCCAAGAAACGTCACCTAAACGTGATATTAACCGACCAGGGAAGGCTGCTCTTAGTGTTGCCATGGTTTCTCTCGCTGTGTGTGGGGTCGCCCCGTCCTGTTGGACCCACATATCATGCATATCCAAATCTTCCAGTTCTGGCTCAAATAATCTTGTATCATTTATCTGTAAGTGTCCCCTGTTACTGTCACTGTTTTTTCGTCAACATTCTCGAAGGAGTAGGGACTAATGATTCTCGAACTGGTTATGCCGCACCAGACCGTAATTTTCTGTGCATGAAGAGGCTGCTTGTGAATTATCATGGGATTTTCAGCACACCAGATTCTGCATTTTTTCTTTATTAACGTATCCAGTAATGTGAAAATGGGCTACATCGGACATGATTAGGTGAGAGGTAAAAGTCTGATCATTTGTTAGTCAAAAAAATGCGCGTGCAAAGTATATTCTTTTTTGATGGTCTGCAATATTTAATTGTTGAGTTATTTGAATTTTGTATGGATGAAGTTTCAATTCTTTTGTTAGGATGCGTTGCAATGATGTTCGAGAAATTCCGAGTTGATTGAAACGTATCCTAGTTGACATTTGTGGCTGTTGTTGAACACTGGTTAACACACCCTGGAATATTTTGCCATGTTAGAGACAATAATCATACGATCGATTTCAATGGAAGTAAAATGTTATTTAAATCGGCTAACTATGTTAAGAGAAGAATCGTAGAATCGAGCTTGATATCGTCAGTTCCTAATTTAAATCTATCTGAGGGTCAATTTTCTTTTAATCCTATAATAAGATCGCAAATAAACAAAATAGTAAAATGCCAGCCCTTCAATATGTTTAGGCCTACCCCCTCCCCAGATTAGCCACAAGTAGGGGATTGGGGGAAAAGAGGGGATCTTGTGTTATGCTTATATGCATTTCTCTTATATTTTCTGCCCAGTGTCAGTTGAAAAAGGGTGTGAGATACACCGAAACTGTTCTGAATTAAATTGTCTTCGGAGAATGTGGTTTAATTCCTCATCTTTTCTTGCGATATTGCATTAATTTTCATCATACATATATATATATATATATATATATATATATATATATATATATATGGAATTATATAAAATATAGTATAGTATTGCCATGACGTTTTTGAAGTTATAAAATCAGGGGAACTTGATGGAGCGCTGATGAAATAAGAAATAAAGGTGTTCGTTAAAATGCGTTAGTGATTCGGGAAAATCTATTCTGATTGGTTAATTTCGAATTGGGTTGTACAAAGTTTTGATTAGTTGGTGGTTGGGAGGAATCGTACGTTGATTCTGAGGTAACCGTATTGGTATCAAAGGTCGTACAAAAATGTATTTTGGGCAAGATGCATAATTTTCTCAGACGGGAAATTGCCAACTGCCTCTTTACGAACTTTGTAGGAGCTTGCAAAGATGTCAGCAGCTACAATACTCCTCCAAGAGTGTTACCCAACACGTTACAAAAAAAATAAATATTACGCTAATCCAGATATCTCCGAGGCCTTCTGACAATGCGGCCAGACCGTGTGATGACGCCAATAGGCTGTCTACGATTGCTGGGAATGGCACAAAATGCGGGCGAGGCACTGTCACTAGCAAGAGTGGACGGATTGATGGTGATCCGTTTGGGCGACCTCTCCGAGCTAGTGTCTGGTGATAGCATGGCGCTCTGTTACTGGCTTCGGGGTGACCAGAGGTGGAGAGATGGTCTTCTGACTGGACAGCTCTGACGACGAGGTTTCCTACAACAAAAGAGGCGGCGGCAGCAATTGGGGAGATGGAGATATGGGCGAGGTAGAGGATATTGGGTTTGAGATTAGATGATGATGAGGTAAGGGAATCACTAGACCATTATTAAATATAGTAGAAGAGGAAAATGAAGACTGCTCAGAATGAACAGCATTCATAAAGGTAGGTTTCGAGCGATCCAGGGAAACCATATCCTGCTTGGCGCCAAACTGCAGTACATAGAATCTCGTCTTTCTAGAGATGCCGAGAAAGGGGCTGTCATAATTGTGTTGCAATAAGGAGCGAGTAGAATCGCGACGGACAAAGACATGGGAACAAGTTGATCTCTTTCGGCATGAAAGGTCTCTGATTAGCAGGCACTCTAGGGGCAGTAGGCTTAATATCAGCCATTACCCGTATAAAATCGTGTACATAAGAAGCAGGATTGAGGTAAGGAAGTAGAGGCCGGTCAGAAAAGAATTGACCAGGAAGACGAAGTTGATTACCGTTAACAGCTGACATCTTTGCAAGCTCTTACACCGTCTTCCTTTCAAAGGGCAGTTTTAGGAACCCCGAAAGACGAGTTCACGACCACCTTCAAGTGTATTGCCTACTTTGAGTCTGAGGACTCGGTGAGGCGCGTTTATGTTTCGCCTTACGGGAAACGGTCACGATGGGGGAGGGGTAAGGTTGGGGGAGTGGTTTTAGTTAATCCTGGGTGTGAACCCTTTGTGCCTCCAACTCTACCAGAGGAGCGCCCGGAGTGAATAGAACTTGCAGAAGACACACTCGACTTTTCCGCTCGATGGTCAGCCAGTATTAAGGTGACGGAGTGTAGGGGTTAGTCTCAAGGCCTCTGCTTGTTTTCTCGTCACAGACTCTACTTTTCCGCTCGATGGTCAGCCAGATCTAAGGTGTCATCCCTGTAGTCAACGAGATCCCTCGCATAAACAACTCCTTTCACGAAGTTCAGGTAAAGTGCGACATCAACTCACTGGCGAGCCATTCATATCCTGAAGGGCAATTTTCATGGCACATCGGAAGAATCCGATGCATTTGCGAGGCTCCCGTCCGAGAAACGGGTCACCTTCGGCCTTCTACCAATCAAGCTCGCTAATGCTCTCCTCCGATGGATCATGTTGCTCTTCGCCAACAGTTGAGCGAATAACCAGAAAGCATTTGAAGTCAGCCGCTCGCAAATGGCAAGTAGTCTCTCAATTAAGCCCCCCCCCCCCCCCGCCGACGTAAGCGCGGCTCCACTCGGCGCTCTAGAAACTTTCTTTGCTGGTACTTCCGTCACGAAGGCGGCTCGGAGCCGGACATGCCGAGCTTAGCCTGGTCGCTTGCCTAAATTCCACTGAGCTTTCACGGAAGGAGAGGAACCCTTTGTCCTCTTTTTAGATGAGGTTGGAGAATGAACCCGCTTCTCTCCACCACCGGACAGAGCGCTTTCAGCAAGAACCTTTTCCGAACGTCTTAATGTAAAAGGGAAGGTTCCTCCTCTCTAAGTGAAGGGAAGCTTGCACAGGGACAGATCCATTTTAGATGTTTGACATAGAGCCAAAGTTAGTAACATGAAAGATCTTACAGTCTGTGGGTAGGTCACATCCGCTATCATGTCTAGCTCTGCAGGAGCCTAAACATGCCCAGGACCCCCCGCCTTCCTAGGCATCAGGGATCGCATTCAAGGTACTTTCAGTCATCTCTGATCGGCCAACCGACCTCTATCAGTGAAGAGAGAGGGCAGACACGCTACCCCAAGGAATTTCAACGGGGCCCGCTTTCTATTGACCTCCCTAGTGTTTGCCCTATCGAGTAGTCCAACCTGGAGCGGTCGATGTTGGGCCGCCTGTCCACTTTCCTGGCACTCCTCTGTGATGGAAAAGTGGGGACTGCCATTGGTGGAAAGGGGGAGTTGTCCATAGGCGACTCCAGGGAGGAAACACACCCAGGTCTAGGAGAGGAGTATACCCCCTCTATAGAAGAGTTAGAGGGGCCTTAAGAGGGCAGCTCCAAAGATGACAAAGGAGAAGCCCCTTCGCCGCTTGCGTATGGCGAGAGGAATCCCCCTGGACCGGTCCAAAGGGTGTCTCGTGTTATCTCGCCCTCTAAGACACCTAGGGAGGACGAGGACGCGCTGGAGGTGGATCCTCATGCACAGTCACATCATTATCTTCTAATATAATATTTGTAGGGGGAAAAAAAAGGCAATGGGAAGTAGATAGTACGACAGCCCCTCCAAAAGTTAAGTGTCCATAGAATAAAAAATTCCAGAATGTGATCATTTACCGGGAATTGCAAAAGTCCCTTAACAGTATAGGACGGTCTCAGCAAAGGGCACGAGTTTTATTAATTGCACTTGTCCTTCAGTAGCTTTTTTCCCTCCTTTAGAAGCTTTGAGATAGATGGTATGTTTGGTGTGGTATTTTTCTAGTTCTTTTTTAATGTAGGAAGGCGAGGATCGATTTCCTCTCACTCAAGGAATCTTCCTCGAGTAGTTTCATATACTGTAGGATCGGATGACAAGGGCCGCAAGGAAAGTTTCTTTTAATTTAAATCGTTGGTTGGTGCATTTTTGTTGGAACCACTAAAACTAATGATTTTTGCATCGAAATTTTCATCATAATGACTCAGTAGCGCTCTAATGAGATCGCATAATGTTAAAAACTTGTGAAGTGGTTTCGAGGATTCAATAAAAAACAATTTTTTTTATGTTGAAAAAATAAATAAAAATACCATGAAAAGAAAACACTCGAATTATTAAATTTGTAAAATTTTAAAGCATATTATATTTCGATGGAGTCGGAGACCATATCTTAACCGATTCCAGAAGACAGGTAATTAATTGCACGACTACTCAGCAGCAGCGGGCCTGACACGCCAGAAGGGAACACTTCGAATGTCTAAAGGCACGATTCCCGAAACAAGTTAGGGTTGAGGGGTGGGAGGGAGATATCACATCACAGGGAAGGCTGCTTCCTAGGGCCAATAGAGTGTGGGTAGGAATTCGAGCACCCTCTACTTTTGAGTGGGATTCTTTGGGGGAACAGTTATGATTCTTGGTTCTGATAAGCGATTTGTCTCCCTAAACAAGTGAATCGATCTGCCCTATTCCAAGTCAATGCCAACCTCACTCATTCGGTCGGATCAGGTCCTTTTGGCGTGAGAAAGTGGGCCGACTCCCACAGCTGCTTTAATCCCCACACATTTCTCGTCTGCTCCGTTTGAAGATCCACCATCTCAAGGAGTTCCACGCGGCAAAAGTCACCTGTGGGAGGAGGACAATGCAAAGCTCAAGCAAGGGGCATGCTCTCCTCGGTGAAGGCGATAGGGAAGGTTTTTGTCTCAATCCACCTTCAAAATGCCCAAGTGACGCAGTGGGAATTAATTCAAGTCAAAATAATGAATCCTTTAAATAAGAAAGACAAAAGAGGAAAATCTTCATTACCCCTATGCCTCAAAAGTGTGTAGTTACAAGCCGCAAATACAAGGAAAACTACCTTCCACCCCAGGCTTCGCATGATCAAGGAGAAAGAGATTCAGCGAAGGGAATTTGGGAAGTTATATGGCGCGTAAAGGAATCAATAACCAAAGTAAACAAGCAGTATACTGGGTATCGCAAAAGTCGTTACACTCGTTACGACGATCTCACCAAAGGACACAATGATAGTTTTGATGCAGTTAGACACGTTTTTATGGTTTTAACATTTAATTATGGGTTTAAATTGTGATATTAGTCCCTGTGGCCGCCCTCGGCGGCGAGCACGCGCTCCAGGTAAGACCGGATTTTTTTTTTTTTTTAATTCTATAGAGCCCATCTGGCAACTACCCACTTGGGCAAAAGTCGCCGAAAAACAAGACAGCCTAGAACTAGGCTACTTTAAAATAAAAATATGAAAACTTAACAATGATATAAATTGGAAGAACTTAACAATCAGGAAGCAATCTCCGGCAGAGGGGGGGAGGTCCCACTCACCCGGGTGCAGGAGAGTGCAACCTACAAACAAAACAATAACAAAAAAAAGAAGCTTAAATAAATGGGAGAAGCCCGGCCTCCCCCCAAAAGTCAACAAGTCCACAAGTCAATGTGCACGAATCCGTCTCGAGTACAAGGGACAGGCGGTAGCGACCCCGCCCATCCCGGTACCGGGACAGGTATCGTGCGCGAAGATCACCCAGACTGGGACATTCGACAAGAATGTGCCGAACAGTCTGGGGGACGACGCAGTCGTTGCAATAGGGCGCAGGCGAGCGCTCCATCAAATAGCGATGCGTCATACGAGTGTGTCCGATTCGGAGACGACAGAAAGCAACCTGAAGACACCGCGGCATTGGGGGATAGGTCCATGGGAACAGTCGCGGCGCAATGGCAAGCAACTTTAAGTTCCCTTCGACCGTCTCCCATCTTCTTTGCCAAACAGTCCGAAGAGCTGCCCGTATTCCTGCCATGTAGTCGGTGTGAGGAAGAGCGAAACACTGGTCCGGTTGCAGAGTCCTCGCGGACTCTTTGGCGCGCTCATTCCCCGCAATTCCTACATGTCCAGGAACCCAGCAGAAGATAATCTCGACATCTGCCCGGCTCGCCAAAACCGTGGCGTCACGGATATCGCGAACCAGGGGATGCGGAGATTCCAATGCCCCGATAGCACTCAGGGCGCTTTGTGAGTCGCTATAGATCACAATCCGGTCTCCGAACCCGGCACGTCGCGTAATCTCCCGTACCGAGTGGTGTATTACCACCAGCTCGGCCGTGGAGACATGCGCAGCGCCTGGTAGAGCCCCGCTGACTTCAAACAGAGGGGATACGGCGTGGAAGCCGACCCCCTCTTGGGACTTGGAGCCATCCGTATACACTGGCACGGTTCCAGCGTGACACGATGTGTGCTCCAAAAAGGTCGAACGCAATACTCCCGGCGTAGTACAAGCTTTGGGAGCAGAGGCGTGGCGACAAATAGCCAAATGTGGTACCCTCCAGGGTGGCCTCCTGGGCAGAACCAGGGGCGCCACCGGGAAGACCGGAAGGCCGCGCAAACGTTGCGGGCGAAGTCCTTCCTCATGCTGGCCTACACGCGGTTGACGGAGGACTTCAGCTGGTCGACGTTGCAGGCCTAGCGCTCGACATGCACCCACACGCTGTAGGGGATTTGAGGTCGGGCCAAGAGTCCTTCGACCAGAAGTTCATGTTCGGCCCCAAACACTCTTGCACGGTCTTGTCGTGTGAGCCGGGGTACCGCCCTACTGAAAACGTAGTCCACCTCGTGATCTTTTTCACCCAGGGCAGGACGTTCGTGGTCGCGGAGAGCCTGTAACCGGCGGCGTCTTCTCACCATTAGAAGCCACGACACTGAGCATCAGTATTTCTGTGTTTTTAATTTTAGTCCTTCTGGCGATTGTCTACTAGGGCAGAAGTTGCCGTACTCATATCACAGCCTACTATTATGTAAATAACAAAGAACAATGATATAAAGGTACGGCTAATAAAAAACAAAACAAAAGAAAAAGCAAAAAGATAAGGAAGCGCGCTCCAGCGTCGGGAGTAGGCCCGCCTCCCCTAGGCGCAGTAGCCATGCGGTATCATAAGCCTTCTCCAGATCGAAAACCACGTGGCATAGTGCTGTCTACGAAGGAAGGCCTCGCAGACGGCATTCTCCAGTCGGAGCAGAGCATCCGACGTGAAATGGAACTTGAGGAAGCCGCACTGTGGAGAGGACAGATGGCCTCCGCTGTCCATGAAAAAGGCTAATCTAACGTTTACCAATTTCTTCCTCTACTTGCACACGCAAGAAGTTAGAGAAATTGGGCGAACACCGGCCGGGGTAGAGAGATCTCTCCCCGGTTTGCGAAAAGCGAGCACAGTAGCCATTCTCCAGGAATCTGGGAGGAGACCTTCCACCCAGATCCTGTTGAACAAATCTAACAGAAAGGCCATTCCTCGCCTACCCAGGTGTCGAAGCATGGCGTACGGGACATCGTCTGGACCAGGGGCGGTGTCCGCGCACGAAGCAAGAGGGAAACGCAACTAACTCAGAGTAAACCTGTCGTTGAGGGGTTCTCCGCCTCTGGAGGTGAAGTCCAGTCGGCGGCCTTCCGCGACATCACGACGCGCATTGAATGCTGGCAGAGCAGCATCCCGGCTATGGAATGCGGTCACGAAGGATTCCGCCACGTCGCGGGGTCCGAAATTGAGGTACCATTCTCCTGGAGAACGGGAGGGATGGCCCTACGAGAATTTGTCCTGAATCATTTTGACTCGCTTCTACAACTCTGCGAGAGGGGTCTTCCCGTTAAGTGAAAATACGAAGAGAGGCGAGCGTGCTTCGAAATATACCGAAACCTAGGCCTAGCTGGACGAAACTCACCGACAGTGAAGTCGGTCGGGCGTGCTTATAGCGCATGTAGGCCTAACGCTTCTGTTTGAGTGCCGTCTCACATTGGCTGACCACCACGGGAGCGGTCGGTGTGCAAAACAGCCAGACCTTCTAGTAATAGTAGTTAGGCCCACGGCGATGAAGTTGCCGGAAAGAACTCGAGGGCCTAATCTACCGACCTAAACTCCCCAACTGAGACAGAGAAATAAGTAATTTCCTCAAATGCGGACAACCGTGCCCGCGCCAAGCACCACTTGGGAGGGCTCTCGGGCGGCAGCGGCCCAGAAAATGATATTTGAATGGGAAAGTGATCACTACCATGGAGGTCATTGGAAAATGAAGCGGTTCGCGGGCAGTCCTAATCGTACGTAAACTCATTCACATTTAGGACACCTATCTCCAGCTCGGGAAGGACTTGACCCCTGGGATTAATCGAGTAGTCTCCTCAGAGGGTGTGTCTACCGTTCAGATCTATGAGCACGAGAGAGGGCCTCGGCAACCGTGTCGAAGTCGGCTGACGGTGGAATGTACGCGAAAATAACAGTATACCTCCTACCCAGCGGCTCTCGGCAATTGACACACTTGGCCACACGATTTAGACCTATCGTGTGCGGCCTTGGAACAACTTACACAGACTTTGGGTAACCCCGACTTTGCGCGTTTACAGGAGCGATTAGAATGGCCGAAGCGGTGACAGTAATAGCACCTCCACGGCAGTGACACGAATGCCTTCACGCGGTAGCGGTACCAACCGGCACGCACCGACTCGGGTAGCTTATCACAGTTGAACGTGATGAAGAGTGTTAGGGTGGGTCTTAAGGCCCTTCTCTGTTTTCTCATCACACGTTCGACCTTTGACAGCCCCATGGTCGGACAGCTCTATTAAGGTGATGTCATCTATGGAGTAGTCCACGAGTACCCTCACATAAACTAATCCTTTCACGAAGTTCATGGTAGAGTGCAGCGTCACACTCACCGACGTGCCACCAACTGTCCGAAGGGAAAAAATCATGGCCACCTCGAGGAATTTGACGCATTCGCCAAAAGGAGGCTCTCTACCAATCACACTAGTTAGATCTCTCCTCTGATGGATCATGTTGCCATCAGTGAAACCGAATAAGAAGGAAGCGTTTGAAGCCAGCGTGCTCGAAAACGCCAGGTAGCCTCTGAATGAGGTGCCCACGACGTAATCGAGGCTCCGCCCTGCGCTGTTCTGGTCATCGTCTCGGGAAGCCGGACGCTTACCGAAACGGCAGCAGACCCGTCCGTCCCCGCGGAAGGAGATGAGCCCCCCACCCCCAGTGTTTTTGGTCTTTTCGTTTTCTTGTTCCTTTTATTTTTAGGAGAGGAGGGTGGGAAATGAACCCGTTTATCTCTTCCGCCGGTAGGAGCCCATAGACCAGATCCTTCTCTGAAATGGAGAAGGTCTTGACTGTCACAGCGGCACCAGCCTGGAGAGGAGATCCCTCCTTTCCTTGTAGATCCTCGGGGGCCAAGCCGGCTGAGAAGCTTGCACAGGGGCGGAGTCGGTTTCTGAGCTTGGCACCAAGTCCTGGTTCTACTCCATGGAAGATTCTACCGTCTGTGGTTGGGTCACCTCGGAGGAGGGGGGGGCTCCCATTGCCCTCCCTCCCCAAGATATCATGGATCCCTTTTGAGGAAGCTTTTTTTCTTGTCTTGGGCCTGCGAACCGGCATCCGTCGGGGAAGAGAGGGTGGCAGGTATACTGACCCCCTGCAAGCTGGTCGCTCACGGAAGCAGGACATTAGGGGGCATGGACCCTGCCATCCCTTGGTCCCCATGGGGTTTGGCCCTATCGAGCCGCTTCCACCGGGAGTGGTCAATTATGGGCCGCCTGCCAGCTTTCTTGGCAGTCCTCTTGGAAAGTGAAGGCGGGACTGCCGTTTTTTAAGAGGAAATCGCCCAAGGGCGATTCCAGAGAAGGGAATGAGAGGGAGTCCCATGTACCAGAAAGCATAGGAGAGGAGTAAGTCTCTTCTCTGGTCAAAGATGTTTGGACGGTCCCCTGCAAAAGCAGAGGGAAACTTTTTCTACTTTGGAGCTACCCGAGGGCGGCTCCGACGCTGGTAAAGGGGAAGGTTGGGAGAGGGTTTTTTTCCATCATCAGACAAGGTGAGCCTATTAGTAACACGGGATGCTTACGCTAATCACCCCACGCAGTAGCCTGCTCTGCGAGGGGTGAACACTGGTCCAGCAGAACCAGCTGCCGCCATTTAGGATCACACCTTTCCGCCCAGTGGCCAGGCAGCCCTTGATAGAGATTGAAAGGAGAGATAAAAGGGTATGTGAGGATGAAGCAGGTTGTTAAAAACTCACCGCCCGAAACTGGAACATTGTCCCTTTTTCCCTCAGCCCCGATCCGGGTTGGTTAGGTGAGAAAAAGCTGGTCGGCATCCAACCTGTAAAATTAGAGGTCGGCCAGAGAAAGTTGTGAGAGAGGTTGTATGGAAAGTGAGAATGCAGGGTAAGAAGACAGGGTGTCAGAAAGAAGAAGAGGCTAAGATGGGGCCTGACTGGGGCCTGAGTACCGTCAGCACGGCAATCGCAGTGTCCCTTAATGGAACGCTGAGCATCATCACGGAGGCCGGGTGCTAGGTCGAGGATACTAAGTGGACCTCGGAGACGCCCTGGCCAAAGCTTACCAAGCGCTCGTTCTACTTGTTGATAACCGGATCGACCGTGAAGGTCGATTCATGAGAACAATTGAGACTTCGATTGCCATGATTCTTCAAGTCGTTGAGAAGGCGATGACAGCGCTCCCGACGTTGTTGTCATATACGGGCGGTGAGCATAAGCCCTTCTCCGCACTACAGCTCTTGCCACCCTCCTGCTTTGTTGGCTCTGGACACTGTGGCCACCGAGATGTTCTTTTCACGAGCGCAGTCATTTTGAGCTTCGCAGCACTTTGAAGGTCTTTCTCACAGCCAAATGCTTGACAACTTGGTCTGCGTGAACAAGGTCCATCTTTGAGGTCTTCCCCATTCTTGATCCTCTCCGTGATTCTGTGGACGGTGCTTAGCAGCACACAATGAAAAAGATGTTTACTGAAAAGGAACTTTACGTTTGTTTGACGGAACTTAATTCTTTCATACACGTAAACCTCTCGAAACCCTCCCGAGTGTAACATAACTTTTGCGAAATCCGATACATACCCCACATTCGCATCAATACACACCATCACATTGCCTTCCTGGCCGGCGAGCGTTTCCCGTTGAGTAAATGCCAGCTATTGTCTCCTACCCACCAGCAACTCTATTAGCCTGACTGTCCTCAAACTATAAGCGCTTCACAGATACAAACCATTTTTTTTTTTAATTTAAGGAGTTTTACTGACAGCTATAACAAGGCAATAGCTGTCGAATTAAAACTTGGCCGACTTTTGGCTATAATAGAAAAGATAAAAAGGATAAAATAAAATGAGGGAAAACAAATCCACTCCAACAAAGTATGATACAGGGCACGCTTAGTTGGCTCAGTGTGTGGTTTGAGGGGGCAACCAATAAATCAAATAGCTAAATACTATGAAAGAAGCCTCCCTAATCCAGAAACTGACCCAAGCTGCAAAAGGAAGAGCATGAATCAATCCCGAGTACCAAGGACATGCGGTAGCGACCCCGCTCGTTCCGGTACCAGAAGAAGTAACATGGGGAAGATGACCCAGACTGGGACATTCAAAAAGAATGTGGCAAACAGTCTGTTGGACAACGCTGTGGTCACAATAAGGTTTCGTGAGCGCTCCAACAAATGGCGGTGCGTCCCGCGAGTGTGTCCGATTCGGAGATGACAGAAAGCATCATGAAGCCGGGACGGCATTGGAGGGTAGGTCCGTGGAGCAGTCGCAGCGCAATGGCACGTAACTTTAAGTTCCCATAGGACGTCTCCCATCTTCTTTGCCAAGTATCCAGGATTCCTGCCATGTAATCGGTGTGAGGAAGAGCGTAAGGCTAGTCTGGTCAGCCATTCCTCGCACTCTTTGGCTCCCTCATTCCACGCGATTCCCACATATCCAAGAACCCAGCAGAAAATAATCTCGACATCCGCCCGGCTGGCCGAAACTGCGGCCGGGCGAAGGCAGTGGTGGATCGAGTCTACCTTCTGCAATACACGCTCGGCTGCGGATGCATAAAACTTGCATCCGTAGTAGAGCTTCGAGCGAACAAAGGATCGATAAAAAAGTAAGGCAGTAGCCCTATCAGCGCCCCAAGCGCTGAACGTCACGGAACGGAGATTATCCATGGCGCGGGTACAAGAGACCCTAAGGCTGCGAATATGAGCCTCCCAGGTGAGGCGTCGGTCGAATACAAGACCAAGGAAACGGTGCGACTCAACCACATCCAGGCGCACCCCATTAAGAAACAAATCTAGGTCGGGGTGAAGCCGTGGATGGCGGCAGAAGTGCACCACCTTAGTCTTGGCCCAAGAAAACCGAAACCTGTGCGCTTCGGCATAGCGATTTTATTTTTTTTTAATTAAGGAGCTATCTGGCGACTGCCGACTTAGGCATTAGTCGCCGTAAACAAACAGCCTAGTTCTAGGCTACTTTAAAAATTAAACAGGAAACAATAAAAAGAAATAACAATAACAATAAAGAAGCAATAACAAAAACAATAACAACAACAAACCGGGTTAAATGAAAGGGAGAAGGCCAGCCTCCTCCAAAAAGTCAATAAGTCCACTAGTCATGGTGCACGCACTCGTCCCGAGTACAAGGGACAGGCGGTAGCGACCCCACCCATCCCGGTACCGGGACAGGTATCGTGCGCGAAGATCACCCAGACTGGGACATTCGACAAGAATGTGCCGAACAGTCTGGGGGACGACGCAGTCGTTGCAATAGGGCGCAGGCGAGCGCTCCATCAAGTAGCGATGCGTCACACGAGTGTGTCCGATTCGAAGACGACAGAAAGCAACCTGAAGCCGCCGCAGCATTGGGGGATAGGTCCATGGGAACAGTCGCGGCGCAATGGCACGCAACTTTAAGTTCCCCTCGACCGTCTCCCATCTTCTTTGCCAAGCAGTCCGAAGAGCTGCCCGTATTCCTGCCATGTAGTCAGTGTGAGGTTCGGCATAGCGAGAGACGCGGTTCAATGCCTGTTGGAGTCGACGCTCCAGAGTTGGCATCTAGGCCGCGCCAAAGGAGATCGAAAGGTCGTCCACGTAGAGCATAGCGAGAACATCTTCCGGTAGCACCGAGGTGATGCCGTTGATGCTCAGGGCAAAGAGTGTGACACTGAGGACACTTCCCTGCGGGACACCCTCTTCCTGCTCCTTTGGGCCGGAGAGGGCTCCCCCCACCCGTACGCGGAATCGACGATCTCGCAAATATTCAGATATAATGATTGGGAGGCGTCCCCTCGCCCCCATCGTGTGGAGAGTCTCCATGATACCGTATCGCCATGCGGTTTTATAGGCCTTCTCCAGATCGAAAAAGACCGTGGCGTAGTGCTGTCTAGGAAGGGAAGCCTCGCAGACGGCATTTTCCAGTCGGAGCAGAGCATCCGACGTGGAGTGGAACTTGCGGAAGCCTCCGCTGTCAAGAAAAAAAAAGGCTAATCTAACAATTACCAATTTCTCGATCAACTTGCACACGCAAGAGGTTAGAGAGATTGGGCGGAAACCGGTCGGAGTAGAGTGATCTCTCTCCGGTTTGCGAAAGGCGAGCACAGTAGCGATTCGCCATGAGTCTGGGAGAAGACCTTCCACCCAGATCCTGTTGAAACAAATCTAACAGAAAGGCCATGCCTCGCTCACCCAAGTGTCGAAGCATGGCGTAGGGGGCATCGTCCGGACCATGGGCGGTGTCCGCACACGAAGCAATTCCATTGAAGGAATATGCCCTCTAGGCCAGGCTCGGAGGAGACGCGGGGGCCCTCCTCGAACTGAAAGACCCTCCCGGAAATGGCCGTACGCTTCCCGGGGGCAGAACCCCGGGCGCTGGGGCCGGACAAAGCGCTGAAGGTGCTGTCGCCTTCAAGGACTTATTGGGAGAGGTTGGGCTCACCATGCGAGTCTTTTCCTCCCTCTGCCTCGAAACCTTAGGCGGGCGTTGCGGCTTCGGAGGCGGGGGGGGGCCTCTTTTCGAGGAACCACCGTCTCCGAGCCACTCGGTCCACCTCGGGGCGTGGGCGAAGGAGCCGAAGCTCCTTTGTTGCTGTCCTCCTTTAGGGGCACAGCTTTAGGAACCCCGAAGATGGCCTAGCGAACATCTTCAGGGGTGTTGCCTCCTGTGAGTCTAACGACTCGTTGGAGGCGCGTGGCCGTTTCGCCTTACGGGAAACGGTCACGCTGGGGGAAGAGGGGGGAGCCCTGGTTTTAGCCGGGGCTGGGTATGAACCCTTTTTGCCACCAGCTTTACCAGGGGAGCACCCGGGTTGAGTAGAGCCCGCAGAAGAACCCCAAATGGGCACGGAAACAACCGTGCTCGTTGGCCTGGATGGGCCGGGAGCAGAGGGTGCCTTCCTAACTATTGAGGCATATGATGTCCCAGGCAGAGCCGGGCGCGCCAGGACCAAGTCCTTTGCCTCGCGGAATGAGAGTCGATCATGGGCCTGAACGGCCAGGATTTCTTTCTCAAGGAGATATGCACCATATTGCTTCGAAGAAGCAGGGTGCGGCTCTCCGCAATTGACACACTTGGCCACACACGATTTGGACTTATCGTGTACGACCTTGGAGTAATTTACACAGACTTCGGGTGACCCCGACTTTGCACGTCTACATGAGCGATTCGTATGGCCGAAGCGGTGACAGCAATAGCACCGCCGCGGCAGTGGCACGAATGCCTTCACGCGGTAGCGGTACCAACCGGCACGCACCGACTCAGGGAGCTTGTCACAGTCGAACGTGACGAAGAGTGTAGGGGTGGGTCTCGAGGCCCCTCCCTGTTTTCTCATCACACGTTCGACCTTGACCGCCCCATGGTCGGCCCGCTCTAGGGTGATGTCCTCAATGGAGTAGTCAACGAATTCCCTTGCATAAACTACTCCTTTCACAAAGTTCATGGTAGAGTGCGGCGTCACACTCACCGGAGTGCCATGAAGTTGTAGCGGGCCGAAAATAGATCTCTAATCCCAATCGATAATCGATCCAACCCGCTTCCTACACTGTCCGGACGTGAGAAATCGAGGGAGAATAAAACGGATTGTATATACAGTCCCTTTACTTACAAAAAAATACAATGATAGTTACAGTTTATATTTACAAAATTTTATATTTACTAGGGAAGTGTGCACACTTCAAAATGAGGCTAAATTCCCCAATCAAAATAACGATACCAAACGAGAATCTTATAACCGGCGGATACAACAATTTACGTATATTCTACACAAAACAAAAAAACACAACCACAACCGAACGAAAAGGGGACACTCGCTATCACTTGCTGGAGGTGGGTGGTAGTTGGCTAACTAGAAGGAGGCAGGATTGTCAACGAAGGCAGGTATGGCGGTTCAGGTGGTTAGAGACACGAAAGCCCTCCTCTCAGGGCTGGGTGGAGCACTCGTCTATAGAACCCCTCTTGCTGCCAGTCCACACTTTCACTCTCTCTTTCCAGAATAACGCTTCGTTAAATTTACTTAATACAAAGTAATATCTTATTATAGTGATATCTCAAAATTAGCTATTATCTTTCCAGAATAACGCCTGGAAAGAAAGAAAAACATGGTAATCATTTTATACATGAAATAAACAAAAATAAAACAAACCCATTCCCATTCACACACATTCTTACAGAGGGAGGGAGAGGGTACTGAGAAAAGGGGTGGGAGAATGGCCCTTTTACACACACTCACATTCGCCCCACCACACCCCTCCTTCCTTAAGCCATTCGACCAGCCACTCACTAAACCCTTTCAATCACTCTCCACGGTACCACTTGTGCTCAATCGCACCCTTCTGCACCCATTCACACTCTTCTACTGGTCCCTGGCTACGCGTAGCAATTAGTCGGGGTTGTTCGCCAGTCGTCCTGTCAGTCTCATCATCACTATTTATCATCTCATCAACCATACTCTTAGCCCTCATTACCAGTTCTCCCATCTCACGACAGAATTCTTTCATACTCTTCCGTTCAGAACCCTCACTCTTCATACCCCCATTCATCAGCTCCTCACTCACAGCTCTCATCCAACTCAAGGTACATTCTTGCGAAACAGACAGGTCACTCACATCCCCTGTATTCTCAACAGGCATACCAGAAACCCCTTCGACTGGTTCCCACCAGAAACCTGAAAAATCAGCCACTTCATCATTCACTACATCAAACTCATCCCTACTATTACCATTCGTAAAACCCGAAAAATCAGCCACACTAGGTTCATTCTGCCCAAACACACTATCATTCATACTGTTCCCAAAACCAGAAAAATCAGGCACAGGCAGCTCACTCACTCTTCTACTTATACCAGCCAAATCACTCACCTGTCTATGCAAAAACTCAATCTCCCTTTCAAGATCCCCCATACCAGAAACACTCTGCTCAGACTTACTTTCATTCGTACTTGCATTCTTCCTTTCACTCTTCTTTGTACGCTTTCTACTCCTCGAGACTAAGACTAGCTCTTTCCCAGACAGATCCATACTATCACATTCAATCTCATCATCATGCACTTTACCTCTCTCTCTACACAGTCCATACACCGGATGGCTCACCAGGTAGTCAGGAGGTTCTCTCCATGTCCTTAACTGACTCTGATGAGCCCGCACTCTCTCAGTCATGCCGTCATTCAAACTCTCCAAAACATACGTTACCCCATTTTCCCAAACTCTCACAACTCTATAAGGTCCATCAAACTTCTCACTCATCTTTGATACATTCAACCTACCCTTCACTTCTTTCACCTTCAATACTTTTGTACCTAATTCAAATGAACGGAACCTTTCATGCGCCTCACGCCATACACTCTGCTCACTTTCACTCAAAAGAAAACCTATCTTTCACTCGCCTTTCAAAATTCATCACAAACTGACATGGGGACATTCCAGTTGCACTATGCACAGTTGAATTATATGCCCACAACACTCTCCCCAGACACACATCCCAGTCATTCACTGTCGTACTCATCATTCTCAACATCTCACACAAGGTTCTTATAGTCCGTTCAGCCAATCCATTTGAAGACGGTACATACGGAGTTGTTCTCACATGCTCCACACCATTCTCTCTCAACATTTGCTCAAACACTTCCCCTACAAATTCAGGCCCATTATCACTCAGACATCTTCTAGGCTTCCATACACACATAGGAAAGAACAAATGCTCAACCACACGCGCAACAGTCACACTCCTTTTATCTCTCACAGGCGCTGCATACACAAACTTACTTTTATGATCAACCATCACAACCATACCAACATTCCCAGCACTCGTACGCGGCAGACACACAATCAATCACTACCAATTCAAACGGTTCTTTCGCATCAACTTTCAACATCGGTGGTTTCACTTGCATACCTTGCACCTTTCGCTTCTGACACCTTTCACACGTAGTTGCAACATCATTCACAACAGTTCTCAGAAACGGGTGGAACACACGCTCCTTCATACACTCCCACAGCTTAAACTTACCCATATGCCCATAATTGTCATGCATAACCTTCACCAGACCAATCATACCAACTAAGGACATCACAGGTACATACATATCATCACCACCCTTCACATGCCTCACAAAATATACAAATCCATACAAACAAGAAAATCCTTAGCATACCTTTTAAAATCACTTAAACACTCTGGCCATTCATTCAAATCAACACGCATCATTACACACCTCTTCAACTCACTAACAAAAGGACACATCTCTTGCATCTCTAGAATATCATCATCACTTAAAATCTCATTCTCATCATCCATGACCAACTCAATCATGCCACAAAATTTGACAACATTCTTCGCACACTCATTCAACTTCATCACCTCACATTCACCTTTCATAAGACGATCCTTATCAGCATCCAAAGACAAATCATTCAATCTCATAAAGTCTACACCAAGCAAGAAACAACAAGGCATTTGCTCACCTTTCAGAATCACAAAGTCATGCTTCACATTCACACCATTACCCAAACTCACTTTCAGACTAACCTGTTTCCATGCCACTATCATGCCATTCCCTAATCCACTTATCCGTAACTTCACAGGTTTATGCTCGCAACATCTAAACTCTTCATACTTACTCAGAATATTCTCATTCACTAAAGACACTTGCGCTCCAGTATCAATCAAACCACAGAACAACCTTTCACCAACTTTCACTCTCGCTTCCATCATATCAGGTCCACCATGTTCGCAATACACAGAAGGAACAAGCACACCAACATCAGCACTGATATCCACACCATCATCAACTCCAACATCATCACTCACCACACACTCATCTTCATCCAGACAATCATTCTTCTCTCTCATATATGAACACTTTTCAATCATCCAATTGTAATGCACACCGCTCAAACATTGCAGATGTACCACATTAGGATTCAAACCCTTCATCTTCTCATCCTTGTACACAATCGGCCTCTCACCACCAAAGTGCACATAAACAATCACTCCATACAAACGACTCACTACAATCAACACTTCCTGAAATGGCGGGACCCCTTGCATACACATCGCTCTCAATTCTTTCATGAAGTTCCGCACCTTTGCCATACCAATGCTTTCAGGCTTCCTACACACTTCATTCATTACCTCCTTCCTTAAATCATCTATACTATCGGGCACTCTCACATCTACTCCATCACTCTTCAAATCTTGCAAACCATTCCATACACTCTCAAACAAGGAATCACCACCACCCTTACTCTCTTTTCCATTCATAATCCCTTTTGGCAAATACTCAGGATCACTCACTCCACACACATTTTCATCATTCGTACCAGGATACCTTGACATCAAATCAGCCACTCCATTCGGTTCACCAGGCACATACTCAATCACATAGTCAAAGTCACTCAAATCTTCCAAAGTCCTTGCAATCCTACTATCAGCCCACTTCATACGCTGCAGATACACAAGAGGTTGATGATCGGTTTTTATCACAAACCTCACACCATACAAAAATGGACGCAACACTTTCAAACAATATCTTATCGCAGCCAGCTCTCGTTCCACAGTCGAATACTTTCGTTCTGCAACATTCATAGCCTTGGATACATACCCAATTATTCGCCTGACATTCTCTCCATTCAAACGCTGCTCTTGCATCAGAAAACCTCCCATACAATACCCACTCGCATCTGTATACAGTTCAAGCATTTTAGCACTTACACTATAATCTGGGTAAGCCAATTCAACATCTTCAGCCGCTGCCTCTTTCAGTCTCTCATACGCCTCATTCATCTTATCATTCCACTTGACAACCGTACTACCTTTCTTGCCCATCCACTCAGTCAGAGGCTTACTCACACCAGAACAATCATGTATAAACTTTCGCTGGAACTCAATCAAACCCAAAAATGACTTCAGTTGCTTCACAGTCACTGGTTTAGGAAACATTCGCACCTTCTCAACATACTTCGATGATTTTCGCAATCCATTCTCACTCACCATATGCCCAAGGAATTCCACTTCTTTCACAAACCATTCACACTTCGCCACTTTCACCTTCACACCAACACTCTCCAACGTTCTCAACACATCATTCACCAATCTCATATGCTCCTCAAAAGTCTCAGTCATAATCAAAATATCATCTATAAACGCAATCACATTCTTACTCGCAAACTTACTCAACACAACATTCATTGCCCGCTGGAAGGCTCCGGGAGCATTAGCCAACCCAAAGCTGAGGTTCCGGAACTGGTAATGCCTCTTTGAGGAAGAGAAGGCAGTTACCTGCCGGCTCTCCTCAGCAATGGGCATCTGGTAATACCCCCGTACCAGATCCAGCTTCGTAAACCACTCCATCCCATGCATACTATACACACACTCAGATACCACACACATCGAAAACCTTTCTTTCACCTTTCGATAATCCACACACAGACGCAATCTTCCATCCGGCTTACGTACAGGTACAATTGGACTATTCTATGCACTCTCGCTCTCTTCAATCACCCCCAATTGCTCCAATTCCAAACACTGCTCCTCAATCTCATCAGCAACCGGACGTGGGAAATGCCTTGGCCGCTGATAGATTGGGGAATCCTCCTTCAGGACAATCTTGAATTCCGCGAGCTTTGCAACCCCGAAATCCAGATCACCCTTACTGAGGGCTCCCTTTCGTTCAAAGATCATTCGATACACATCCTCCCTATCATACTCAGTTAAACATCCATCCAATTCCACCATGCTCTTCACATCATTATACGTCCATTCAGACGTCTCTTCACCTGCAACATTCACCCTGACATCCGTACTATCATCCATACCTACCTCATCAACAGTGGAGAGGTGGCCCAGTACATCTCCGACTTGGATTCCCCTCACCTGCCCTTTCACACTGGGGTCCGCCTGCACACATACAAAAGGATCATTCATTCTCATCAAGCCATCAAACACACAAGCAACACGCCTTACCTTATAACACGCATCGTTTCCATCCAATATCACAGTGTTCTCACTCACATTCAAACTAACATCCTTACTCCAACTCACTCTAACAGACACCCGTTCACCCTTCACAAGCCTTACATTCTCCATAGCAGTCACCTCAATACCAGTAAACACACTCCTCAAAACGCTACCATCTTTCCCTACATACAACTTATACACCCCATTTTTACCAATCTTTCTCTCAATCTGATCACTCGCAGGATGCACAACCATACGATTCATTTTCATAAAATCACACCATACTCACTACTCACCTTATCAATCACAGAAAATTCACATTCATTCATCATCATACCATGCATTCGAACAGCTGACCTTATCATTCCAATCACAGGCACTCTCCTATTACCAATACCTACTAAACTACCCTTGCACTCAGACAGGAGGGCTTTCTCGCTAACCTTGTCATACACATCTTTATACACCAAGCTTGCCTTGCATCCAGAATCTATTAAAGCCAAACACTCAATTCCATTCAATTCCACCTTAACACTCAGACACTCATACTTCCTACCAGACAGCACTTTCACACTAGACAGACTTACCAACACATTACTCACACTCATGCACCCAGAGGATACTTCAGCAGGTACCCTCTTACCATTCAGTTTCCCGCTTCAGACTTTCCATTCACACCTTGCGCTCTCAGTCTAATCCAACACTTTTCACTTGAATGTCCTTCCATCGCACAATAGCTACATACATTCCTCTGGTCACGACACATCCTTGCATAATGACCAGCCTTTCCACAATTACCACATGCATATTTCATACTTTCCCCACCAGTTGCTCCACCATTCAACCTCGGACAATCTTTCTTCGAATGGCCTATTTCTTTACACTCGAAGCACTCTTTCACACTTTCCTGGCAATCCTTTATCATATGCCCTTTCTTACCACACCCAAAACACGCACCAGATGTCCACCTACATTCTGCCAACATATGACCTTTCCTTACACACCGACGACATTCCACAATCTTTCTCCCACCATTCGGTCTCTCGTTTGCTGGGACATACCTCGGTTTCTCTCTCATATATCCGTTCCCACGCTTGAAATTCATCTGCCCCCTTCCATTCGACCACCCTCCATTTGCCCATCCATTCTGCCGGCCCAGGAAGTTTGACATCACTCCAGCTGGTGCAGCCTTCAGGGCATCCCTGTAGCTGACAAACTGCTGGGGTGGATGAAAGCTCCTGGGCTTCTTACCCCCAACATTCACACTGTACCATCCATCCTCTTCTAGATCGCTTTCATCATCAAATCGTCCATCTTCTAACAGTTCCAACACATCCTCCCACATCAACCGTTCACCTGTCAGTCTCACTCTCTCCTTTCTCTTTCCACTCAGCCATTCACTCACCTTTCGCGGGATCGTGTCCAAAAACTTCCTCATGAGTGGTTTACATTCATTTACATCATCATCACCATACCTCGTTCTTGCCATACTCTCAAGCCTATGTGCATACATATTCACACTTTCACTCTTCCCAATTCGAGCCTTCTCAAATTCATTCACCCTCTTATACTTCACACTCTCTTTCATTCGTTTCACCTGCCCAATCAATCTCTTCTTCACTACATCGTACTTTGGCTCTCCCACACTCGTTATCACTCGCAAGAACTCCAACACTTTCCCATCCAAACAATCTTCCAGAACACTCACCCAGTGACCCTTGTTCTGCGGGTACTTGAGCTTGCAGTACCGCTCAAAATCCCCGAAGAACTCATCCATACTCTTTCCCCCATGCAATCTAAACTTATCAATCCTTGGCACTTCCCTAATCAAAATTCCTTTCCCCACATTCACTTCACTCTCCGAAGAGCTACTCTCGGTCTCACTCATTGCAATCATATTGTCACTCTCTCCCTCATCTGAGTATAGCGAATCCACACTCTTCCCTCTCGCCTTCCTATCCTTAACCTTAGAACCATGCTTACTTCCTCTCTTACTTTCCACTCTCTTCCATTCACCCCCTTTCCTACCACTCACAGTATCTTCTTTAGACTCAACCCTACTGCCATCCATTCCATTTAGCGGAGTCCCTTCAGTAGGAGCAGGGGTCAGGGTTGTAGGTCCTGGGACTGATCCAGCCCCTGTCATCATGTTATACAGGTCCTGCATCCATCGGTCCATCTGATCCTGTCGGTCTCCCATTTCCTTCTTCATCTTATCAGTCTTTTCATTCATCCCTTTTATTTTACTCTCCATTCCCTCCATCATTCCCCGCAACATTTCACACTCCTCTTCTTTCTTTCTCAACTCCAGTCTCAATCGCACTACTTCTTCATTCAACGTTTCCGCTACAGCCATTGTTCCCAAGTTAGTAAAAAGATAGGAGAAGGGAAAAATCAATCAAACTACTTGTCACACTAATTGGGTATGGACTGCAATCCAATCCAGTCACGCTCCCAGTTTCGAAGTCTCACGTCCCTATTCGGGCGCCAAATGTAGCGGGCCGAAAATAGATCTCTAATCCCAATCGATAATCGATCCAACCCGCTTCCTACACTGTCCGGACGTGAGAAATCGAGGGAGAATAAAACGGATTGTATATACAGTCCCTTTACTTACAAAAAAATACAATGATAGTTACAGTTTATATTTACAAAATTTTATATTTACTAGGGAAGTGTGCACACTTCAAAATGAGGCTAAATTCCCCAATCAAAATAACGATACCAAACGAGAATCTTATAACCGGCGGATACAACAATTTACGTATATTCTACACAAAACAAAAAAACACAACCACAACCGAACGAAAAGGGGACACTCGCTATCACTTGCTGGAGGTGGGTGGTAGTTGGCTAACTAGAAGGAGGCAGGATTGTCAACGAAGGCAGGTATGGCGGTTCAGGTGGTTAGAGACACGAAAGCCCTCCTCTCAGGGCTGGGTGGAGCACTCGTCTATAGAACCCCTCTTGCTGCCAGTCCACACATCCACTCTCTCTTTCCAGAATAACGCTTCGTTAAATTTACTTAATACAAAGTAATATCTTATTATAGTGATATCTCAAAATTAGCTATTATCTTTCCAGAATAACGCCTGGAAAGAAAGAAAAACATGGTAATCATTTTATACATGAAATAAACAAAAATAAAACAAACCCATTCCCATTCACACACATTCTTACAGAGGGAGGGAGAGGGTACTGAGAAAAGGGGTGGGAGAATGGCCCTTTTACACACACTCACATTCGCCCCACCACAAAGTGTCCGAAGAGTACTTATCTTGGCCGCCTCAGCGGGATTCGCTGCATTCGCCAGAAGACTCCCGTCCGAGAAACGGGTCACCTTCGGCTCTCTACCAATTGCACTAGCTAATCCTCTCCTCTGATGGATCATGTTGCCCTTGGACAACATGGTGCCATCATTGGAGCGAATAACGAGGAAGGGTTTGAAGCCAGCGGGCTCGAAAACGCCAGGTAACCTCTGAATGAGGGGCCCCGATGTCATCGAGGCTCCGCCCTGTGCACTTTTGTTCTTAGTCAGGGGTTCCACAACCGGGGGCGGATGTGCCGATCTTGGCTTGGTCGCTTGCCAGAGTGGCAGCAGACCCATCCGTCCCCGCAGCCCCCGCGGATGGAGAGGAGCCCCGAGTCTTTTTTGTCTTTTTCTTTTTCTTTTTTGGAGAGGAGGGCGGGAAATGAACCCGCTTCTCACCTGCGCCGGAAGAAGCCCCCAGGCCAGATGGACCAGCCTCAGCCAGGTCATTCTCCGAAATGGAGAAGGTCCTAGTAGTCATGGGGGCACCGGTCGGAGGAGATCCCTCCCCTCCTTGTACTGCTTCGGAAACCACAGCCGTTTGAGGAGGTCCTTGCATCAGGGCGGATTCGGGTTCGGTGCTTGGCACCGAGCCAGGATTCCCCCCCATGGAAAGCCCTACCGTCTGAGGCTGGGTTTCCTCAAGGACCATGTCTATCTCAGGGGGAGGCTCCAGTTAGCCATCTCCCCCAAGACATCGCAGGTTCCCTTGGTTGGCAGCGTCATAAGTCTTTTGTGGGGAGGCACAGGCCTTGACCCCGGCAAGGTTTAATATTCTTGCCAGCAGGTCTTTTGAGGGAAGCGACCGAAGGGGCCTGGCTTCCCTCTCCCCCCTAAGGGGATGTGCCCTACCAACCCGCTTCAATGTGGAGCGGCTGGCTAAGGGCTGCCTGCTGGCTTTCTTGGCAGTCCTCTTGGAAAGAACAGAGGGGACTGCCGCTGGTAAAAGGGAGGCACCCGAAAGCACCTCCAGAGAAGGGGGTGATGGGGAGTCCCCTACACCCGTAAGCGAAGGAGAGGAGTAAGCCTCCTCTCCGGTTAGAGATATATGGGGGGGTCCCCTGAGCAAGCACAGGGGGGGGGACCTCCATTTTTTTTTGCTGGAGCTGCACAAGGGCGGCTCCGTCGATGTTATAGGGGAAGTTGGGGGTTGGGGTTTTTTTTATACTCATCAGTGGGCATGGTGACCCTCTTTTTAACACGGGATGCAATCGCGCATCACTTCTCGCAGTAGCCCGTACTGCGAGAGGTGCTTACAAGCCCGGCAGAGCCAGGCGCCGCCATTTAAGACCACCCCTCCCGCCTGGTGGCCTGGCAGTCCATCGGCATGGCGGCTCCACCTTAGACACAGCGTAAAACAGATAGAATGTGAAGAGGAGAGGAAAAGGGATGTGAGGAAGGTATGGGTGGGGATGAAGCAGGTTGTTAAAAACCAACCACCCCAGACCGGAGCTCAGGGGTCAGGGAACATTGGCCCCTCCCCCCTCAGCCCCGATCCAGGACGGTTGGGCGAGAAGAAGGTCAGCATCTACCCTGTGAAATTAGAGGCTGACCAGAGAAAGTTGTGGGAGAGGTTGTATGAAAAGAGAGGAAACAAGTGTTTTGAAGGAAGGAAGAGAGGCTAAGCTGGGGCTGGACGGGGTGCTGAGTCCCGTCAGCACGGCGGCCAGGATGGCAAATCGCCGCGCCCCTTACGGGGACCACGAAGGGGAATGAATGAATGGTACATAAAAGGCGAATGCTGCATAGGTCGCAGTGGACAAACTAGCAGCTAACCGAGAGGGGGAAATGCCTATTAAAAGGTATTAGGTATAACAATCTAAACAGGTGGCTGTAGATCACCCAATTTGGCCCTCTGGGTGGGTTAGCCACACATTAACCAGTAGGGTCCAGATGAGAAACCTTCGGCTCCATACCAAGAAATGAAGGTAGAGCCAGACCCTAATAGAGCGTGTGTGCGCTAGAAACAAACATGTTTTGTCAGTAGCACAGATTACTTGAAAACCTTTGAAGCTTGCTGGTTCAAAGACCCTCAACAGTCTATAGGCAGACTCGGAAATTCGTGAAGGCTTCCGCTCAATTTTGCCTTCAGCTTACTTTGTTTTTTATATGGGCAGGAAGGCCTTCCTACCCCAATTCAAGGGGCTCCAAGATTGGACAGCCCTGCCTCGTCCTAGTCCCATTGCAAAATTATAAAGGACTCGTCAATCCTCATAGTTACCCTGAAATATGAAGAGCTCCCACCTTTCTTTTGACTTTTCCTTTTTTAAGGTACTGATGTCAGAGAAAGGATGGTCCTCCATTCCTGAGGGGAAAGTTGGAGTCAATGTAGATCCCTTGAGAGGGGGAAGCAGTGGCAGATGTCTGGGGCCTTCCCTTTTTCTCCAACTTTTTTATCATAAATTTGTCACGTTCATGTGAGGCAGAAATGTTATGATTGAAGCCCTCACTGAGTGAGCAATGACCTCTTCATTGAGAGTTAAGTGGCCTTGTTCCAGAAAGAAAGCAGAGCCCTCCCCAAGTGAGGATCATGGTATGGTGGAAACCGAGCCTCAAGCCTGATCCCACAATGGGTAAAAAAGGTTAGGGGAAGCCCCCCTGACAGGTCTGGCACCGCCTACCCCTCGAGAAAAGCGAAGGAGCCTACTCTTCTGATACCAGTCCTAATAATTTTGTTGGCACCCCTTAGGGAGACTATGGGGAGACACCTATGCCCTAGCAAGAGAGCAGCTTGAGGGAAACTCCCAAAGCCCAAGGGGTGATCAAGTAGCACTCATTTACCACATGATTCTGGTGAGGGTAAAGGCTCAAACTGTGATCCGTATTCCTATCATTGGTTCGGTCATCATTGATTATCTCTTAATATTTCTTGTGCAAGTTTCATCATTGGGCATGGGGACCCACCCAATGAGCCTCCCCTGAGTGTTGTATATGGTGCTGGTGGTTAGATGGCCAGGGCACATTTTGTTTTCTGTTTTTTTTAATTAAGCGTCTATCGGGTATGATTTGTCATTATTGGAATTTTGCCAATTACTAGATCACTTAAAAAAAAAACAAAATAATGTAGACACAAACAAAAGACAAGAAATGAAGCAAGAAGAAAACACGCTCCAGCATCAGGGAAAGGCACCAGTAAGAAGCAACATTCCTGCCCGGTGATTGAACACTCTGTTGCATTATGCCACATGGGTATGAAAATATGGCTACATGGGGTAGCTCCTTTTGGGGCGATACTTGGAGGAACTAATGCCCACCTATCCTCTGGGGTCATACCGAAGAGTCGCTCTGTGAGTTGATGCGAGATGCTACGGGGCGGGCCGCCGTTGATATCAACCCCTTCGTATTGTAGTGTGACGAGGAGGTAGGCGCAGCGGGGCGCCATCAGCTGCCTCATCTGACTCATGTACCTAATGAGAAAATAAAGAAAATTTAGAAAATAATTGGCTAATGGCTTTTACCCTCAATCTTCACTGAGTAGGGGCTTTAATACCGATCTGCACTCATTTTGAGTGCTTTAATATTTTACTATGGATGGGGGAAGGAGCTAGTGTAATTTAACATACAACCCGAACCATGGGTGTCTGCAGCATATGGCAACAGCAAGCCCCCCCACTCCCTTCCCTTTTAAGATCTTGTCTGAAGGAGACCAGTGTTTTTTCTTAAGAATTTAGGAGCTCATTTGTCAGGTGTCACCAATGGCATAGCCAATGAAACATACTAGCCTATTCTTAGGCTATATTAAAAAAAGAAGAAAAGATAATATAGCCAAATACCCTGGACAAAACCCAACTAAGAACAGAAAAGGAGAAGGCATGCTCATGCGCCTAGGGGGCCGGGTTCAAGCAACTAACCAACAACATAATTAAATACTGTGGAAGCCAAACTACTGCACAAATTAGTCTGAATATATGGGACAGGCAGTAGTGACTGCTCTCTAGTCAAGGTAAAAGGACAGGTTGCATGCGCGAAGATCTCCAAGACATTTGACAGTCGAGGGCAAGCAGTCATCGCAGTTAGGTGCAGGAGAGGGCTCCATTATATAATGCAAGATCCTGTAAGTGTGCCTAATTCGGAGGTGACAAAGTGGCCGGAAGCTGGCGAGGCATTGGGGAGATAGGTCAATGGGAACATTCACAGCACAATGGCATGCAACTTAAAGTTCCCATCTTCTTTGCCAAGCAGCTTGGATGGCTGCCCTGATTCCTGCCAAGTAATCGGTGTGAGGAAGAGTTAAATGCTGGTCCTGTTGCCTAGTCCTCGCTGTCTCTTTAGTGCCCTCATTTCCTCCAGTCACGGGATGTTCAGGAACCTCGCAGAAGATAATTTCAATATCCACCCGGCTTACAGCAACCAAGGCATCACGGATAGCGTGAACCAGGGAGTGTGAAGATTTCAATGTCCCGAGAACACTCAGGGCACTTTGTGAGTCGCTAAGGATCACAATCCTGTCTCCAAATCGGGCAAGATGCGTTATCTCCTGTACAGGATGGTGTATTGCAACTAGATCGGCTGTGAAGACAGATGTGGTTCTCCTTCTAAGGAATTCAATTTCATTCAGTGGATTTGCCACCTAAGCCAAAATCCTAAAGCATAGTCCAGATCCTAACATTGCTTATATTTTCCTAGATGGACCCCAACATATTACATTTGTCAGCTACACTTAATCAATCCAATAAAGGTGCTTCCCAAGATATTCCTGTTTGTCAGCTCTGCTCACTTTGTCACTCTGACTGCATGAAATTGGCAGTCCCAAGCTAGTACACCTAACAGGGCCTTTGGTGATCTGATCTCTTCTTTCTTAGGTATTGCACAGTCTTGGTACCTTTCAGGAAGGACAGTTGTTTAATCAAGAGAGGGGTGCATAAAGGTGCTTGGGGGACTCACCAGCTGAACCACGATTTGGTCAATGAAATGCAAGTCAACTCAGTGAGCCAGGACTTTGTTGCAAGCATTTGTGTTGGCTGCTGCATGGTTGACCATGAAACACTTGACATCTACTTGTGGGGCATGCAGTGAAGGAAAAAAAAAAAAAGAATGACTTGCTGCCTGCTGACAAGTGGGAAGCTCCTGACTCATGAATCACCTCTCCCTCACCTTGATGCATTGGGGGTAGTCAAACAACAAACCTGAGCTGCTGCCACTGGACCAAATGAAGGTTTTATTTATTCACGAAAGCCAGCACTGAAGCCAGTCTTGGCCCTAGATCTACTACAAACCTGTCTCTGTCTTGGGCATTAATAGCAACAATGGAGCCTCGATCCCAAACAACATCAAACTTCTCCACTCCTTCAGTCTTGAAGTCACAGAAATTGCACACATAAATCTGAAGCCGTTTATCTCCAGTCTGTGGATTAATAAAACAATCCTAAAAAAATTGGGAAACTTGCAAACTGAAATAACAGTAAAAATGACAGACAAACCCATCTACTCAAATGCAAACAAGCCAAACTTCAACAAAGATGCAAACGACCTCATAACACAATGCAGAAATTAGCAACAGAACACCTAACTCAAGAAAAGAAGTGTAGACAAATGCTTGCACTTGCATATAAGTCCATGGCATTCTATTAGAATTCACTGTAGAAATGCTATCTAAATAAATATATGGCAAGTAAAATCTTTCACCACCTGTCTCAGGAGACATCTGAGCACAGAGCACAGCGAGAACATATTCCAGCAGCACTGTGATACCATTGATTTCTTAACAGTATCAACCTATACAATCCACTAGGTGCCTCCCAACACAGATTTATCCACTGCACAAATCAAGCACAGTATTGTATCTCCACCTAGTATGATTACTTTAGGCAGGAACCACACACAAGTGAAAACATGACTTACATGAGTTAAATTTAACATAGGAGTTCAGGATGCGTTCCCTTGATGGCTACGGCAGTTATGGCAGTATTTGATATCACTTTCTCTCTTGAGGATATGGTCTGTATGAAGAGAAAGTCTTTTTAGGGGACCAAGAGCCCACCCTCCAGAGTGGTATGGTGCTGGTTGGTACTGATGCAGCAGCTTTCTTGAGGTTTTAAATTGCCATCCTCGTGACTTTCAGTTCTGCGGCTACATGTATCACAGATAAACTTTGTTCTAATAAGGTGAGGGCACGGGTCTTCTCTTTCATTGATAGTTTAGTTCAACCCATTTTGATCACTTGTAGCAATGATATAGGGCAGCAAATTTGGTTATTGAATGCAAAAAGTGTCAGTGAGAAGCAACGTAAATCAAATCATTCCTCACTAAAGCATGTTGTGGTGGGAAAATATGCAGAGTAAGAGTCTAGTATGCTGTATTATCAGTAGCTCAGACCACTTTTTCTATAGCAGAAACTCAAATGAAGTCTATGTGGCAAATTTGGTATATAGATTTTTGTTGTGGTGAAAATGTATACATTTATTTTGCAGGTACTGTACAGTAAAACGTTTCTAGGGATTACTAATTAGAGGGGGATTTCGCCTCTATAATGATGTATGGAAATTCATCTTCCATTCATGCCCTCTCTCTAGGTGGTTTGGTAGTGGTGGAGGCTGTGGAAGGGAGAGTGTAGGGTTGCAAAGTAACAGGAAAACCTGTCCAAAATGACCATTACAGATTGATAAAAAAAAAAATGACAGTCTTCAAATTGACTGAGTGAGAATTCTGTAAGACATAGTCTCAGGGTCTTCAATGCATCCAGTCCTTTTCAACTCATCCTTACTCATTACATGAGTGTCTGCAACCTCTCCACATTCCTTTTCCTCCTCAACCGCCTGTTCCAACTACTGGAGATCCTCCATCCCACATCTTATTCATTCTCATTTAAGTCATTAGATTCACCCATGGGGATAATTTCCTGCTCAATCATCCTGCCTTAACTTGGTTTTGAAATCCTTGTAAAATCATGTTAGCCACATAAAATTACTTGTTTGTGCATTAAAAATAATTTTCACTGCACTAAGTATATTGTAGCAGTTCTCCCAGACTACTTTTAGCCATTTTGCTGTCTAAAAAATATGGGGTGGTGTGTGTATGTTCCGAATGGCTTCAATTTAAACACCTGAAGAATTGGAACCCAACAATAATGGCAATCGGCCCTTCATGGGCTTATGCCTCTTCTACTCCGAGTCCTATTAGGCCTTTTCTTCATGAAGAGGTCAGTCTCTTCAGCATTGAACACTTACTACTTCCTTATTGGCACTAGCACCTCACCATGACCTATAACATTTTTGACCCAGCCCACTCTTTAAATCGGTCTAACCAGCCAAGACGGGATTAAAAATCCTACAACACTTCATCATTAGACTTATCAACATATTTTCACTTTTTTTGCAATTAAAATTCTGACTCAAAGTAATCACTACACATTTTATTATAAACCAGATTAATAACAGCTCCATTTAAACAATGCGAGTATGGTCTGAAATAATTTTAATATTAGTTACTACTTAATTTTTTTTTAAATTCTTTACTTTTAATAATAACTTTTGACAGACAAATGGGGAAACACAAACCCATATGCTAACACAATGTATGGTAATCAGGGTTTTTTTTATTCTACTCAGTAGAGGGGCCACTGTAATGCAATGTATTGATTTCTTTTAAATGACACTATAACTATGTTTTGCTAAACATTGAGGAGTTGGAACAACCACCCACACATTATGCTAGACAGTGTGACTAAATACAAAAGGACACATATCGAAGGCCATTGTTATTGAGTTTTGCAAGCTGCAAGGGCCATGTAAGGATTACATGTGATTCATTTTATGTTATGCAGGGCAATTGGGTCTATGGGAAGCATTGCTTCATGCAAAATAACAATTACATAAAGGGAGGATACACTGTACTCACCAACATAATCCAGCTCATACAAGAATGCTTCAACCAACTCACTACCATACAGGGCCATCATGGCAACTAGACCAAAGCAGAGTGACACAGTACTCAGATAGATCTTCATCAACATAGCACTCAAAATAAACTAGCAACTTCCTTACTTTTCAACATAGAATATACCACAACAAGACATCTTTAGCACACAACCTCTAACACAATTGAGTCCCATTATACTCTTCAGATCTTTGAAACACAAAATACAAAATAGTCCAAGGAATCCCCCCAACCCCATAACTAGGCACCCAATCATTCATAAAACATTCCACACACACAAAAAAATTAGCCTTTCAACCTCTAGAACCAAATCATCTAAACGCTATTCTACCGGACATTGAGCCAGAAGAAACAATACTTCACCATCACAAATGGATCACACTGGCAAGGTCCCAGGATAGTTACCATACAAAACTAAACACATACAAACACCGCACTGGCATGATCAAAGAGGAAAACAGCAACAGCTGGTACCAAGAACCAAGGACACTTCAACCTATTCACTGAGCAACAGAATTCACAGTACAAACGTGCAGCCCAAGTTTACAATCAGCTTACTTTGTGGTCTCTCTACTTCTCCCCAGTGAGGTGACCGACTGTGTTGTATGAGGTTAGGAAGAATTTTATATAGTCTTTGTCGCATCTGATGCATGTTTGTGTTGGGACAAGGTTTGTTTTTGTTTGTAGTGGAGTAAAGAAGAGTGACCTGATCTGAGATGAAATTACCATTTGTATATAGTGTCATGATTTCTATAGTTTGTCTATTTCAGGAGGTGGTTGGTTCATTTAGAATGTTTGGTGGGAGATTAAGCATGTACCTACATGGTGTGGAAGTGTTTTATTATCTTGTGATTCTGGGTAGGAGAGGGACGCTTATGGTACAGGTGTTGGCAGTAGTGCGATTGACATTCTTTTAGAGTCTAGGGTGACACTAGTTTTGTTGTAGTGGTGATTTGAGTGAGAATGATTTTGTGATGTTGAAGTGTTGGGTTCCTATCATGGCTTGGTGTTTACCAATTGGTGGTATTTTGGTTTCTGTGTGTAAATGTAGGATGGTAGTAGTTTGTACTTTATTTTGTACCATTTGAGATTGTTAGCATGAATGGTTTGTATAGTTCAATTAGTGACTTCTGTTATACAAAGGTGGTATTGTCTAGAGTGCTTTTAAGGCATTGAGTTTCTTTGGACTTTGTTATGTTTGTGATGAAGGTCATGTGAATGTGTTGAGTGCGATTCACAGGAGGGTGGGGAAGGTTTTGTTTAAAGGTAGGGCTAAGCCTTGTCAGTCAAATCCATACCAGGCTTTGCAAAAGTTTTGTTACATTCAGTTTTTAATCTTTAAAGATGATTCTGTGTGTAATAGAAAAAGCTCCATCAAACAAACAAAGTTCTACTTTTCTAGCACATCATTAAAATGTTTTTTCCATTATGTGTGGGTGTGTTGAAAAAAAACTTAAAAGAATCAAGATATCTGCTCTCCTGTGAGTGGGCCACAACAAGTCTGACATCTCCAAGCAGCTCAATATCAGCCGGATGACCATCCAAAGAGGTTCAAGAATGGGAAGACCTCAATGACTAACCTAGTTCAGGCAGACCTAAAGTTGACAACCATTTGGCTGTGAGAAAGACCTTTAAAAGTGCTCTGAGGCTCAAAATAACTGCACTCATGAAGAACATCTCGGTGGCCACAGTACCAAGGGCCATCAACAAGGATGGTGACAAGAGCTTAAAGTACGTGGAATAGCCTCTGCTCACAGACTGTATCAGAGAACAACATCAGGAGTGCTGTCATCACCTTGTCAATGACTTTATGAGTCATGGCAATCAAATTCTCATTTTTTCTGATGAAAAAAACTTCACAGTCAATTGGAACATCAACAAGCAGAAAAACCACATGGTAAGCTTCAGTTGGGATGTCTCCAAGGTCCACTATGTATCCACGACCAAACCCCCGGCCTTCATAATGATGCTCGGCATCATGACTTTGAATGGCAAGAAGATGCCACCGATGTCATTCACAGCCAGTTACACACTGACCGGAGCTGATTATCACAATATCTTAGCACAAAATTTCTGCCATGGGTAAGAAAGATCACAAATATGATGGACTACATCTTTCAGCAGAATGTTGCCCCGGCCCACACAGCCAAGACTCTGCAAGAGTCGCCTGGGTTGAATATGACGTTCTTTTGGTTGAATGACTTTTGGCTGCCACAGTCGCCCAACTTTAATCCCCTCAATTACAAATTGTGGGTGTACATCAAGGGCAAGGACTGCCACAGCAACATCAATGACCTGAACTCCTCCATCAACCAATGTGGAAAAGCATGCGGAAGGACTTCATCCGCAATATGGCCACATCTAACCTGGAGCCTGTGTTCATCTCCAAGGGTGGTCACATTGATTATTACAAAATAAATATGAGGGGCGGTCAATAAGTTTTGCAATTCAGATATAAGGAAATGAGATATGAGGAAAAGTGTTTTATTATTTTTCAATATAACTACCCTCAACTTCAATGCACTTGTGCCACTTGTCCCTGAGGCTTTGAATTCCTGACAACCAGAAATCTCTTGACTGCTGTTCAATCCACTCCTGGACATCTTCATCGTCCCCAAACTGACGTCCACGCAGTGCAGCCTTGAGCTGGTGGAATAAAACATAGTCACTGGAGGCCAGATCTGGACTGTAGGGGGAGATGGTTGAGCTCCTCGAATCCGCACTCATGCAGGGCAGCTTGTGCAACTCTGGCCTTGTGGACTTTGACGACATTGTTGAAGTCGATCGTGGGGTTTGAGTTTTCTAGGGACCCAACGGGCAGATACCTTGGTCAGGGCCAAATTGTCGTGGATGATGTTGATAACACTTCCATGTGATATTCCAAGTTCTCTCTCGATTTCTTCGACCTTCACCCGCCGATTTTCGAGGATCATCCTCTCCACACGGGCCATATTGTCCTCCTTGGTCATGACTGACAGGCATCCTGGATGGGGGTAATCTTCAAGGGACTCACGACCATGGCGGAACTCCCTATTCCAGCAAGCAATGGTTGCATAGGAAGGGGCGGTGTCGGTGTACACTGCAACCATGCGTTCATCGATCTCTTTTGCATTCTTGCCTTCCTTGGTCAAAAATTTGATCATTGCGCGGTGCTCAACCTTCTCCATTGTTCAAAAATTTGAGACTGACGATCTGCGATCAGCTACTGCTTCTTAAATAGATGAGGCAGGAGTGTGCGGCTGCAGGTCCTGACTTGTCATAACTTGTCCTAACACCCCCCCAAACAGTCATCCCCCTCCCTCTGTTTTGCCGTACCGATTCGCAAAACTTATTGACCGCCCCTCGTACATATTTATAAGTTAAAACAATAAGAACGTCTCTAACTGCATCAAAACTATCATTGAGTCCTTATTTGAGAGCATCATAATGAGAGTAACAGGACTTTTGCAATACCTGTTATATTGCAACATATGGTATCTCTTGGTGAAGCCACCACTAGATCTAATTAGGAATCATATCTGCCAATGCCACAGGAATAATGCATTCATCACCACCACAGCCAACAATAAGAAATAAAGTCACATACCTGATACACTTTGACCCATGGCAGGGTTGTCACATCGTGTGTCAATTTATGTTCTTCAAAGAACTCCTTGACTGCTGTTTCTATTCCTTCCACCCCAACCACCTGATGTCCGCCATGGTAGAACCTGCACCATAATACAATTTAGCTTTTAATTATCAAGAATATTTGTTGTCAACCAGTGTGTATGAAGAACTCATGAACATATAACCTTTTGATTTGAAATTAAAATGCAGAAATTGCAAATCATTCCTTTAAAAGAATAAGATGATATGATTATACACCCCATGCCACGCTATTAGCTTCACTCATTTCTTTAATGTTTTAGGTGTTTATACTTTTTGAAGTTTCTGGAACTTATGTGGTCGATGCTTCTTCATATGGCAACACTTCCATCCTAAATTCATTTGAGTCCCTGACCTCTTTGATGAGTTATTGCATGTAATGTGATCTTCCGGTGTGCCATGCTATTAGCTGCTGATCGATATTTTGAGAATGGTGAAGGCTAAGTCTCTCATTGAGGCTGAAAAAACAACGATAGTGAAAGAAATGGCTAAAGGAGCCAACTCCATCGGCCACCATGTTGCCCCTATGAAGTGTTTTTTTTTTAGCTGACCAATCGCCAAGGAAGACACGGTCGGACTCTGGTGCCCTGAAGACAGACTGTATCTATCCGGGACCTTCATAAGGTGAAGAGGCATCTATTGAAGAAGCCAGAACAAACATCAAAAGCAATTTTTGCTGAAGCAAATCTACCAGAAGTATCAAAATCAATGAGATGCAGGTTGCTGAGAGACATGGGGAAAAGCATTACACCTGACAAAGGGCCTCCTCTGATGCCCAGGCACAAGGAATTGCAGATGGAATGGGTGCAAAGGCACATGAAGAAACATGTCCAGAGCAACTCTGGACAGGCCTGAGAGATAGGGGAAAGGTTGGGTTAGAAAAGGCCAAGAGCGTCACATCCGTTTTCATTGGCAACGGGGCAGAGGAGGTCTAATACAGGCAGGAATATTTGGAAATGAACTTAATGGTTGTGTTCGAAGGGCTGATGGAGTAAAAGTAACTTCTGCATCCTATTACTAGCTTCTTGAGTCAGCTTTGCTTCCATGGCTGCAAGATGTACCACTGCAGAGGCATCAAAGGTTGATATTTCAGCACAACAATTCCCCATCTGACTCTGCAAAGAAATACAAGCATGCTCATCATCGATGGAACTTAAAGGTAACCGTTTGATGGTATGGACGCCTTGCTTTCCTGATTTGAGCCCTATTGAAAACTTATGGGGGATTTTGAAGCAGGCTGTTTACAAGGATGGGAAGCAGTACACTTCGGAAGAAGATTTGTGGAAAGCAATTGAGATATCTGAATGCATAATTCCTCACTCTGAAATAAAAAAAATGACCGAATCTGTTAACAAAAAATTGTGTTTTACAGAAGAAAGGATCTTATGTAAAGTATTAAGTATTTTGTGATATGACTTTTGCATAAATAAACATTGTATAATCATATTCTAATATTATAAACCTCTTGTGATGCTAAATTTTGGCCACCATGTTATTTTTCTATAAGTTAATACTGTGGTACACTTGAAAAGTGGTTAAAATCTTTAAACATTGCTGAAATGAAAGTCACATTACAAAATGTGCTGAAAATGTAGGACACAGTTGCACTCATTAACTCAAAGATACCATCGAAGTATAAGCTCAGTTCTACCGATAATTAATGTTTTATCATTTGTAATGACTTTAAGCTAATAGCGTGGGACGGGGTTTATATCATTTATTTTTATCATAACTCACATACAGATTGAGGGACTATGAACTAGCTGTGTGGGAGCATTCTATACTGCTAATGAACTTAAAACAAATTGGATATGGTTAGCCAACAAAGGTTAGCAAAGTTGGCTCGACTTTATGGTACCTGGCATATTTTTATTTGTTTTTAATTTGACTATTTGGCTACTGCCTTCAAGGGCATAAGTCAGCACAATTAAAATTTCAGCCTAGTGCTAGTTTACTCTAAAAATCCCCCTCCCCCCCCCAAAAAAAACAAGGACAAAAAAAGAAAAAAACAAGAATCTTTAAGAGCCCATCTTATGACTGCCTATTTGGGCAAAAGTCACCCTAATCATCTTACAGCCTAATGCTAGGCTAGATTAAAAACAAAACAAAACATGCAAACAGCAAATAATAAAAACAAAGGCAAAAAACGCAAACAAAAAGTAACAAGAAGCAGCATGCTCTGGCATCTGCGGGAGGCCTGGCTTCCCCCAGCACCAGAACATGCAAGCTATAACAAAGAGTCAAATAAAATGGAAGCCAACTTCCTCCAAAGCAACCCCCCTCATATGATAGTGGGACATTCAACAAGAATGTGCCAAACAGTCATTGCAATAAAGTATAGGCAGGACTCCATCAAATGGCAGTGCATGATAAGTGTGTCCAATTCAAAGATGACAAGAAAGCAACCTGAAGGTGTTGCGGTATTGGGGGTAGTTGCATGGGAACAGTCATGGGACAATGGCACACAACTTTAAGTTCCCCTCAGCCATCTCCTATCTCCTTTGCCAAGCAGACCAGAGGGTTGCCCTAATCTCTATCATGTAGTCAGTGTGAGGAAGAGCCAAACAGTGGTTGCTCAGTCCTAGGAGACTCTTTAGAACCCTCATTTCCTGCAATTCCCACATCTCCAAGAACCCAGCACAAGATAATCTTGAGAGCACTCAGTACATTTTGTGAGTCACTAAAAATCACAATCCAGTCTCTGAACATGGCACGAGGTGTATTGCAACCAGCGTGGCCATGAAGACAGAGACAGCGCCTTTAAACAGAGGGCATACCAAGAGGAAACTGACCCCCATAGATACCATCCACCATCACAGATTCAGAGTGGCAGAAAGTGTATTCCGAAAAGGTTGAATGCAATACTCCCGGGGCTGTAGAAGCTTTGGGAGCAGAGATATGACAATAAATATTGCCCTCCAAGGTGATGTCCTGGGAAGAGAGCTACACTAAGTTGGCAAAGGAGTTTCCTATGCTGCCTCTTGGCAGCATAGGCACCATCGAGATTGGCTATAGATGTAGCGAGAGAAACTGGGAGGGGGGGGGAGGCCAGGATCACATATACAGGTGTATAATGCACTGTGTAAGGCAGAGGAAGTGCTATCTCCCTAGCATTGACAAGTGGGCTCTCAAAGGGGGATGTGTGGAAGGCATTGGTTACCAAGAAGAGACCAGTGTGGTGAATCAAGTCCACCTTCTTTAATACACGTTCAGCTGCAGATGCATAAACCTTGCGTCTGTAGTCAAGCTTCAAATGAACAAAGGATCAATAGAAAAAAAAGGCAGTATCCCTTTCAACACCCCAGGTGCTGAACATCGGGTACAAGACTGAGGAAATGGTGCAATTCTACCACTTCCAGGCAAACCCAGTTTAGCAACAGGTCAGTGTTGAACCATGAATGGTGGCTGAAGTGCACCACCTTAGTCTTGGTGAAGGAAAACCGAAAAAAGTGCGGCACGCTTGGCAAAAGAGTCGACACTCCAGAGTTGGCATCTGGGCCGCACCAAAAGAGATTGAAAGGTTATCCATGTAGATCATAGCACCAAAGTAATGTGCGGTCTATGAAGGAAGGCCTTGCAGATAGCATGTTTCAGTCAGAGCAAAGCATCCAACATTGATTGGAACTTGCGGAAGCCCCACTGTGCTTAAGACAGGTGGCCTTTGCTGTCCAGGAAAAAAAGCTACTTTAACATTTACCAATTTCTTTATCAACTTGCACATGCAGGAGGTTAGAGAGAATGGGTGGAAACCTGCTGGTGTAGAGCAATCTTTCCTAGATTTTCAAAAAGTGACACTCACATAAGTCTTGAAGCATGGCATATGGGACATCATTCAGTGCAGAGGCAGTGTCTGCACACCAACTGACTCAATGTAAACCTGTCATTGAAGGGTTCTCCCTCTCTGGAAGTAAACTCCATTAGGTGGCCTTCGACAATATCATGATATGCATTGAATGCTGATAGAGCAGCATTCTGGCTAGAGGATGTGTAGAATGCATTCCCATTCTCCTAGAGAATGGAAGGAAGGTCTTGCAACAACTTGCTCCAAATCCTTTTGACTCGCTTCCACGCCTCTGCTAGATGGGTCTTTCTGTTAAGTGAAGACATGTATGCCTGCCAGAAAGAGCGGCGAGTGTGCTTCAAAACATACTGTAAACTAGCTCAACCTCGATGAAACTCGCCAACAGTGACATTGTTCAGGCATCGCTAATAGAGCATGTAGGCATAATGCTTCTGTTGGTCTGCATGCAAAACTGACAGACCTTCTAGGAATAGTAGTTAGGTCCAGTCTGATGAGGTTGCTGGAGAAGAACTCAACAGCCTCATCCACTGACCTAAGCTACTCAACTAGGACAGAGAAATCAGTCATTTCCTGAAATGCAGACTACCGGGTGGGTGTCTCACATGGCACTGGTCCAGAAAATATTTGAATGGGAAAGTGATCACTACCATGGAAGTCATCGGAGACCTCCCACCCCAAATCTGGCTGTGCATCCATAGAGCACAGGATAGATCAGGACAGGAAAATGAAGCGGTTCTCAGGCAATGATGCATAAATTAATCCATATTTTGGATACATCTCCAGCTCAGCAAGGACCTGACTGCTGGGATTGACTGAACAAATTCCCATGCAGTAGAAAGGACCTCAGCAACTGTACCACAATGCAGAGGAAGTCACCCAAGTCAAAGTTGGGTGAATGTATGCAGGAATAACAGTATACTTCCTATCTAGGTGTAGCAGCACTGCTACTACTTAAAAGGAGCTATTTAAAGCAAAGAGAACAGAAACATCATGCCAAGTACAAATGGTTCATCCTCCTGCCCAGACCACCTCCCATGGTGGTGGCATTGCAAAAGTCTTTTACCCCAAGAGGCACCTACTCTGCAGCTTCTCCCAGTTGGACTGGAGGCCCTATTCAAAGACAAGACCCTCACCAAAATGGCCGTATGCTTCCCTGAGGCAGAACTCTTAGGTGCTGTTGGGTGAACAAGGCACTGTCACCTCCAAGGATTTATTAGGAGAGGTTGGGCTCACTATGTGAGTCTTTTTCTTCTGCCTCAAAGCCTTTAAGGTACCTTCGGTCAGAGTTGAGTCTCTGGCTGGCAAACTGACCATCAGGGAAGAGAGGGGGCAGGCACACTGCTTCCCTGCAATGTCAAAATACATGACTGCAGAGGGTATGGCATGATAAGCCCTGCTTTCCCTTGCAACCTTAAGGGGGTTGGCCCTATCGAGTTGCTCTCACCAAGAGCAGTCAATTTTGGGCTGCCTGCTTACTCTCTTGGCAGTCCCCTGTGATAGAAAAAGAGGGTGCCATTGGTCGGAAGATGGAGTTGTCGATGGAGAGCTCCACAGAAGAGGTGAGGAGGAAACCTCCACACATGTAGGTCAAAGAGAGGAGTAAGCCTCCTCTCTGGTAGAAGATGATTGGAAGAAGAAGAATGGTACAAAATAGACAGGTGCTGCATAAGTCCAAGTGGGCGAGCTCACAGCCATTTTCAGAAAGAGAGGATTCATTAAAATTTCAAATGTTCTTTAAAAACATAGACTATGGTTAACAATCTAAAAGATATATATATATATAAAAAGGAATGAGTAAAAATGGAGAAAAATAAATGCCTCTAGAATGCTGTAAAATCAAAGTAAAATCATAAGACACGACACGTCTATCTGGTCCTAAAAATGCTAAAACACTAAATTTCCTTTAAGAGATTTGTGTGATAAAAAATTTAAACACTCGGTTCATGTTAAAGGTGAACTCATGTTCAGAAAGGAAGCTCCTCAGAACCTGATGAGGACACATCCCTTGGCAAATAAAAGGAAAAAGCCTTTGCCTCAGAGTATGGAAACGTAGGCATTCAGCAAATAGGTGGAGTACAGACATTGGTACTCCACAGTGAAGTCCTTCCATCAGAAAGTCATGTGTCAGACGACAATGACCAATTCTCAGAAGCATAGAATAACATCCTGAGTACAGGTACTAGTAGCACATGGCCAAGGGTGGACTGACTGTTTAATGGCATGAGGTTTAGTTGGAGGGAGTTAATCCCAAGTCCTCTGACACTGGTTGACCACATACTCACGGATGTATGTCATGACATCACGGAAAGGAAGAGGAGCAGGAGTGGAGGTTCCTAGAGATGCAGCTGCCTTGACAACAGCATCTGCTCTCTCATTTCCTTTTATACCTATGTGGCTAGGTACCCACTTGGGCATAAGTCACCGCACTCATGACAGCCTAGCACTAGGCTACTTTAAAATAAGAATATGCAAAAAACAATAAAAAAGGGAAAATGGCAACAAGGAGGAAGCGAGCTCTGCCTCCCACCACATCCAGGAACGTGCGACCTACAAAGAAAACAACAAAAAAACTAGTCAAATAAAGGGGAGAAGGCTAGCCTCCCCCAAAAGTCTACAAGTCCACCAGTCAATGCGTACAAACTAGTCCTGAGTACAAGGGACAGGCAATTGTGACCCTGCCCATCGCAGTACTGGGACAGGTAACATGCGCGGAGATAGCCCAGACTGGGGGACAATGCAGGCTTCAGAGTAGGGCGCTGGCGAGCACTCCATCAAATTGCGGTGCATCCAATTCGGAGACAACAGAAAGCAACCTGAAGCCTTCGTGGCATTCGTGGGGTAGGTCCATTGGAACAGTCACGGCGCAATGGCATGCAACTTTAAGTTCCCTTCAACCATCTACCATCTTCTTTGCCAAGCAGCCTGTATTCCTGCCATGTAGTCGGTGTAGGGAAGAGTGCGCCATCATTGGCGCACACACTCCCTGCTGTGGATGCAGTGAGCGCTGTTGGAGACTGAGGGAGGCACCGGGCTCGCGCATACAGGCAAATAATACACTGTGCATGGCGTAGAACGAGTGGCATCTCTCCAGCATCAACAAGTAGTAGGCTCTCAATGGGGGAAGTGCGGAAGGCACCGGTCGCTAGAGAAGGCCGGTGTGGTGGATTGAGTCCACTTTCCCAATACACACTCAACTGCTTATGCATAAAACTCGCATCTATAAGAGAGATTCGAGCGAACAAAGGATTGATATAAAAGTAAGGCAGTAGCCCTATCAGTGCCCCAAGCGCTGAATGTCATGGAATGGAGATATCCATGGTGCGAGTACAAGAGAACCTAAGGCTGCGAATATGAGCCTCCCAGGTGAGGCATTGATCAAATACAAGACCAAGGAAACAGTGTGATTCAACCACTTCCAGGCGTACCCCATTAAGAAACAAGTCTGGGTCAGGGTGGAGCCGTGGATGGCAGCAGAAGTGCACCACCTTAGTCTTGGCCAAGGAAAACTGAAACCTGTGCGCTTCGGCATAGCACGAGACGGGTTCAATGCCTGTTGGAGTCAACGATCCAGAGTTGGCATCTGGGCCATGCCAAAGGAGATCGAAAGGTCGTCCATGTAGAGCATAGCGAGAACATTTCCCGGCAGCACCGAGGTGATGCCATTGAGGTTAGATTGATTGGGTTGAAACCGGCCGGAGTACAGTGATCTTGTCCCAGTTTGTGAAAGGCGAGCACAGTAGCAATTTGCCAGAAATCCGGGGAAAGACCCTACATCCAGATCCTGTAGAAACAAATCTAACAGAAAGGCCATGCCTCGCTCACCCAGGTGTCGAAGCATGGCATACGGGACATGGTCCAGACCATGGGCTGTGTCTGCAAATGAAGTAAGTTCAAAATGCAACTCACACAGAGTAAACCTGCCGTTTAAGGGTTATCCGCCTCTGGAGGTAAAGTCCAGCCGGCGGCCTTCCGCGACATCACAACGTGCATCGAATGCTGGCAGAGCAGCATCCCGGCTAGAGAAGGCAGTCGCGAAGGATTCCGCCATGGACGCAGTATCCGAGATTGCAGTCCTATTCTCCTGGAGAATGGGAGGGGGGGTCCTGCGAGAACTTGCCTCGAATCCTTTTGACTCGCTTCCACACCTCTGCTAGAGGGGTCTTCTCATTAAGTGAAGACACGTATGCCAGCTAATTAGAGCGGTGGGCATGCTTCGAAGTATACCGGAACCTAGCCGTACCCTGGCAAAATTCACTGACAGTGAAATCGTTTGGGCGGCACTTATAGTGCATGTAGGCATTGCGCTTCTGCTTGAGGGCTGTCTCATACTCAGCTGACCACCACAGGAGTGGTCGGTGTGCAAAACAGCCAGACCTTCTAGGAATAGTCGCTAGGCCCACGGCAATGAGGTTGCTGGAGAAGAACTCAATGGCCTCATCTACCGACCTAAACTCCTTGACTGAGATAGAGAATTCAGTCATTTCTGAAATGCAGACCACTGTGCCCGCACCAATCACCACCGAGGTGGGCTCTCGGGCGGTAGTGGCCCAGAAAATGATATTTGAATGGGAAAGTAATCACTACCATGTAGGTCATCAACCACCCCCTAATCAAAATTAGGCTTTGCATCCGGAGAGCATAAAGATAGATTGAGGCAGGAAAATGAAACGGTTCTCGGGCAGTGATGCATAAACTCATCCACATTTAGGACACCCATCTCAAGCTCATAGATCAGGTCGCCAAGGACTTGACCTCAGGCATTGATAGAGTAGTCTCCCCAGAGGGGGTGTCTACCATTTAGATCTCTGAGCAAGAGAAAGGGCCTCAGCAACCATGCCATGACCTGGCGGAAGTCCCCGCGTCGAAGTCAGCTGACAGTGGAATGTACGCGGAAATAACAGTATACCTCCTATCAAGGTGCAATTGCACAGCTACTGCCTGAAAGGAGGTATCTAAAGCGAAGAGAAGAACAGAGACATCATGCAGGATGTAAATTGCACATCCTCCCACCCAGCCACCATCCTGTGGTAGTGGGGTCGCAAAACCCTTATAACCCAGGAGGGTGGGCTAAAAGGGAATGGGGTAGGAAACAAGCCTCCGCAGCTCCTCCCAATTGGCCCGGAGTCTGCGGCAATTCCATTGAAGGAATATGCCCTTACAAGAATGGCCGTACGCTTCCCGGAGGCAGAACTCCAGGCACTGTTGGCCGGACAATGCGCTGAAGGCGCTGTCGCCTTGGAGGACTTATTGGGGGAGATTGGGCTCACCATGCAAGTCTTTTCCTCCCTCTGCCTCGAAACCTTAGGTGGGCAGGGCGGCTACCTACATTTCTTCCTAATAGCCTTCATTGGAATACACTGCTCCTGGACTATGTTTAGTATAGTCTTAAAAGTGTCCCACATCTCATAAGTATTCTTCCCCCTGAATTCCATATCCCACCTAATCTGATTTAGCATGTTGCTATTTCCCAATGCGCTGACAGTCAATTCCTGAACCAAGTGATCATCATTTGAAAGAACCAGATCTAATATATTGGCACCCCTTGTTGGTTTATTAACAAATTGAGTCAAAAAAGTATCCTCAAACCATTGTATAAACTTACAACTTGCTCTATCCCTTCCTATCATATTTTCCCAGTCCACAGAATTTAAATTAAAATTACCAAGAATAACTGTATCTATTTCACATCCTTTCCTTAATTCCCTGATCATTAGCTCATCAATACAGTGAATCTGTTCGGGTGGTCTGTAAAAGGCTCCCAAGTGTATTATCCTATTTTTACTGACCCTAATATCTATCCACAGTGACTCAACTACTTCTTGCTTTATAGAATTATTTAGATTTGAAGAAATGCTATTTCTGATATAAATAATCAACCCACCACCAGTCCTCTCTCTCCTTTGACTAATGTACATATCATAACCCTGTACTTCAAATTCATTCACATTGTCATTAAATTTATTTTCATTAACCCATGATTCTATTACACATATTATATCTATATCTTCATCAATAATATAACTAAATAACTCATCTTTCTTATTTCTAAGACTACGAACATTGGTACAGACAACTCAGCCCTCCTATCCCTGAAGCACCTCTTTTAGAATGTATACTTTCCACTCTATCTCCTCTGCATCTCTTTCCTTTCCCTGTCCCACCCTGTACTCTTATATTTCCCTGACCACTCTCAGTAACTAGTTTCCAGCCTGCAAAGACCCAACGACACTATCTAACTCCGGCCACAACACGTCACCCCCAACCTGGCTTAGATGGAGTCCATCCAAAGCATACAATGCCTTATTCTCATAAAACCCATTCTAAACATGTACAGATACTAATCCCGACTCCTCACACAGGCCTTTCACAACAATTCCATCCCCACATCCAATCTCGGAAGCACACATGAAACAACGCCTTTCAGCCTTTCACTTGTCCTTTCAACTAACCTTTTGTACCTCTCTCATAACTCACATGAACCCACCTTCTTTACATCATTTACTCCAATATACAAAATCACAACTGCATCCCTCTCACACCCAGACACCATACTATCATACCTCTCAGACACATCATTTAAACCAGCACCCGGAAAACAAACTCTCACTCCCTTCCATTTGCTCATACTGAACTTCCTATCTAAATATCTAATCTGAGAGTCACCCATCACAAGCACCTCAGTAATCCTCCTAGTCCCCCTAGGCTTAGCATTACCCTCCCTCCTGTTCTCAATCAAACTACCACTTATTTCACTTTCTGCCACAACCACATCAGACAAATCACTTTCAGCTTCTTCCTCTCTCAGGGCATCGAATCTGTTAGTCAACCTAACAGGTTCCATGTCCCTCTTACTCACAGACCTAACCTGTCCTAACCTATCTATTCTATCTATATTCACCCACCATTCATCTTTACTCATATCGCATAACACACCAGGCATTCAGATATAAGAACATAAGAAACCAAAAAATGGACGAATCATAAGAACATAAGAAGAACATAAGAAAAGAAGGAGACTGCAAAAGACCATTCATGGCCTACACTTGGCAGCTCCTGATCCATTCATATTTGCTCTTCTTTCAACACCACAAAAATCACAAACTACATACATACTGCTTACATCAAAAGGCATACCCATATCATCCAAAGCAACAGCCATACTGAGAAACTTTTCAAAATATAATTAAAAGTTCTTTTAGTATTATGTCTAATACTCAAAGTTAACTATCTTCCCAAACTTAAATATATTACACTGAAAAAACAAAAATGAAAAAAAAACATCACTGAATAGAGAGCTCTCATTATTTAAGTGATACATTTGCTCAATATTATGCCACATTGTGCAAATAATTTCTGAGTTTTGAAAGAGAGAGAAAAAAAAATTGTGATGGAAAGGTCTTGATTTGGAAAATTGAGATAAAATTGCATTCAAATGAGCTTAATAATAAAAAACATGGAGTTACATCAGTGTGCCTTTTAAAGTTTATTTGAAAAATAGATGATGCTTCCAATTTTATTATGAATGCAAGTCATAATATGGAATGAAACACCAAGGTAGCAAAATCTCCATAGTAATTTTTAGATATTACCAGGAAATGCTTGAAAAAAAAAACAAACACTGAACAAATATTTTACCAAGAACTTTTTAACTTACAAGAATTATTTTCTATAGTTTTTTATCTTTACACCTATTTTAATTAGATTTTAGATTTTACTTATATTGATAAGGCTTCTATAGAGTGAAATTGTTTTTTTCAGTTAAAAAAAAACACTATACAGTTATAGAAAGCATTTTGATAAATAGTTCCAGATAAAAAAAAGTTATAGAAATGGGTCTTACCATAAAATATCGAGACTCTTTCCACAAAGAGGAATCAATATTCTTCTTGGTTCAGTCAAGCTCAATCTTGAGGAATACCGTTTTAAAATTGGATTGACCTCATTCATATGCCAACGAGTCATTCCGTTAGCCCACCGATCATTCCAGTAACCCAATCCATCCATTTATATAATAGACACAATTAAGTGGGACCAATATTAAGGAGTGAGACTTGTATCCCTTTCAAATTTATCTTGACTCACAAAAGGAAAGGGGGAAATAAATATCCTCCACCTCTAAATGAATTAGTCTTTTCTGAATAATTTAAAATATAACTGAAAAGAAATGAATCCTTTTAATAAAGGTAGTTGGGTACCAGCAAAGATGAGCCATTAAAAAAGTATTACCATTTATTTATTTGACTTTGAAAAGCAAACATTAAAAAAAAGAGATATTACCATGCCTCTTTTACCAAAATTATCATTGTGTACAGCTTTGTCTTGGATATATATATATATATATATATATATATATATATATATATATATATATATATATATATATATAAGTAAAGGAACTCAATGGCGAGTTATGGTATATGATAGTGAAACCACTATATAGGAGCCAAAATACATATCTTCAATGCAAGGCTCCCTTTTGTCTCTGTATAAGTTCAGACTTCTCTTGCCATTTATTCCTCTTCTCCAGAAGCTTTCTCCTGTTTCATTAAGTTTTCTGTTTTCTCAATTTTTTATCCTTTATAATTTTGGCAAATTTTATGATGATGATGTTGAGTTTAGGGAGTTTGAGATAAGCATCTCATTCACCCTGACGTGGGCCGTTGTCTTTAGGTTTCATTTGTTTAGAGGCGGTGGAGTTGTTCCACTCAGGAAAACTTTGATATTGAACAGCTTATCTTGAGAGAGGAAAGGCAGTTTTGTAAATTTGTTCGGAGTGAGTGGGAATGTGGGCACCACAGTAAGAAATGCTCCAGTCTTCAGTCAAGGGACACCACTTGCAATAGGGTTCAGGGACTAGTCTCAGTTTGTAGAGATGTGCATTAAGGCCAACATGCCCTAGCCTGAGTCTGACCAAGGCAGTATCGAGTTGTCTGTTGTTTGTGGAGTGGAGTCTCTTCTAAATTTGTCTAAATGAGTTTGGGTTAGATCTTGGTCTAAGGACTCATGCCAAAGGGATCTACATGAATTCCTGACAATTTTAGATAAGCTGTGATAATCTATGGGATATCGAGTAAGCTCTGGTGATGAATGGGCTAGAGTGGCTGCTTTATTCACAATCTCATTACCTCTGATGCCCACATGGGAGGAGATCCATTGGAAGTTAATGTCATGTCCCAGGGTATGAAGGAAGAGGAGGAGGCATTGGGAGTCAAATACCAACTTTCTATGAGAGGGGGAGGGGGTGTTGTAGCAAGGAGCAAAAGGAAAGACTTAGAATCTAAGAATATCACTATGGTAAAGGACAGAGCTCCCAGCAGTGCAAACAGTTCTGTGGCAACTACTGAGTATTGTTTGTCTATGAACCAGGTTCGACTAGCAGATAGGGTTTCTACATATATGGCTGCTGAGGAGGAAGGAGGAGAATGGGAACCATCTGTGTAAATTCTAAGGTGTTTCTTGTAGCGAAGGTTAACTAGTTCCAGAAAGAGTTGGGGGGGCAAGGATATTATCTTGGCGGATTGGAACATGAAAGTCAAGAGAGAACTTGGATGAAAGTGGGAACCAAGGAGGGATAGGTGAGACAGGGGGTATAGGAGATGGTGGAGGAGGCTAGTGATTGCAGGGCGCGGACCTTGAATGGGGCATTTCCGTAGAGGGGCCAATTTGGATGTGATATGTCAATGTGGGAGTGAGTGAAGAGTATGCCAATGGGGTGATAGAGAAGATGTGCCTTGCCCAGTCAAGGGGCAGTAGTTCTCCTTCTGCGTGTAATGATTGCACTGGTGGGGGAACTGAATGCCCCCAATGCAAGATATTTAATTTTCTTATTGTGGTCTGAGAGGTTGAGCCATCGATAGTACATCCAGTGCCAGCCAGGCTTTTCATTATATCCAATCTCTTCATGCATGAAGTACAAAGATAATCGAAGTGGTGTTTCTAGGTGAGTATTGGTCCATCTAGATGGAGTCCCAAGAATGTGTGTTGTCTTTGGATAGGAACTGTAATACCATTGATGGCTATGTTGGGGAGGGATGGAAAGGCGCGTTTCCAAGTGAAGCACATGTGCGCACATTTCTGAGGGTTGACTTGAAGTCCCCATTTATTGAACCATTCGGCTAGATTATTCACTCCTGACTGTAGGCATTTCTGTGCTTCTACAAGGGTGGAGGCAGTACTGACTAGAGTCAGGTCATCTGTGTATATTAGTGTGGAGGTTCCGATAGGTCTGGGTATATCTGCCATGAGGATGTTAAATAATAGGGGACTAAGGACTGAGTCTTGGGGAACTCTGCGCTGGATAGGGTGTGGGGTGGTGTGTGTCTCACCAGGACAGAGGGGTACCCTGTACACCCATTCTTGAGATTTATAAAGTTTGCCTTCATGTGATGCTAAATCAAAGGCACCCTCCAAATCAATGAATAGAGTGAGCATGACTCTTTTGTCTCTGTAAGTGACTTGTATGGGGTGTTCTAGTTGATGAAGGACTTCTAGGGTGGTCCTGCCTGGCCGAAAACCACACTGTTCTCCATGGAATAGTTTTTTTGATTCCATCCACCGCTGTAGTCAGGTAGTTACTAGGCATCCAAGGAGATTACCCTGGCAAGGTAGAAGGGCAATAGGGCGGTAACCAGCAGGGGTAGTTGGATCCTTACCAGACTTGGGGATAGGAAGGGTGATTGATTCCTTTCAGACCTTAGAGAATGTTCCAGTTGACCAGCTTTGGTTGTATAGTTGTAGCAGTAATTCTCTCGAGTTTTGTGGAAGATGAGTCAAGAACTCAAATGGGATATTGTCTGGGTCTGCTGCCTTTCTTGGGGGAAGATTGGGAAATGGCAGAGTTCAGTTCGTTTAGTGTAAAGGGGACCGATAGACCAGGTGTGGGAGATGCTTCTATGGCTCGTTGTATGGGAAGGGTAAATTGGTTTGGATTGGTAAGTGGGGCGGTAAACCCAACTTTGTATGTAGGAAAGATGCTAGGAATTCTGATTTAGACAAGTCTGACAGAAGATCTTCTTTGTGTAGTGGATATGAGAAGGTGGAAGCTTTCCCTTTCATGGCTCGTAGGAACCTCCAAGTTCTAGTAGTGGTTGTGGAAAATGAGAGGGATGATACTAAGTTTGACCATGCTTCCCGTCATGCTGTTTTGAGGGTACGTTTGCATTCTGCATCAAGGTCTTTTGTATTTTAACATATTTTCTTGTGTGATGCATCTCCTCTATTTATTCCAAGCACAGCATCTGGCTGTCACTATCTCTTTGCAGGCCGCAGTTGGGAACTGATCTTTGTTTTACTAGGTGGAAGGTCTTGGGAACTGATCTTTGTTTTACTAGGTGGAAGGTCTTGGGAACTGATCTTTGTTTTACTAGGTGAAAGGCCTTGTGTCCTGCTAACTGTAACCAATCAGAGAATGAACCCACAGCTTCCTCTAGTGGGAGAGGGAGTTCTGGTGAGAAGGCTGTAATGCTTGTTTTAAATATTGGCCAACCTTTGTTTTCTAACTTCCATCTGGGGCGACATGGGATTTTTTTTGTTGGGAAGTGTAGGATAAGGGGTAGATGATTACTTCCCATATAAGGACCTGTTGCAAATTCCACACCCAGTGACTGAGATTCTCCAAAGTATAAATCTAGGACTGATTTTGTTCCAGTGTGTGGGTCAAATCGGGTATACAATCCTGCTGCTAAAATTATTTTAACAAACCTAAGCCACATTGTTGGCCATTGTCCTGACCAAGATAAGGGGGCCTATATGCCTTAGCATAAGTCCTGGGCATCTAAATTTAAATTTTAAAAACTCTAATAATAACGTGTTTTCAAGATAAGATGGCTGAAAATAGAACAAACACAACTAAACCTGACAAGGATGACAACAAACCCAACAAAGAAGATGGCAAGTCTACCAGTGGAGATAAAAAACCCAAGATGTGTGGTATATGTAAGTCAGTTTCAAAAAATAGAAACAAAGCACTATGTTGTGAAATATGTGACTGTTGGTTCCACATCAAATGTGAAGGTGTGCCAGACTTAGTGTATAATTTCATGATCAAGGACAAACAGGAGAACAACTACACTGGAATTGTGGATTCTGCAAGAGAGGATGTGATAAATTGTACAGCCATATGAGGAAACTTGAATTGCAGCAGAGGACTATTGAGGAGAAACAAGGTATTCTTCAAGAAGAAGTAAGTGACCTTAAAGAAAGCGCTAAGCGGGAAATAAAGTACACAAGAGATATTGAGGCTAGATTGAGCACCATTGAAGTTAATCTAATGGAACCTGAGATTAATATAACATAACATAACATAATTTTACGGATGACAAAAGCCACAAGGGCCCATCAAAGGTCATCCGCATCCATCAAAACCAACCCACAAAAAGCACCATCACCAGGAAAAGACAAAATCAAAGTCCCCCACAATATAATATAACAGATGACAAAAGCCACAAGGGCTCATCATAGGTCATCCGATTCAAACAGCCTCTTTTTTAAGGCACCCAAACTCCCAGGAAAACTACATCCAGAGGATTGCGTCCAGAAACAAGGGTATCACCAATCAAGGCTTGTCAAGAACTAAATCATGCAGCTATAGATATATACAAACAATATTAATATATACAAAACTTAGGAACCATCACAACCTTCCCTCTCCATAAACTCAGCCAACCTACTCTTAAATACATTTAGACTTGGACTACCTACTACCCTCGGCGGCAATTTGTTCCAGAAATCTACCACTCTATTGGTGAAAAAATATTTTCTTAAATCCAACCTACACCCTTGCTTTTTAATTTTCAAGTGGTGACCTCTAGTCCGATTTCCATCATCTAACTCAAAAAACTTGTAAAATCCAATTTATCTATCCCGGAAATTTTTTTAAAGAGCTCAATCATATCCCCTCTCACACACCTCCTTTCGAACGAGAACATATTTAATATCGTCAGTCTATCTATATATTCAAGGTGCCTCAGGAAAGGAATAATCTTTGTTGCCCTCCCTTGCACTGACTCAAGAAGGTTAATATCGTGTCTAAAATGTGGGGATCATGCCTGTATACAGTACTCTAGATGTGGTCTAACATAAGAGTTATAGAGTTTAAGAATAACCTCCTTACTTTTGTAACTGACATTTCTCTTAATGAAACCCAGCACTCTATTTGCCCTATTTCTTGCTTCAATACACTGCTTAGAAAACCTTAATGACTTATCTATTACTAATCCTAGATCTTTCTCATCCTCTACTGAGCTCAGCCAATGCCCATCCATTTAATAGTTAAATTCTCTATTATCTTTTCCCATGTTAATAACTTTGCACTTATCAAGGTTGAAAGTCATTTGTCACTTATGTGCCCAGGATAACAATTTATTTAAATCCCCCTGCACTTTAAAATTATCATCAATATCTTTAACTACAGCTGCTAATTTGGTATAATCCGGAGGCCTTGGTAGTATCTAACTCACCTATTAGTCCTTTTATCATCCTCCGATCCACACTAATGGTAGTAAACACCTCTTTCCCTGACCCACGAGTACTATACACAATACTATTTAGTTTCTCCTTTGTAAATACTGATGCAAAATGACCATTTAGTACCTCAACTATTTCCTCATCAGTTTGTCTCACAACCCCTTCATATTTGATAGGTCCTATTTTAACTCTGCCAGACTTGTTATTAATTTTATAGTAACTAAAGAACTTTCTAGGATCTTTGTTGCTATCCTGAGCTAATTTAATTTCTGACACCCTTTTGTTCTTCTTTATAATCTTATTTAAATCATTCCTAGCCATTCTATAATCACTTAAATTTTGAATATTATTTTCTACCTGTAATTTTTTATATGCCCTTTTCTTCTCTGAAATTTTTCTAGCTATCTCCTGATTCCACCATAATGGTTTCCTACTTTTGTTCCTAATGGCCTTCATTGGGATACATTGTTCTTGGACTACATTTATTATATGCTTGAAAGTATCCCACATCCCATAAGCATTTTTACCTCTGAATTCTACATCCCAGTCTACAAAATTTAGCAAGCTTCGAAGTTTTACATAATCTCCCTTATGAAAATTTGGAACTTTTACAGCATCCTCGGTTATTTTACCCTTCTCAATTCCCAAGTTAAAATGAACTATCTGATGGTCACTATTTCCCAATGCTTCCCCAACAATCCATTCTTGAACTAAATGATCACTGTTAGAAAGTACTAAATCTAATATATTGTCCCCCCTCGTTGGCTCATTAACAAATTGATTCAAAAAATTATCCTCAAAGCATTCTATGAACCTGCCACTTGTTCTATCCCTACCTATCATATTTTCCCAGTCCATAGAGTTTAAGTTGAAGTCCCCAATAATAGCTGCATCTGTTTCACATCCCTTACTTATTTCCCTTATCATTAGTTCATCCATATCATCAGTCTGCCCAGGTGGCCTGTAAAAAGCTCCCAAATGCACCATTCTATTTTTACTGAACCTAATATCTATCCAAAGTGACTCAACTCCATGCTGCTTTATTGAAGTATTTAAACTTGAAACGATGTTATTTTTTATATAGATAATTATTCCTCCACCAATCCTACCCGTCCTTTGACTAATGTACATATTATAGCCCTGTAAATCAAATTCACTTATAGTGTCACTTAAATTCTATTTCATTAACCCATGATTCAGTAACACAAAATATATCTATATCCTCATTGCTAATATAACTAAATAGCTCATCCTTCTTGTTTCTAAGACTACGAGCATTTGTATAAAAACAATTTAACCCCCCTATCCCTGAAGCACCTCTTGAAACCTGAATGACCTCACCTCTATAGCCTTGGAACCTATTTCTGTTATCTGCTAAGTCCATTCTACTTTCAGTACTATAATGTCCTCTCATAATTCCCTAAGAAATTGGTTTAAAAATCGTGTGGTAGATGAATGGAATAGGCTCACTAGACATGTGATAGAAGCCTCCTCTCTGGGTAGTTTTAAGAATAGATTAGATAAATATATGGATGAAGCTGCTAGATGGGACTGACTTTTTTTTATGTATATATTTTTCTAAGGAGTGGGGAGATTATATTTTGCGGTTGCATGAATGGACATAATCCTCTGGATGCATTTTATGTATATTGTAGATTAGATCTGACGAACTCCTGTAAAGGGTGACAATGTTGATGACTTTTCTCTGGTAAGAAATCTTTTGTGTGTTGACTGGAACAGGAGCTGCCAAGTGTAGGCCATGAATGGTCTTTTGCAGTCTCCTTCTTTTCTTCTTATGTTCTCTGACTTTACACCATTTGGCACTACCCTTTGCTTCCTGTCTTTCAGCCACTCAGCTATCCAATTTGAAACACCCCCACATATCCCAATCATTTTTAATTTATGAACTAGTCTCCTGTGGTACCTTATCAAATGCTTTACTAAAATCTAAGTAAATTATATCTACATTCTCTTCCTTATCTACTTGATCTATTACAAACTCCAGAAAGTCTAGTAAATTAGTCAAACATGATCTACCTGATCTAAGCCCATGCTGAGCATCGCTGATTAACCCCTCCCTCTCTAGATGTTAGCAAATCCATTTTTTAACTATTTTCTCAAGAGTTTTACAGACTACAGGAGTTAGGCTAACCGGTCTAAAGTTATTTGGATCCTCTTTACTACCCTTCTCCAAAATAGGGACTAAATTCGCTCTCTTCCAATCATCGGGTATTTCTCCATATTCCAGTGACTTAGTATATAACTTCTCCAGAGCTATTGAGATACTTTCTACCCCTTCTTTAAGTATCCTAGAATGAATATAATCAGGGCCGGAGGCCTTGGTAGTATCTAACTCACCTATTAGTCCTTTTATCGTTCTCCGATCCACACTAATGGTAGTAAACACCTCTTTCCCTGACCCATGAGTACTATACATAAGACTATTTAGTTTCTCCTTTGTAAATACTGATGCAAATGACCATTTAGTACCTCAACTATTTCCTCATCAGTTTGTCTCACAACCCCTTCATATTTGATAGGTCCTATTTTAACTCTGCCAGACTTGTTATTAATTTTATAGTAACTAAAGAACTTTCTAGGATCTTTGTAGCTATCCTGAGCTAAATTAATTTCTGACACCCTTTTGTTCTTCTTTATAATCTTATTTAACTCATTCCTAGCCATTGAATATTATTTTGTACCTGTAATTTTTTATATGCCCTTTTATTCTCTGAAATTTTTCTAGCTATCTCCTGATTCCAACATAATGGTTTCCTACTTTTGTTCCTAATGGCCTTCATTGGGATACATTGTTCTTGGACTACATTTATTATATGCTTGAAAGTATCTCAAATCCCATAAGCATTTTTACCTCTGAATTCTACATCCCAGTCTACAAAATTTAGCAAGCTTCGAAGTTTTACATAATCTCCCTTATGAAAGTACTAAATCTAATATATTGTCCCCCCCTCATTGGCTCATTAACAAATTGATTCAAAAAATTATCCTCAAAGCATTCTATGAACCTGCCACTTGTTCTATCCCTACCTATCATATTTTCCCAGTCCACAGAGTTTAAGTTGAAGTCCCCAATAATAACCATCTGTTTCACATCCCTTACTTATTTCCCTTATCATTAGTTCATCCATATCATCAGTCTGCCCAGGTGGCTTGTAAAAAGCTCCCAAATGCACCATTCTATTTTTACTGAACCTAATATAAGAATACTTGATAGTACAAAAGCACAGAAGGAAATCAACGACATGAGGAAGAGAATAGATAGAATAGAAAAAGCATCACAACTGCCCAGAAACAATACAAATAAACAAGAAGAAATAAATCATCTAGAAATTGAGAAAAAAGTTAGAATGGCTATGAAGGAAGAAGAATGGAAAAAAAATACTCTCATAGTCCACAGAGTTGAGGAAAGCACCAGCCAAGACAACAAGATAAGGGATGAGGAGGATACACAATTTGTGAAGGATCTGTGCCTGGGACCATTGGATCTCCAAGGTAATGTGCAAGACTGGGAGTAAGGAAGGTTTTTTTTTTTTCAAGGGGTTATCTGGCGACTGCCCACTTGGGCATAAGTCGCTGCAAACAAACAGCCCAGTTCTAGGGAAGGTCCCCCTCCCCCCGGCGCAGGAGCCTGCGACCTACAAAAAAAAAAAAAAAAAAAAGTTAAATACAAGAAGGCCCGCCTCCCCCCAAAAGTCTATCAGTCCACCAGTCATGGTGCACGCACTCGACCCGAGTAAAGGGACAGGTGGTAGCGATCCTGCCCATCCCGGTACTGGGACAGGTAACGTGCGCGAAGATCACCCAGACTCGGACATTCGACAAGAATGTGCTGAAGAGTCTGGGGGACAACACAGTCGTCGCAATAGGGCGCAGGCGACCGCTTCATCAAATAGCGATGCGTCACACGAGTGTGTCCAATTCGGAGAGGACAGAAAGCGACCTGAAGCCATTGCAGCATTGGGGGATAAGTCCATGGGAACAGTCGCAGCGCAATGGCACGCAACTTTAAGTCCTCGCGGACTCTTTGGCGCGTTCATTCCCCGCAATTCCTACATGTCCAGGAACCCAGCAGAAGATAATCTTGACATCTGCCTGGCTCGCCATAACCGTGGCTTCACGGATATTGCGAACCTGGAGATGCGGAGATTCCAATACTCCAAAACATGCACGTTGCGTAATCTCCCGTACTGAGTGGTGTATTGCCACCAGCTCGGCCGTGAAAACAGATGCAGCGCCTGGCAGAGCCCCGCTGACTTCAAACAGAGGGGATACAGCGTGGAAGCCAACCCCCTCTTGGGACTTGGAGCCATCCGTATACACTGGCACGGTTCCAGCGTGACACGAGGTGTGCTCCAGAAAGGTCGAACGCAATACTCCCGGCGCCATACAAGCTTTGGGAGCAGAGGCGTGGCGACAAATAGCCAAATGTGGTCCCCTCCAGGGTGGCGTCCTGGGCAGAACCAGGGGTGCCACCAGCCTGAGAGCTATATCTAGCTCTCGAAGGAGTTTCCTGGCCCTAAACCCAAAGGGCTTAGAGTATGACTGGCGTCTCTCGGCAGCATAGGCACCATCGAGATCAGCTGCGGATGCAGTGAGAGCTGTTGGCGACTGAGGGAGGCGCTGGGCTCGCGCGTACAGGCGAGTGATGCACTGCATGCGGCGCAGAGCGAGTGGCATCTCCCTAGCATCGACCAACAGGCTCTCAATGGGGAAAGTGCGGAAGGCACCGGCCGCAAGGCGAAGGCCAGTATGGTGGATCAAATCCACCTTCCGCAATAAATGCTCGGCTGCGGATGCATAAAACTTGCCTCTGTAGTTGAGCTTTGAACGAACAAAGGATCGATAAAAAAAGGAGGGCAGTAGCCCTATCAGCGCCCCAAGCGCTGAACGTCACGGAACAGAGAATGTCCATGGGGCGGGTACAAGAGACCCTAAGGGATGAGTGAGGAAGGAATGAGTGTCAAGACCACTGATGATTGTCCTAAATTCTCAAGATATGAAGGAAAGCATTTTGCAAAATGCCAAGAAACTGCAATATCCTGAACCAAAATTCAAACAAATTTCTATCCAACACGACCTAACAAAGACACAGAGCTAGAGGAGCTGAAGAGTGAAGCAAGAAGATTAGAAGACGCAGAAAACTCGGGAAACTTCATCTTCAGAGTACGAGGCCCACTGGGATACTGGAAAATAAGAATAGAGAAGGCGTAAACAAGAGTAAGGGAGTGAATACACATGTAAATAGAGAGGGAGATAAAAGGGACTTATTGTATTGGTATACTAATGCAGACTCACTACTCAACAAATTAAGTGACCTCAAAGTTAATTATATTTTTGCAAATAGACAACCAAACATAATAGCTATAGTGGAAGTAGAACCAAAACTTGCTAGATATAAAATAGTGGAGTCTGAAATTCAACTACAGGGATACTTACTTACTTAATTTTACCCTTGGTGGGTGCAGCTAAGGTGGATTATGTAACTAAAGAATTAGATAGGGGTGAGAAAGTTGATGTGATCTACTTAGATTTCAGCAAAGCTTTTGATAAGGTTCCACATAGAAGACTAGTTCATAAATTAAAGCTGCATGGGATATGTGGGAACATTTTAAATTGGATAACTGAATGGCTGAAAAATAGGAAACAGAGAGTTGTACTGAATGGAGTGAGGTCAGAGTGGAGGAATGTTATTAGTGGCGTACCTCAGGGATCAGTTTTAGGCCCTTTATTATTTATAATCTATGTGAATGATCTCGGGCAAGGTGTAAATAGCAAAGTGTCAATTTTTGCTGATGACACTAAATTGGCAGCTGTAGTCAAAGAGGTTGAGGGTAGCTTTAAAGTGCAGGGTGACTTAGATAAGCTGTTAGCTTGGGCTCAGAAGTGGCAGATGACTTTTAACCTTAATAAATGCAAAGTTATTAACATGGGGAGAGATAATAGGGAATTTAGCTATGAGATGGATGGATATTGGCTTAATTCAGTTGAAGATGAGAAAGACTTAGGAGTGGTAGTAGATAGGTCACTGAAATTTTCAAAGCAGTGTATTAAGGCAAAAAATAGAGCAAATAGGGTGCTAGGTTACATTAAAAGAAATGTTAGCTACAAGAGTAAGGAGGTCATCCTTAAACTATACAACTCTTATGTCAGGCCACATTTAGAGTACTGTATACAGGCATGGTCACCACATTTTAGACATGATATAAACTTATTAGAGTCAGTACAAAGGAGGGCAACAAAAATAATACCATCCCTGAAGCACCTTGAATATGAAGATAGACTGAGGGTATTAAATATGTTTTCATTTGAAAGAAGGTGTGTGAGGGGAGATATGATTGAGCTTTTTAAAATCTTTTCTGGGATGGATAAATTGGATTTCAGCAAGTTATTTGAGTTAGAAGGTAGTAATAGAACTAGAGGCCACCACTTAAAGATTAAAAAAGAGAGGTGCAGACTGGATGTTAGAAAATATTTTTTCACTAACAGAGTGGTGGATTATTGGAATAGTTTGCCACCTGAGACTGTAGACAGCTCAAACTTGAATGTTTTCAAGCGCAGATTGGACGATTATATGGGGATGGAGGGTTAATTTCTTACTTTTTAGTATGTGGATATGTTTCTTGACTCATTCCTGTGGATGCAGTTTCTTTTTATTGTATATTTTGGGGGATTTTGATTTTGTTTTTGACAGACTCGTATGGAGGCTTTAAATTATATATTGTAGATGCATGGTTGGACATTCCTATGGATTGTTAAATTGTATATTGTAGCTGCATGATCTGACAAAATCCTATGGATGCATTATATGGGTGGGATTTGATGGATACGGATGACCTTTGATAGGCCCTTGTGGCTTTTGTCATCCGTTAAATTATGTTATGTTATGTTATGTGAGCTTCCGCTGTAGCCAGGCAACTCTGATTCTCTGATGTTTTGGAAATTTATCAGAGAGCTGCTAGCAGTGCTGGTGTACAGGGTTGGCAAAAAACCCAAAATTTTGAAAAAGCCCAATAAAACCCGGGTTTTTTCAAAAAACAAATGCTACAAGCATTAGAATAACATAGAAAAAGAATAGCTATGTCTATCTTTATATAATATTGATAATTACTTAGTTTAATTATTATATTATAGTAAGAATAGATCACAGTAACAGATCACTGATCGAGAATTTGGGGTACCCATGTCCCATGATAGCCATAACCTGTAGAAGGAGAAATGAATTATAAGTCAATATCAGAGAAATAACCTTGATTTAATACATATTTGTTGAAATTATAAACATAAATATGAATTTTTAATGAAATAATGATAAATAGAATTCATTTCTTGAAAAGTATAATTTTGAAAAAAAAAGGGTTTTATTCTGGGGGGTTTTCAAATCTTGGGGTTTTCCAAAAAACAAATGCTACAGGCACTAGAAATAACATAAAAAGAAGAGCTATATCTATTTTTATATAATATTAATAATTACTTAGTTTAATAATTATATTATAGTAAGAACAGATCACTGATCGCTAATTGTGGGTACCCATGATAGCCATAACCTGTAGGAGGAGAGATGAATTATTGAATCAGTATCAGAGAAATAACCTTGATTTGATATATATTTGTTGAAATTATTAACATAAAACATAAATATGCATTTTGAATACAATAATGATAAGTAGCATTTATTTCTTGAAAAAATGTAATTTTGAAAAAACCCAGGTTTTTTCAAATTTTACTTGAAAAAGCCCCAACAAAAACGGGAATAAAACCCCAGGTTTTTTTATTTGGCCACCCTGCTGGTGTATGCCGATGTTGGGGGTTCATCGGGAATTGTAGCCAGCCATCTGTCTAAGTGGCGCTTGAATGTGTCAGTTGGGGCCCCTGTTAGCTCCCTAACTGCTTTCGGTGCATAGAAGAGCTGAGCTCCGTTGCTTGTGAAACAGTTATGAATGACTATTGCTTCTCTCTGGGATATGGCCTCTGTTCTCTGGATGAAGCAGTCTTCCTTTTCTTATGTGGTTGTTGACTTTCAGCCCTACACTTTTCTCATCTCCTTTGGCACGAACGTTTTCTGATGAGCAGGCACTCTTGGGGCGGGCGAATTAACTTCAGACATCGCCCGTACTAAATTACGTACATATGCAGCAGAATGGGTGGGTTTTGACGGAGGCGGATGACCTTTGATAGGCCCTTGTGGCTTTTGTCATCCGTGTAGTTATGTGTAGTTATGTTAATGAACATAAGATGGTAGAGGACGGTCAGAAGAAGAAAAAATGACTAGGATGACGAAGTTGAGTACCATAGACAAGTTCCGCCGCAGAGCAAGCCAAATCCTAACCGAGAGGAATGAGTGTCGAGGACAGTCAGTAATGAATAGTCGACCAGGATGCGCCTGGAATGACTGTCCGGCAAGTCCATCTCGCGAACGACGAGTTGAGAAGAGTGACGCAGTGTTTGCGTGTCTTCATCTTGTTCCTGGGCAAGCGCTATTGTTGCATGATCGATTGGGGGCAGTGTAGGAGAGTTGCGTGGCCGAAATTGATGAAATGCGAGAGAGCGCGTCCAGTACGACGTTTGAAAAAACAGGAACGTAGCGAATATCGTTCGTCATCTGCAGGATGAAGTCAAAATGACGAGTGTCATCTGCAGTGTGTACTGACGAAGTACTACGAGATGAACATGCACCGACTAAGGGCTTATGGTCAGTAAAAATGGTAAATTCACGCCGTTTCAAATGATGGCGGAAGTGGTGGACAGCGAGATATATTCCGAGGAGTTCTCGAGAGAACGTTGAATATCTCTTTTGAGGGTTTGTAAGAGCGCGAAGGAAGAAAGCAAGAGGTTGCCATTGGTCACCAACTTTCTGCTGCAAGGTTGCACCTACGTGGGTTGAGGATGCATCTGAGGCGACGATGATGGTGGGTCCTGGAGAAGGATGAGCCAATTCCACAGCGCGGGCAATAGCCCCTTTGGTGCGAGAGAATGAATCGCACGCCTCAGCAAACCATTCAAGAGGAGAGTTCTTTTTGGTCTTGGTGAGCATAGAGTTGAGAGGCTACATGACCTGGGCACATTTTGGGATGAATCTGTGGTAGAAATTGACCATGCCACAGAAACTCCTGAGTTGTTTGCGTGATGTAGGACGAGAAAAGTTTTGCATCGCGGTAACTTTATCTTCGAGTGGGCTAATCCCTGCACTCGAGACATGGTGCCCAAAGAATGAGAGTTGCAGGACACCAAAGAGGCACTTAGAGGTGTTTAGTACGATACCGTACTCCTGAAGAAGAGAAAAAACTTGGCGAAGGTGTTCCTCCAGCGAGGAAGATGATATTAGGAGATCATCGATGTAGCAAAATACAAACGGAAGACCCCTAAGGAATTGATCCATAAAGCACTGGAAAGTTCGACCAGAGTTATGCAATCCATATGTCATCTTGACCATTTCAAAAGCACCAAACGGAGTGGTGATGTTAGTCTTTGCGACATCATCTGGGTGAATAGGGATCTGATTGAAAGCACGAACCAGATCCAAACGAGAAAAAATCGTACAGCCATGGAGAGAAGAGGTAAAATCGTCTAAGTACGGCAAGGAATAACGATCAGGAATTGTTACAGCGTTAAGAGCTGTGTAATCCCCAACTGCTCTGAATTCTTCCGGTGTGGATTTGGGCACAATGTGAAGTGGAGAGGCCCACGGAGAAGAGGGAGGCCTACAAATGCCTGAATTAATCATGAATTGGAATTCATCCCGCATAGCAGAGAGTTTATCAGGTGCTAGACGGCGCGGCCGTGAGAATACAGGACCCCTGTTGTCTCGATCCGATGCACCACACTATGTTTAATGGGCCTGTCCTTCGAAGGTAAAAGGGTGAGCTCAGGAAACTCCTGAAGGAGGCGCTGAAACGGTGGTTCGGTGGATGAGAGACGAATAGAGAGGAGGGAACTCTGAGAAGGTGAGTACGAAACTGAGACAGTGAAGAGAGTTTTGCGGTCAACAAGCTTGCGTTGTCGAGAATCGACCAAGAGGTCGTGAGCCGAAAGAAAGTCGAGGCCCAATATTGGACAATCTACCTCGGCCATGATGAAAGTCCATCGAAAAACCCGACGGAGACCGAGTGAGACTTGAAGCTTACGCCTTCCATAGGAACTAATATTGGTCGAATTGGCTGCCTTCAGAACTAAATCTGAAGAGGCAGAATCTTTGTCGTCCTTAGAAATTGGTATGACACTGCATTCAGCACCAGTGTCTACCAGGAATGAAAAATCAGGAAATGTGTCAAAAATACGAAATGGACGAGCTACTTGAGGAAATGAGGTGTAGGCAGGGGATGTAAACCCTTTTGTCCCATGCCTTTCTAGTTTAAAGCCTGTGATTGAGACTTGAGTGAGAGGACTACAAGAATTTGAAGCTTGAGGATTTTGAGAAGTGGTTGAGTTAGGTAAAGTGAGAAAATTGGAGGGTTGAGATTTGAAGAAGGTACTGGGTCAAAATATGTGCACGGTTGCAAGCATTTTAGAGCTTGTGCACCATATGTGTTGTGGTACCAGCATCATTTAGTTGGAGGAGAGGAAAAGGAAACGTTATGCTTCGGGAGACTACTTGGCGCAGTATATGAAGAAGCATGACTGTGGCTACAAGGCTGTGTACAGTGTACAGCGTTGTGTCCATACCTTTGATGAAACCAGCATAGGCCTTGATGGTATGGAAGATGGTGAGAATAGTTGGAAGAATAAGGTTGAAAATTTTGCTGTCTATCACTTCTTGCATCGGGATGCCCTCGTTGGTTTATCTTTCGTGAACCAGAGCGGGACCTGCGCCTTCGATCGCCAAACCCGCGCCCGTGCTCGCTCTGTGGTTCACGCTGCAGCTTTAACCGCTGGATCTCGGCTTCCATCCTCAGTATTGAAGCCTCAAGGTCTCTCGATAGGAAACATGGAACTCTTGAACGCTAGGCCCGTTTGTCAGAGGAGCTCGACATGCTTCGAACCTGCGAAATTGAAGCATTGTTAAATTGGCCGTGAGTTTGGCCGTTGCTACAATTCATATAAGGACTTTTATACAATTTATCTGCGGCTGCAGCAACCTCATCAATGTTCGTGGGGTTCGAGCTTAGGATTAATGGCCTGATTCCCTCGACCACTCCTCTCGTGAAAATGTCTGTGAGGAGAGGGCTAAAAAGCTCGATTTGAGCACCTTTTACCCTCATAATGTCTTTCAGATGAGATAAAAAGGAAGTAGGACTCTTATCTCCCATTTCCTGAGTATTCTGGAGCTCTCTAGGGTCATATATTTGGGACTTACCATATGTATTGAGAAAAGCCTCATTCAGGCGGTCTAAAACACCAGCAATGCAATTGGGTTTGCAGGATCATACACGGGAAAAGAGAGGTACTCATGTGGTTGTCTATGCGCGGACTGTGGGTTTGATGCAGACGGTTGGTCATGATGAGGTTGGGCGCTAACTGATCTCTTTAGTTGGTGTGGCTGGTCCATCATAGTCACTGTTTTATGTATACTAGTACTAGTTGAATGAAAGTGTTCACGTGAGAAGTAGCTGTGTGTGTGTGTGTGTGTGTGTGTAAATTAGTCACGAGCACAGGAATATGAAGAAATGAAAAATAATTGAGAAATAAAGGAAATTGTCCACTCGTTGAATATAGGGGATAATATTAAATTAAATTGATATGAATTATGATAATTGGAAGAATGATGTTACAGATAATACCCGATATGAAAAAAATAAACAGGTGAATAAAAAATGCTCAAGCGAGGCTTTGGGACGAATTGACGCGTGGAGTCAAGAATTATTTTAATGTTAAAACTTATTTATTGATTGACGGGAGATTACTAAACTTTGGGCACCACTCTATAATATATGGTTATTCATGTGATTTATTCTATGTTAATAAATCAGCCTAAATAGAGTTTCGAAAACCATAACCATAAATTTGTTTGATCGAAGTTGTCCGCTCCGCGGATAGTTTTTAAGCCTAAGATGACAGCGAACTAAATTTTGGAATAATGAACTGGGCTTTAAGAAAGACAATTACACAAATATAAATATATTCATAGAATCAACTAATGTACAATGAGATAAATAGATTAGGTCTACAATGTAAGATATTTTAACTTATGATTTACAGAAACAAGATGTAAAGAGAATTGAAGTACGTGAAATAAATATGAAATAATATGGTGGAATAATATGGTGAAATAATAATATAGTGACTATGATGGACTGAATTAGGGGCTGCAATGAGAAGTAAATATAATTAGGACCTACTCTCGTATAGTCGTTTGTGAAGAATGTGAAAGTGGAATTAACTAAGTATGATTTGTTTGGAGGTAAATGACTAATTGTAGAAGGAATGATTAACGACCTTTATACAAAGAAAGCTGCGAGTTGACTAGGGCGGAATAGTGTGCTATTTGGTCGAGGTGAAAGCGTGTGTTTGTTTGTTTAGGTGTGAAATTTTAAGAAATGTTGTTTGGAACAGTATTACGTTAAATGAATTGACAAGTAAAATAAATAAATTAATTAATTATTAAGTTGTACATAAAATTATTTAATTTACAAAAGTTAAGTAAAATAATTGAAAGATTAAATTGAGAAAGTTAAAGTAAAATAATTGAATGATTTAATTGAGAAAGTTAAAGGATTGTATAATATGAATTTTACATAATAATTGTGATATATATATATATATATATATATATATATATATATATATATATATATATATATATATATATATATATATATATATATATATATATATATATATTAAGTTTCCCAGGAGGTTTTTATCATAGGAATGCCCAGAGGCATTGCTATACACCAAAAAGACACTTAGAAGTGTTTAGTACGATACCATACCCTTCTAAACGTGCGCAAACCTGACGAAGGTGAGAGAGATGTTCCTTTAAAGATGAAGATGCTATCAGGAGGTCGTCTATGTAGCAAAATACGAAGGGAAGACCTCTCAGAACCTGATCCATAAACTATTGGAAGGTCTGACCACTGTTACGAAGACCGTAAGGCATTCGCTTCATGACGAAGGAACCGAATAGCGTGGTGGTAGCCGTCTTTGGGGCGTCATCTGGGTGAATAGGGGTTTGGTTTAAAGCACGAACCAAATCGATTCGAGAAAAGATCGAACAACTGAAAAGAGCAGAATTAAAATCAGATATGTAAAGAAGAGGATATCTATCTGGAGTGGTATAGGCATTGATTCGCCTGTAATCACCCACAGTCCTGAACTCACCCGGCGTAGACTTTGGCACTACGTGATGCAGTGAAGCCCAGAGAGAGTTAGGTGTAAAATTTATTCCGGCCTCCACCATAAACTTGAACTCCTGCTTCATTAGATCAAGTCTATCATGGGCCAGTCGACGAGTCGTGAGAATACAGGCCCTCCTGTCGTCTCTATCCTATGAACCACATCGTGCTTGATAGGCCTGTCCTTTGAAGGTGGAAGACTAACGCTAGGAAATTCCCGCAGTTGTTGGAAGTGTGGGGCAGTTGTAGTGAGACAAACAGACAGGAGAGAACTCTGAGAAGGAAAAAACGAACCAGAAACGGTGAGAGTAGTGGTTCTGTCGATAAGTTTGCGATTGCAAGAATCGACCAAAAGATCGTGAGAAGAAAGGAAATCGAAGCTCAAATTGGAATGTCGACGTTACCCAAGAAAGAGAGAGAGAGAGAGAGAGAGAGAGAGAGAGAGAGAGAGAGAGAGAGAGAGAGAGAGAGAGAGAGTGGTTACGCCTTCCATATGTCCTTATATCCGAAGAGTTAGCGGCTTTAAGGCCAAGGTCAGACAGGCAAGCTTTGTCGTCCGGATAGGTTGGAATGACACTGCATTGAGCAATGGTGTCAACCAAAAATGAAAAACCGGAAAGTGGGTCGTAAATACTAAAAGGAGGATCGACATGAGGAAAAACTGAGCTTGCAGAGTTGATAAACCCACGAATCACTTGAGTTTTTAGTTTAAAGGATTATGCTGTACTGATGAGCTTGAAATTTGGGTAAGGGAACCTGTAGAGTTTTGCTGATTTTGCGCGTTTGAGGTTGGTGAAATAGGGTATGTGAATAAGTTGGAGTTGAAAACCGCACATGATGTTGGTACGTGCATGGGTGTAAGCATTTTTCTGCCTTTGCACCAAACCTGCGATGGTACCAGCACCAATTTGAAAGTTGGGGAAAAGAAACTTGAGCAGCATGATTTGTCGGAGGGTGAAAATTTCGCGAATAAGGATTAGGTGAAGAGCGAGGATTAAATGCGTGGTAGAAGATACAAGGCTGTACACAACGTACGGCGTTGTTACCATATTTAGAATTATACCAGCAGAGAGCCTGATAATTATTGTCTGGATAGGCGAAATTGGGTCGAGAATGAAAATGATTCTGACAGGCCTCCCCTCTTGAGCTGGAAATTCCTCGATGGATTCTTTTTCGGGAGGAAGAACGGCGTCGGACTCCCCCTATACCCTGCTTACGACTGTGCTCTCGCTGCACCCCTTGTCACACCTTTAGGGCACAAAGATCGCTCTCTATCCTCTCCAACACAGCAGCAAGATCCTCTGCTGGGGGGATGACTTACGTGCGAGTTCTGGTCGGTTGTCTGAAGACTCTCTCGGTAAACGAACCTGTGAAATAGATGCATTAGAACATGGTTCTTGAGAGATTGAAATAGATCCCCAGGTTACGTATGGATAAATGAACAACTCATCGGCTGCCTTTGCTATTTGCTGCACATTAGCGGGTGATGTCATTAGGATGAGTGGCCTAATATTTTCAGGAATCCCACGCATAAATATTTCTGTGAACAGGGAGTGGAAAAATTCTAACTGAGCTCCATTAGTTCGAATTAAGTCCTTTAGATGCTCCAGAAATTGCGTGGGACACCGGTCACCCATCTCCTGAGTATTTAATAGCATCCTTAGATCTTCGACTTGCGATCTCCCAAACTCCTCCCTAAAAGCCTCTTTTAATTTGTCCCAAGCCCCAATTCTACTACTTTCTAGCAATATGTTTTTTGGAGCCGAAAAGATACTCAATGGTAAATTCTGAGTGATGCAGAAAATCCGGTTTTGTTCAGAGATGGCGTGATGCATCATTATAATTTCCGTCATTTCTAACCAGGCAATGGGGTTGCCCGAATCATATTTTGGGAGGACAATCGAGGAAGGAAGGAATATAGATCGATCTTCTTGCATGTTGGCCGAATGATGAAGGATGCTTGCTGAAGTAACATTAGAGATACTCGTATTGGTGGAAGCAGCAAGGCCAGCCTGCGATGTCGTAATGTTGTGGGTTGTCAACGAAGCTGCTGATGTAACCATCGTGATTTTTAACTAGTATGAGGTGTATGTGTGTGTTTGTGTGCAAAACTCAGTCACGCTAATGAGCGCAAAATAAAAATTATCGGAAAAAGAAATATTATTCACTCATTGTATTTATATAGATATAATAAATTAAATTTAATAAGGATATTATTAATTCAATTAAGGATGTAATTGGAAACTTGGAATTAGAAACTAACACGTGTTGAGAGTCTATGCTCGGTAAAAAAAAATGAACACGTGAGTAAGTGACTCGAAAAATATGAAACCACGTGACTGGGTTGAAATTTTAAATTTGATTTTATAACTAAGAATGGATGAACATACGGGAGATAATTAAACAAATTCTGGGCACAAATTTATTGATATAGGGCCATCGTGGTAGGAACTTAGATAAAAACTTCACAACAAACATATATCTATAAGTTTTAAGGAGAGTTATTTAATCGTAAAAAAATGGATCGAGCGGCTAAGCTAATGGCGAAGTTAGGCTTAATGGTTGGACACGAAATAGTTAAGGAATGGAAGAAATACAACGATAATTTATACAAATTACATATTATTAAAGATTAACAGGAATGGAACATATTTGGAATTACATTGGTTGAATTTGAATTTAATGATACAAAACAAACCTGGGTTTAACACTGAATTTTTTCTCGTGACTAAACTTGATGTATGGTAGATAGGTAATTAATTAAAATGCAATGGTAACTATTTAAAATGTAATTAAAATAATTGAAATCACAATTTGTGGGTAAATGTAATTGGAATAATTGAAATGAAATGAAAGTGTAATTAAACTATTAAAATGTAATTAAAATAATTGAAATGTATTAAAATGTAATTAAAATAATTGAAATGTAATAGTAACTATTTAAATCACTGAAATATAATTACAATCACGATGGTTAAAAGTGGAAATTTATGAGAGTCTGGAAAAGGAAATATAAGGATTTAGTTAGTGTTTTTGTTTGTAAAATCTAAGGATTATATGAAGAAAGAATTCAACTGACCTTGAGTTGTAGATCCCGAGGGCACAATTGAAAATTTTAATCTCGCATGTGGAATATTTGGAGGAGTTAGTCATGCGTGTAAATGTTGCAAAAAATGTTGCCAATTGTCTTTGAAAACTTTTTTACAAATATATAATATTTAAGAAAAATTATATAAAATTTTAGTTATAAATATATATATATATATATATATATATATATATATATATATATATATATATATATATATATATATATATATATATATATATATATATATATATATATTATATATATATATATATAGCTGCTACACGGCCTTCCCAACATCACGACGTATATTGAGTGCTGGTGGAGCAGCATCCCAGCTAGAGAATGCGGTCGCGAAGGACTTGAAGGACTTCGCCACGGACGCGGGGTCCGAGATAGCGGTCCCATTCTCATCGAGAACGGGTTGTAGAATTCTACACCCGTACAAATGTAAATATTTATTTCTTACTATATATATATATATATATATATATATATATATATATATATATATATATATATATATATATATATATATATATATATATATATAATTTCAAGAAGGGTTGGTAATATAGACTTAAATCGGGAGATTGCTACACCTGCTCTCCCAAGCGTCTTAAAATTAAGCCATGCATCGCTGAACAGACCCATTCAACTCTGTTATAATCCAATTTACTTATAATTCATTTACCAATTTACTTATAATCCAAATTACTATTTATCCAATAACTTATAACACAATTACTTATCATCCAATTACTCACCAATCTAATTTACTTATAAATAATATTTATCCAATTTACTTATAAACCAATTAGTATTTATCCAATTACTTATCATCCAATTACTCCCCATTCCAATTTACTTATAAACTATTTAGCCAATTAATTATCATACAATTTACTCAGAATCTATCGACCAATTATATGTTTACCAATTTCCACTGTAGTGGTATATACTCCTACAAGTGGAAATATTTAATCATGACAGTATAGATATACATAGTTTCAAGAAGGGTTGGTAACCATAACTTAAATCGTGTGATTGACACGCCTGATCTCTCGAGCGTCTTCAAATAAAATCACATGGGGCTCATTCATTCACTTTGTTCGGCTCATCGGAATCAGGTCTGTAATATTGGAATTGTAATATGTAGCTAAATATTCCCTAAAAGAATCTCGAATTAATGCGTGGTTCTTCTCTCATTTACAGGACGTCCCAACTCCGTTGTAATATATTTTTATAATCTATTTATGTGTCCAAATTACAATCTTTATGTATCCAATTGAATCCATACAATCTATTTATACTAATATTTATACATATCAATCTATTTAATATTTACCATTCTATATAATATTGACCCAATCCATTTAACTATATAATCTATTTGCTCATATAATCTATTTATCAATCCATATAAATTTTTATCATACATTTATAATATTTACTTATTTAACATTCAACTATAATCTAATTAATATTTGTCAATCTAATTATCAATCATCATATGTGTCCTCTAATTCTCATTAACTCATGGAAAGTTAATTCACCCGCGTAATATATCCAATCATAAACTGTATAATTTAACTTTTATATCATAACTGTTCATTCCATAATATATATTTTTCGTAGTTATTTGTTCTTAATTCACGTATTCCCACGAAGTCGCCGATTTAGGCCTAAGGAAATTTCGTCTGTAAATTCAGACTTTCCGTTAGTAATTAACCTCATTCCCCTTGTATAACAAAAATATAGGTTTGGGGGTTAATTGTGACCTGAACTATCTAGTGTATTGGCGCAATAACCACCCAGCAACCTAATCATAATCAGTCTTCAACTGACCTTCGAACAGGTAGCACGTGTTTGATAGAGGTCTCAGTATGTTGATTTATTTTTCAGATTTTTCTAGTTTTTTTTTTCTCACCACAATCAGCGAAAGCTAAGTTGCTCTTCTTCTTTTTTCTTATTACTACTTAAGTTCTTTCTTTGTTTAAATAAGTGATGGAGTTTGGGATGAAAGTGAGCATGAGTGTCGGAATGTATGCATTAGTTGTGGTGTATTAGGTGAGGGGTATACATGTGTTGTATGTGGGCTGCGTGAATGCATTGTAGATTGAGAGGGGATGAGAAGGCAGGATTTAGACTGGATATGTAGGCTGGAGGGGTTAGTTGCTGAGCTCAGGAGGAAACTTAGTGTTAGGCCTAGAGCTGGGAAGAGGTTAGGCGGTGAGGTAGGCCAGTTAGATGTTTCAGGTGAAGGTAGAGGGACGGTGGAGGAGGTAGGATACGATAGTTCTAGGGATAGTGAAGTTAGCCCCCTTAGATTAGTTAGAAATAGGCCTAGTGAGGATGGGGGACAGTGGAGAGTGGTTAGAAAACGTGAAGCTAGGGAGGCTTCTCCTGTTCTTTGTGAGAATGGGTTGCCTCTGTTGAGGTGGTTAGCCAGGGGGAGAATAGGTGTGTGAGTCAGAGGGACACAGAACCTATTAGCTTGACTAATAGATTCAGTGCCCTAAGAGAGGAAGTAACTGGAAGTGATATGACTGATGGGGGTGAGGGTAGAGGTAGAGTGACTGGTAGTTTGAATGAGAATAGGAGTGGACATGGAGTTAGGTCTGTGGGGGTTAGGAATAGGAGTCTGACTGAAGTGCTTGTGATGGGTGATTCGCGAGTTAGATATTTAGATAGGAAGTTGAATGCAAGTAGATTCAATGGTTTGAGGGTGTGTTTGCCGGGTGCTGGAGTGAGAGATCTGTCGGATAAGTATGAGGAGCTGGTGTCTGGCTGTGCAAGGGATGCGGTTGTGATTACACATGTAGGAGTGAATGGTGTGAAGAAAGTGGGAGCATGTGAGTTACGTGAGAGCTACAAGAGGTTGATTGAAAAGGTGAAAGAAAGTAGAATGAAAGGTGTTGTGACAGGTGTGCTTCCAAGTATTGATATTGGGGTAGAATGGATGTCTCGTGCGATTGGGCTGAATGACTATGTAAGGAGGATGTGTGAGATGGAAGGTGTCATGTTTATGGATGTGTGGGATAGGTTTGTTGGAATGAAAGAAATGTATGCGATGGATGGACTGCATGTGAGTAGGAGGGGGTTAAATGTGTTGTGGGAGGAGTATGATCGTGTTATTAGGTCTTTGCGGGCGGGAAACTAGATACTGATAGTGGTCAGGGAATTATGAGAGGACATTATAGTACTGAAAGTAGAATGGACTTGGCAGTTAACATAAATAGGTTCCAAGGCGATAGAGGTGAGGTCATTCAGGTTTCAAGAGGTGCTTCAGGGATAGGGAGGTTAAATTGTTTCTATACAAATGCTCGTAGTCTTAGAAACAAGAAGGATGAGCTATTTAGTTATATTAGCAATGAGGATATAGATATATTATGTGTTACTGAATCATCGGTTAATGAAATAGAATTTAGTGACACTATAAGTGAATTTGATTTAGAAGGCTATAATATGTACATTAGTCAAAGGACAGGTAGGATTGGTGGAAGAATAATTATCTATATAAAAAACAACATTGTTTCAAGTTTAAATACTTCAATAAAGCAGGATGGAGTTGAGTCACTTCTGATAGATATTAGGTTCAGTAAAAATAGAATGGTGTATGTGGGAGCCTTTTACAAGCCACCTGGGCAGACTGATGATATGGATGAACTAATGATAAGGGAAATAAGTAAGGGATGTGAAACAGATGCAGTTATTATTGGGGACTTCAACTTAAACTCTGTGGAATGGGAAAATATGATAGGTAAAGATAGAACAAGTGGCAGGTTAATAGAAGGCTTTGAGGATAATTTTTTTAATCAATTTGTTAATGAGGCAACGATGGGTGACAATATATTAGATTTAGTACTTTCTAACAGTGATCATTTAGTTCAAGAATTGACTGTTGGGGAAGCATTAGGTAATAGTGACCATCAGATATTTCGTTTTATCTTGGGGGTTGAGAAGGGTAAAATAACCGAGAATGCTGTAAAAGTTCCAAATTTTCTTAAGGGATATTATGTAAAACTACGAAGCTTGCTAAATTTTGTAGACTGGGATGTAGAATTCAGAGGTCAAAATGCTTATGGTGTGGTGGAGCGAATGTGAGTGTGTGTGTAAGGGGCCATTCTCCCGCCCCTTTTCTCAATACCCTCTCCCTCTTTCTGTAAGAATGTGTGTGTGTGAATAACTGGAATTTAAATTTTGTTTTGTTTTTAATTTTATTGATGTTTGTATTCTCTTTTCAGAGATTATATTTTGAAAGAATAGTTTTAAAGATAAATATTTAGAGAATTATTAATGCTGAAAATTGTTTGGATATACATTTAGAGGTAAGATAGTCGATAAATTTACTCGGGTAATGCCCACTTATTAGTTTCCCTTCCATGTATAGTAAATGGATCATAAACGGAGGATATATCTCTTCTACAGAGAGTGGAACTTGGACGGACTGCGAGAAGGGTTCTCTAGACGAGTGCTCCGCCCAGCCCTGAGACGGAGGGCTTTCATACCTCGCTAGACACCTGAACTACCACACCCGCATTGGCTGACGAGCCTGCCTCCTGTTATATTAGCCTACTCTTACCCACCTCCAGCACACAAGTGATACCGCGTGCCCCTTTTCGTTCTGTTGTTGTTGTTGTTTTTCATTTCGTTGTATAGATATATTTAAGTAAATTTGTTCTATTCACCCGTTGTATAATTCCTTTGGTATCTTGTTTGGATTGGGGAATTTGGCCTCATTTTGAAGTATGCACACTTCCCTTGTAAATATAAATTATTGTAATTATCATTGTACATATTTTTTGTAAGTAAAGGGACTGTATATACAATCCGTTTCATTCTCCCTCGATTTCTCACATCCGGACAGTGTAGGAAGCGGGTTGGATCGATTGGGATTAGAGATATATTTTCGGCCCGCTACATTTGGCGCCCGAATAGGGACGTGAGACTTCGAAACCGGGAGTGTGACGGGATTGGATTGCAGTTCATACCCAATTAGCGTGACAAGTAGTTTGATTGATTTTTCCCTCTTCGTATCTTTTTACTAACTTGGGAACAATGGCTGTGGCAGAAACTTTGAATGAAGAAGTAGTGCGATTGAGACTGGAGTTGAGAAAGAAAGAAGAGGAGTGTAAAATGCTGCAGGGAATTATTGAGGAAATGAAGAATGAAATGAAAGGGATGAATGAAAAGACTGATAAGATGAAGAAGGAAATGGGAGACCGACAGGATCAGACTGACCGACGGATGCACGACCTATATAACATGATGACAGAAGCTGGACCAGCCCCAGGACCTACAACCCTGACCCCTGCTCCTACTGAAGGGACTCCGCTAAATGGAATGGATGGCAGTGTGATTGAGTCTAAAGAAGATACAGTGAGTGGTAGGAAAGGGGTGTGAATGAAAGAAAGGGGAAAGTAAGAGAGGAAGGAAGCATGGTTCTAAGGTTAAGGATAGGAAGGCGAGAGGGAAGAATGTGGATTCGCTATACTCAGATGAGGGAAAGAGTGACGATATGATTGGAATGAATGAGACCGAGAGTAGCTCTTCGGAGAGTGAAGTGAATGTGGGAAAAGGAATTTTGATTAGGGAAGTGCCAAGGATTGATATATTAGATTGCATGGGGAAAGAGTATGGATGAGTTCTTCGGGGATTTTGAGCGGTACTACAAGCTCAAGTACCCGCAGAACAAGGGTCACTGGGTGAATGTTCTGGGAGATTGTTTGAATGGGAAAGTGTTGGAGTTCTTACGAGTGATAACGAGTGTGGGAGAGCCAAAGTACGATGTAGTGAAGAAGAGATTGATTGGGCAAGTGAAACGAATGAAAGAGAGTGTTAAGTATAAAAGGGTGAATGAATTTGAGAAGGCTCGAATGGGGAAGAGTGAAAGTGTGAACATGTATGCACATAGGCTTGAGAGTATGGCGCGAAAGAGGTATGGTGATGATGATGTAAATGAATGTAAACCACTGATGAGGAAATTTTTGGACACGATCTCGCGAAAGGTGAGTGAATGGCTGAATGGAAAGAGAAAGGAGAGAATGAGACTGACAGGTGAACGGTTGATGTGGGAGGATGTGTTGGAACTGTTAGAAGATGGACGATTTGATGATGAAAGCGATCTAGAAGAGGATGGATGGTGCAGTGTGATTGTTGGGGGTAAGAAGCCCAGGAGCTTTCATCCACCCCAGCAGTTTGTCAGCTACAATGTCGTCGGTGTGGAAGAAAGGGTCATATGTTGGCAGAATGTAGGTGGACGTCTAGGGCATGTTTTGGGTGTGGTAAGAAAGGGCATATGATAAAGGATTGCCAGGAAAGTGTGAAAGAGTGCTCCGAGTGTTAAGAAAGAGGCCATTTGAATAAAGATTGTCCGAGGTGGAGCAACTGCGTGGGGAAGTATGAAGTGGGCTTTTGGTAATTGTGGAAAGGCTGGTCATTATGCGAGGATGTGTCGTGACCAGAGGAATGTATGTAGCTATTGTGCGATGGAAGGACATTCAAGTGAAAAGTGTTAGATTAGACTGAGAGCACAAGGTGTGAATGGAAAGTCTGAAGCGGGAAACTGAATTGTAAGAGGGTACCTGCTGAAGTATCCTCTGGGTGCATGAGTGTGAGTAATGTGTTTGTAAGTCTGTCTAGTGCGAAAGTACTGTCTGGTAGGAAGTATGAGTGTCTGAGTGTGAATGTGGAATTGAATGGAATTCAGTGTTTGGCTTTAATAGATTCTGGGTGCAAGGCGAGTTTATATATAAAGATGTGTATGGCAAGTTGAGTGAGAAAGCCCTCTTGTCTGAGTGTAAGGGTAGTTTGGTAGGTATTGGTAAAAAGAGAGTGAATGTGATTGGAATGATAAGGTTACCTGTTCGAATGCATGGTATGTTGATGAATGAATGTGAATTTTCTGTGATTGATAAGGTGAGTAGTGAGTATTGCGTGATTTTGGGCTATGATTTTATAAAAATGAATCGTATGGTTGTGCATCCTGCGAGTGATCAGATTGAGAGAAAGATTGGTAAAAATGGGGTGTATAAGTTGTATGTAGGGAAAGATGGTAGCGTTTTGAGGAGTGTGTTTACTGGTATTGAGGTGACTGCTATGGAGAATGTAAGGCTTGTGAAGGGTGAACGGGTGTCTGTTAGAGTGAGTTGGAGTAAGGATGTTAGTTTGAATGTGGGTGAGAACACTGTGATATTGGATGGAAAGGATGCGTGTTATAAGGTAAGGCGTGTTGCTTGTGTGTTTGATGGCTTGATGAGAATGAATGATCCTTTTGTATGTGTGCAGGCGGACCCCAATGTAAAAGGGCAGGTGAGGGGAATCCAAGTCGGAGATGTACTGGGTCACCACTACACTGTCAATGAGGTAGGTATAGATGATAGTACGGATGTCAGGGTGAATGTTGCGAATGAAAAGACATGTGAATGGATGTATAATGAGGTGAAGGACATGGTGAAATTGGATGGATGTTTAAATTAGTATGAAAGGGAGGATGTGTATCGAATGATATTTGAACGAAAGGGAGCCCTCAGTAAGGGTGATCTGGATTTCGGGGTTGCAAAGCTCCCGGAATTCAAGATTGTCCTGAAGGAGGACTCCCCCAATCTATCAGCGGCCGAGGCATTTCCCACGTCCGGTTGCTGATGAGATTGAGGAGCAGTGCTTGGAATTGGAGCAATTGGGGGTGATTGAAGAGAGCGAGAGTGCATGGAATAGTCCAATTGTACCTGTACGTAAGCCGGATGGAAGATTGCGTCTGTGTGTGGATTATCGAAAGGTGAATGAAAGGACTGTGAAAGAAAGGTTTCCGAAGTGTGTGGTATCTGAGTGTGTGTATAGTATGCATGGGATGGAGTGGTTTACGAAGCTGGATCTGGTACGGGGGTATTACCAGATGCCCATTGCTGAGGAGAGCCGGCAGGTAACTGCCTTCTCTTCAACAAAGAGGCGTTACCAGTTCCGGAACCTCAGCTTTGGGTTGGCTAATGCTCCCGGACCCTTCCAGCGGGCAATGTATGTTGTGTTGAGTAAGTTTGCGAGTAAGAATGTGATTGCGTTTATAGATGATATTTTGATTATGACTGAGACTTTTGAGGAGCATATGAGATTGGTGAATGATGGGTAGGGAACGTTGGAGAGTGTTGGTGTGAAGGTGAAAGTCGCGAAGTGTGAATGGTTTGCGAAAGAAGTGGAATTCCTTGGGCATATGGTGAGTGAGAATGGGTTGCGAAAATCACTGAAGTATGTTGAGAAGGTGTGAATGTTTCCTAAACCGGTGACTGTAAAGCAACTGAAGTCGTTTTTGAGTTTGATTGAGTTCCAGCGAAAGTTATTACGTGATTGTTCTGGTGTGAGTAAGCTTCTGACTGAGTGGACGGGCAAGAAAGGTAGTACGGTTGTCAAGTGGAATGATAAGATGAATGAGGCGTATGAGAGACTGAAAGAGGCAGCGGCTGAAGCTGTTGAATTGGCTTACCCAGATTATAGTGTGAATGTTAAAATGCTTGAATTGTATACAGATGCGAGTGGGTATTGTATGGGAGGTTTTACGATGCAAGAGCAGCTTTTGAATGGAGAGAATGTCAGGCCAATAATTGGGTATGTATTCAAGGCTATGAATGTTGCAGAACGAAAGTATTCGACTGTGAACGAGAGTTGGCTGCGAAAGGATATTGTTTGAAAGTGTTGCTTCCGTTTTTGTATGGTGTGAGGTTTGTGATCAAAACCGATCATCAACCTCTTGTGTATCTGCAGCGTATGAAGTGGGCTGATAGTAGGATTGCAAGGACTTTGGAAGATTTGAGTGACTTTGACTATGTGATTGAGCATGTGCCTGGTGAACGGAATGGAGTGGCTGATTTGATGTCAAGGTATCCTGGTACGAATGATGAAAATGTGTGTGGAGTGAGTGATCCTGAGTATTTGCCGAAAGGGATTATGAATGGAAAAGAGAGTAAGGGTGGTGGTGATTCCTTGTTTGAGAGTGTATGGAATGGTTTGCAAGATTTGAAGAGTGATGGAGTAGACGTGAGAGTGCCCGATAGTGTGGATGATTTAAGGAAGGAGGTAATGAATGAAGTGTGTAGGAAGCCTGAAAGCATTGGTATGGCAAATGATTGAGAGCGATGTGTATGCAAGGGTTCCCGCCATTTCAGGAAGTGTTGATTGTAGTGAGTCGTTTGTATGGAGTGATTGTTTATGTGCACTTTGGTGGTGAGAGGCCAATTGTGTACAAGGATGAGAAGATGAAGGGTTTGAATCCTAATGTGGTACATCTGCAATGTTTGAGCGGTGTGCACTACAATTGGGTGATTGAAAAGTGTTCATATATAAGAGAGAAGAATGATTGTCTGGATGAAGATGAGCGTGTGGTGAGTGATGATATGGGAGTTGATGACTGTGTGGATATCAGTGCTGATGTTGGTGTGCTTGTTCCTTCTGTGTATTGCGAACATGGTGGACCTGATATGATGAAGGCAAGAGTGAAAGTTCGTGAAAGGTTGTTCTGTGGTTTGATTGATACTGGAGCGCAAGTGTCTTTAGTGAATGAGAGGATTCTGAATAAGTATGATGAGTTTAGATGTTGTGAGCATAAACCTGTGAAGTTACGGATAAGTGGATTAGGGAATCTCATGGTAGTGGCATGGGAACAGGTTAGTCTGAAAGTCAGTTTGGGTAATCGTGTGAATGTGAAGCATGACTTTGTGATTCTGAAAGATGAGCAAATGCCGTGTTGTTTCTTGCTTGGTGTTGACTCTCTGAGATTGAAGAATTTGTCTTTGGATGCTGATAAAGATTGTATTATGAAAGGTGAATGTGAGGTGATGAGGTTGAATGAGTGTGCGAAGAATGTTGTCAAATTTTGTGGTATGATTGAGTTGGTCATGGATGATGAGGATGAGATTTTAAGTGATGATAATATTTTAGAGATGCAAGAAATGTGTCCTTTTGTTAGTGAGTTGAAGAGGTGTGTAATGATGCGTGTTGATTTGAATGAATGGCCAGAGTGTTTAAGTGATTTTAGAAGGTATGCTAAGGATTTTCTTGTTTGTAGGGATGTTGTATATTTTGTGAGGCATGTGAAGGGTGGTGATGATATGTATGTACCTGTGATGTCCTTAGTTGGTATGATTGGTCTGGTGAAGGTTGTGCATGATAATTATAGGCATATGGGTAAGTTTAAGCTGTGGGAGTGTATGAAGGAGCGTGTGTTCCATCCGTTTCTAAGAACTGTTGTGAATGATGTTGCAACTACGTGTGAAAGTTGTCAGAAGCAAAAGGTGCAAGGTGTGCAAGTGAAACCACCGATGTTGAAAGTTGATGCGAAAGAACCGTTTGAATTGGTAGTGATTGATTGTGTGTCTTTGCCGCTTACGAGTGCTGGGAATGTTGGTATGGTTGTTATGGTTGATCATAAAAGTAAGTTTGTGTATGCAGCGCCTGTGAGAGATAAAAGGACTGTGACTGTTGCGCGTGTGGTTGAGCAGTTGTTTTTTCCTATGTGTGTATGGAAGCCTAGAAGATGTCTGAGTGATAATGGGCCTGAATTTGTAGGAGAAGTGTTTGAGCAAATGTTGAGAGAGAATGGTGTGGAGCATGTGAGAACAACTCCGTATGTACCGTCTTCAAATGGTTTGGTTGAACGTACTATAAGAACCTTGTGTGAGATGTTGAGAATGATGAGTACGACAGTGAATGACTGGGATGTATGTCTGTGGAGAGTATTGTGGGCGTACAATTCAACTGTGCATAGTGCAACTGGAATGTCCCCATGTCAGTTTGTGATGAATTTTGAAAGGCGAGGGAAAGTTAGGTTTCGTTTGAATGAAAGTGAGCAGAGTGTATGGCGTGAGGCACATGAAAGGTTCCGTTCATTTGAATTAGGTGCGAAAGTATTGAAGGTGAAAGAAGTGAAGGGTAGGTTGAATGTGTCAAAGATGAGTGAGAAGTTTGATGGACCTTATAGAGTTGTGAGAGTTTGGGCAAATGGGGGGACGTATGTTTTGGAGAGTTTGAATGACGGTATGACTGAGAGAGTGCGGGCTCATCAGAGTCAGTTAAGGAGATGGAGAGAACCTCCTGACTACCTGGTGAGCCATCCGGTGTTTGAATTGTGTAGAGAGAGAGGTAAAGTGCATGATGATGAGATTGAATGTGATAGTATGGATCTGTCTGGGAAAGAGCTAGTTTTAGTCTCGAGGAGTAGAATGCGTTCACAGAAGAGTGAAAGGAAGAATGCAAGTACTAATGAAAGTAAGTCCGAGCATAGTGTTTCTGGTATGGGGGATCTTGAAAGGGAGATTGATTTTTCGCGTAAAAAGGTGAGTGATTTGGGTAGTATAAGTAGACGAGTGAGTGAGCTGCCTGTACCTGATTTTTCTCGTTTTGGGAACAGTATGAATGATAGTGTGTTTGGGCAGAATGAACCTAGTGTGGCTGATTTTTCGGGTTTTATGAATGGTAACAGTAGGGGTGAGTTTGATGTAGTGAATGATGAGGTGGCTGATTTTTCAGGTTTCTGGTGGGAACCAGTCGAAGGGGTTTCTGGTATGCCTGTTGAGAATACAGGGGATGTGAGTGACCTGTCTGTTTCGCAAGAATGTACCTTGAGTTGGATAAGAGCTGTGAATGAGGAGCTGATGAATGGGGGTATGAAGAGTGAAGGTTCTGAACGGAAGAGTATGAAAGAATTCTGTCGTGAGATGGGAGAACTGGTAATGAGGGCTAAGAGTATGGTTGATGAGATGATCAATAGTGACGATGAGACTGACAGGACGACTGACGAACAACCCCGACCAATTGCTACGCGTAGCCAGAAACCAGTAGATGAGTGTGAATGGGTGCAGAAGGGTGCGATTGAGCACAAGTGGTACCGTGAAGAGTGATTGAAAGGGTTTTGTGAGTGACTGGTCGAATGGCTTAAGGAAGGAGGGGTGTGGTGGAGCGAATGTGAGTGTGTGTATAAGGGGCCATTCTCCCACCCCTTTTCCCAATACCCTCTCCCTCCTTGTGTAAGAATGTGTGTGTGAATAACTGGAATTTAAATTTTGTTTTGTTTTAATTTTATTGATGTTTGTATTCTCTTTTCAGAGATTATATTTTGAAAGAATAGTTTTAAAGATAAATATTTAAAGAATTATTAATGCTGAAAATTGTTTAGATATACATTTAGAGGTAAGATAGTCGATAAATTTACTCGGGTAATGCCCACTTATTAGTTTTCCTTCCATGTATAGTAAATGGATCATAAACGGAGGATATATCTCTTCTACAGAGAGTGGAACTTGGACGGACTGCGAGAAGGGTTCTCTAGACGAGTGCTCCGCCCAGCCCTGAGACGGAGGGCTTTCATACCTCGCTAGACACCTGAACTACCACACCCGCATTGGCTGACGAGCCTGCCTACTGTTATATTAGCCTACTCTTACCCACCTCCAGCACACAAGTGATAGCGCGTGCCCCTTTTCGTTCGGTTGTTGTTGTTGTTTTTCATTTTGTTGTATAGATATATTTAAGTAAATTTTTTCTATTCGCCAGGTATATAATTCCTTTGGTATCTATTTGGGATTGGTGAATTTGGCCTCATTTTGAAGTGTGCACACTTCCCTTGTAAATATAAATTATTGTAATTATCATTGTACATTTTTTTTAAAGTAAAGGGACTGTATATATAATCCGTTTCATTCTCCTTCGATTTCTCACGTCCGGATTAGTGTAGGAAGCGGGTTGGATCGATTGGGGGTTAGTCTAGATTTTAGGCCCGCTACAATGGGATGTGGGATACTTTCAAGCATATAATAAATGTAGTCCAAGAACAATGTATCCCAATGAAGGCCATTAGGAACAAAAGTAGTTAACCATTATGGTGGAATCAGGAGATAGCTAGAAAAATTTCAGAGAAGAAAAGGGCATATCAAAAATTTCAGGTAGGAAGTATTATTCAAAATTTAAGTGATTATAGAATGGCTAGAAATGAGTTAAATAAGATTATAAAGAAGAACCTAAGGGTGTCAGAAATTAATTTAGCTCAGGATAGCAACAAAGATCCTAGAAAGTTCTTTAGTTACTATAAAATTAATAACAAGTCTGGCAGAGTTAAAATAGCACCTATCAAATATGAAGGGGTTGTGAGAGAAACTGATGAGGAAAAAGTTTAGGTACTAAATGGTCATTTTGCATCAGTATTTACAAAGGAGAAACTAAATAGTCTTATGTATAGTACTCATGGATCAGGGAAAGAGGTGTTTACTACTATTAGTGTGGATTGGAGGATGATAAAAGAACTAATAGGTGAGTTAGATACTACCAAGGCCTCCGGCCCTGATAATATTCATTCTAGGATACTTAAAGAAGGGGTAGAAAGTATCTAAATAGCTCTGGAGAAGTTGTATACTAGGTCACTGGAATATGGAGAAATACCCGATGATTGGAAGAGAGCGAATGTAGTCCCCATTTTCAAGAAGGGTAGTAAAGAGGATCCAAATAACTTTAGACTAGTTAGCCTAACTCCTGTGTTCTGTAAAATTCTTGAGAAAATAGTTAAAAAAGGCATTTGCCAACATCTAGAGAGGGAGGGGTTAATCAGCGATGCTCAGCATGGGTTTAGATCAGGTAGATCATGTTTGACTAATTTACTAGGCTTTCTGGAGTTTGTAACAGATCAAGTAGATAAGGGAGAGAATGTAGATGTAATTTACTTGGATTTTAGTGAAACATTTGATAAGGTACCACATAGGAGACTAGTTTATAAATTAAAAATGATTGGGATAGGTGGGGGGGTTTCAAATTGGATAGCTGAGTGGCTGAAAGACAGGAAGCAAAGGGTAGTGCTAAATGGTGTAAAGTCAGAGTGGATGGATGTTATCAGTGGGGTTCCTCAGGGATCAGTTCTCAGTCCATTATTATTTGTCATCTATATAAAAGATCTTGGGGAGGCAGTTAATAATAAAGTGTCAATTTTTGCGGATGATACCAAATTAGCAGCTGTAGTTAAAGATATTGATGATAATTTTAAAGTGCAGGGGGATTTAAATAAATTGTTATCCTGGGCACATAAGTGGCAAATGACTTTCAACCTTGATAAGTGCATAGTTATTAACATGGGAAAAGCTAATAGAGAATTTAACTATGAAATGGATGGGCATTGGCTAAGCTCGGGAGAGGATGAGAAAGATCTAGGAGTAGTAATAGATAAGTCATTAAGGTTTTCTAAGCATTGTATTGAAGCAAGAAATAGGGCAAATAGAGTGCTGGGTTTCATTAAGAGAAATGTCAGTTACAAAAGTAAGGAAGTTATTCTTAAACTCTATAACTCCTATGTTAGGCCGCATCTAGAGTACTGTATACAGGCATGGTCCTCACATTTTAGACACGATATTAACCTTCTTGAGTCAGTGCAACGGAGGGCAACAAAGATTATTCCTTCCCTGAGGCACCTTGAATATATAGATAGACTGAGAGTATTAAATATGTTCTCGTTCGAAAGGATGTGTGTGAGAGGGGATATGATTGAGCTCTTTAAAAAATTTTCTGGGATAGATAAATTGGATGTTAGCAAGTTTTTTGAGTTAGATGATGGAAATTGGACTAGAAGTCACCACTTGAAAATTAAAAAGCAAGGGTGTAGGTTGGATTTAAGAAAATATTTTTTCACAAATAGAGGGGTAGACTTCTGGAACAAATTACCGCTGAGGGTAGTAGGTAGTCCAAATCTAAATGTATTTAAGAGTAGGTTGGATGACTTTATGGGGACGGAAGGTGGGATGGTTCCTAAGTTTTGTATATATTAATATTGTTTTTATATATCTAGTGCTGCATGATTTAGTTCTTGACAAGCCTTGATTGGTGATACCCTTGTTTCGGGACGCAATCCTCTGAATGTAGTTTTCCTGGTAGTTTGGGTGCCTTAAAAAAAAGAGGCCGTTTGACTCGGATGACCTATGATGAGCCCTTGTGGCTTTTGTCATCTGTTATATTATATTGTGGGGGACTTTGATTTTGTGTTCCCCTGGTGATGGTGCTTTTTGTGGGTGGGTTTTGACGGATGCGGATGACCTTTGATAGGCCCTTATGGCTTTTGTCATCCGTGAAATTATGTTATGTTATGTTATGTTATACCAATTATCAATCATCATTTGCTATACTCTAATTACCAAACCATATTTATCAATTGTAAATCCATTCCCGTTAACTCATTCAAATTTAATTCACGTGTTATTCTCAATCCAATCATAAATTGTTACTTCATAAATTCACCCTTAAATAATCTAACTGTTTATTCAATAATATATATTTTTCTTAATTCCTTGTTTTTTATTCACGTTTTCCCAACGTCCCCCAGATTAGGCTAAGGAATTCGTCTGCAAAATTTAGACGCACGTTAGCATTCAACAATTCATTCCTTTGAATAACGAAATATAGGTTTTTATGTTTATTGTGATCTAAGAGCTATCTAGGATATTGACGCAATAGGTGTGTAGGGTCCTACGAGAAATTGCCCCGAATATTTTTGACTCGCTTCCACATCTCTGGTAGGGGGGTCTTCCCGTTAAGTGAAGACACGTATGCCCGCCAGGAAGAGCGGCGGGCCTGTTTCGAAACATACCGAAACCTAGCTCTAGCTTGACGAAATTCGCCCGACAGTGAAGTCGTTAGGGCTGCGCTTATAGCGCACATAGGCATAACACTTCTGTTTCAGGTCCCTCTCATACTCGGCTGACCACCACGGAAGCGGTCGGCGTGCAAAAACGCTGCCTATGTTCTAGGAATAGTAGTTAGGCCCACGGCGATGACGTTGCCGGAGAAGAACTCAACGCCTTATCTGCCGACCTAAACTACTCCACTGAGACAGAGAATTCACTCATTTCCTGATATGTGGAATAGTGCACCTGCGTCAAGCACCCCTAAAGCAGGCTCTCAAGCGGCAGCGGCTGAGAAAATGCTATTTGAATGGGAAAGTGATCACTACTATGGTATTTGGTTATTAGTGGGATAGATTTTACTTAGTAAATCAGCCTAGATAGGTATTTAAAAACCATTACCATAAATTTGTTGAATTTGGATGGACTAGTCGTCTGCTAATATTTAGGCCTACCGACTGATGTGAAATGAATTTAGAAAACTTCTGAACTAGATTTGTAAAAAAAACGAACAATAAACAAAATAAATATATTTACAAAATTAACGAATGCACAATGAGATAATTGAATTAGGAAATAACTAGTGAGCGGTTATTGCAATTATATGAATGAATGATATAATTAAATTGGGAATTGCTAAGGAATACAACGTAATGCAATGTATGAAAGTATGAAAAGTAGAATGAATATAAGGTATGTAAAGTAACTTAAAATATGCTAACTATGATGTGGTAAAGTAACTAAGATATAGTAATTATGATGTGGTAAAGTAACTAATTATGATAGACTGTGAGTTGGGATCTTGATTCGAAGTAAAGTAGAGCACGAATGGTTGGGTGACTGCTTCAAATCGGGCAGCTAAAAGCGTGCGTTCGTTTGTGTGTGTTGGTAAAAGTAAGTGTTGCCAAAAGAATGTATCTTAGTCATTGATTTTTGTATGGCAATTATATATTACAAAATATTTGAGATTTTGTATTGATTATTTATACATAGCTAAGTTGAGATTTTACATAAGATTTAATGGAAATTGTAGAATTTAAATTGGCTAATAAATGGATAATTTTACATTTAATTTAAAAAGGAGAGTATGTTAATGGAATATAAATACGTAATATTTTATAGGAATGCCAGAGGGCATCGCTATACTACCATGCATGTCATCGACTATCCCCCCACCCAAAATCAGGCTGTGCATCCGGAGAGCATATAGATAGATCAAGACAGGAAAATAAAGCGGTTCTCCGGCAGTGATGCGTAAACTCTTCCACATTTAGGACACCTATCTCCTATCTGAACACTGTGATTAATGGAGTAGTCTCCTTAGAGGGGGTATCTGCCTTTCAAGTCCCAGAGGAAGAGAAACGGGCTCAGCAACCATGCCACAGGACGCGGCGGAAGTCCCCTCCCCCTCGATTGACGGTGGAATATACGCAGAAATGTCAGTATACCTCCTATCTAGATGCAGCTGCACAGCTTCATGAAAGGAGGTTTTCATAGCAAAACGGAGAATGGAGACCTTGTGCTGGTTGTAAATGCCACATCCTCCTGCCCGGCCCCCATCACGTGGCGGTAGTGTCGTAAAATCCTTATGCTCCTGGAGGGTGGGAAAGAAGCACGCGCTCAGCTAAGGGAAAATCGCAGGGGACGAGTCTCCGGAGCTGTTCCTAGTTGGCCCGGAGTCCGTGGCAATTCCATTGAAGGAATATGCCCTCCAGGCCTAGCTTGTACGAGATGCGGGATCCTTATTTGAAAAGAAGACTCTCACGAGGATAAGCTTACGCTTCTCGGAGGAAGAACTCCGGGTGCTGTTGGCCGGACAATGTGTTGTCACCTTCGAGGACATATCGGGAGAGGTTGGGCTCGTCATGCGAGTTTTTCCTCCCTCCACCTCGAAACCTTAGGCAGGCTTCGATGCGGGGGTGCCTCCTGTGGAGGATTCGCCATTTTCGAGTGACCCATCCTAGCCCTGGGTGTGGGCGTAACCGAAGCTAGTTTGGAGCTGTCCTCCTTTCGTGGACACGCTTTAGGATGCCCCGAAGACGGCCTAACCACCAACTTCAGGGGTGTTGCCTCCTGTGAGTCTAGCGACTCGGTGGAGGAACGCGTCCGTTTCGCACGTTAACCCACGCTGGGGTTAGGGGAGAGCCCTGGTTTTAGCCGGGCCAAACATGATTTGGATTGATCGTGTGCGACCTCGGAGCAACTTGTACATACTTCGGGTAACCCCGACTTTGCACGTCTTCAGGAGCGATTCAGATGGCCGAAGCGGTGACACTAGTAGCACCACCGCAGCCGTCGCACGACTGCCATCACAATGTAGCGATACCAACCGGCACGCACTGACTCAGGGAGGCTGTCACGGTCGGACGTTACGAAAAGTGTAGGGGTGCGTCTCGATGCCCGTTCGTGCTTTCTTATCACAATTTCGAATTTGAACGCTCCTTTGTTGGCATCCAGCTCTAACGTGATTTCATCTATAGAGTAGTCCACGAATACTCTGGTATAAACTACTCATTTCTCGAAGTTCATGGTAGAGTGTGGCGTCACACTATTCCACGTGCCATTGAGTGTCCGAAGAGCACTAATTATGGCCGCCTCGGAGGGTTCGGATGCATTCGCCAAAGGCTCCCATTCGAGAAACGGGACACCTTCGCCTTTCTCCCACTCAACTAGCTAATGTTATCCTCTGATGAATTACGTTACCTTTGCCTAACATGCTGCCAACACTGTAGTGATTAACTAGAAAGCGTTTGAAGCCAGCTGGCTAAAATACGCCCAAAAGTCGTATAATCCACAAATCTGTGTGCACAAACCCGTCCCCAATACAAGCGGTAGCCACCCCACACGCCTCGGTGCCGGGACAGGAAACGTGCGCGATGATCCTCCAGACCGGGGCATTCAACAAGAATGTGCCGAACAGTATGGAGGACAACCAAGTCGTCACAATAAGGCGAGGCGAGCGTTCCATCAAGAGGCGGAGCGTTCCACGAGTGCGTCCAATTCGGAACGACATAAAGCAACATGAAGCTGTCGCGACATTGGAGGATAGGTCCATGGAAACATTCGCGGCGCTATGGCATGTAACTTTAAGTTCCCATGACCGTCACCCATCTCCTTTGCCAAGCACTCGGAGGGCAGCCCGTATTCCTGACATGTAGTTGGGGGTGAGGAAGAGCGAAACGCTGGTCTGGTCGCCCAGTTCTCGCGGACTCTTTTACGCCCTCATTCCCCGCAATCCCTACATGTTCAGGAACCCAGCATAAGATAATATCGACATCCGCCCGGCTCGCCAAAACCGTAGCGTCACGGAGCCTGATGGTGGAATGTGCACAAAAATAAATTTACCTCCTCTCCAGGTTCAGCTGCACAGCTACTGACTGAAAGAGGTATTCAAAGCAAAAAGAATGGAGGCATCATGCCGGGTGTAAATCGTAAAACCCTTATACCCTGGGAGGTTGGGCAAGGGGAAATCGTGCAGCATGGTCTCCTGCAAATAAATAAAAGCTAACGAGGAACGGGAATCCGTGGCAATTCTATTGAAGGAATATGCCCTCCAGCCCTTTTCTGGGAGATGCGAGGGCCCTCTTCCAAAAGAAGACCCTCACGGGAATAGCCGTACGCTTTTCCGGGGTAGAACTACCGCGCTGTTTCTCCGAACAAGGCATTGAAGGCGCTGTCGCTTTTGAGGACTTATCGAGGGAGGTTTGGATTGCTATGAGTCTTTTCCTCCATCTACCTGGAAACTTTAGGTGGGTGGAGCAGCTTTTGAGGTCACTACATGGATGATCCACCGGCTCCCAACGACCCAATCTAGCCTTGGGTGGGGGCACAGCAGCACAAACTTCTTTGGCGCTGTTCTTATTTCGGGGGCAGCTTTAGGAACCCCGGAAGACGGCCTCACGACCACCTTTTTGGGTGTTGCCTCCTCAGAGTCCAGTGACTCGTAGATGTGCGGTCGTTTCGCTTTACGGGAAAAGGTCACGCTGGGAGGGGGTGGGGAAGAGCCCTGTTTTTTTAGCCGAGGCTGGGTGTGACCCCTTTATGCCGCCAGTTGTACCAAGAGAGTTATTGCTCGCAGAAATGACCGTGCTCTAAGGCATGGATGGGCCATGCCATGCTAAAATTGAAGCATAAGACGTCCCAGGGACCACCGGGTGTGTGAGGACAAAGTCCTTAGGCTCGCGAAATGAGAGAAGATCCGCAGCCTGAACGGCTAGGATTTCCTTCTCCATGAGATACACACCGTTGTTTCGAAGCAGGGTGCGGATTTCTGCAATTGACATACTTGGCCATACGGTGGTAGGTCTTTTCGTCCAACCGTATTTTCCTCCAATAAAACAATATGAAGGCGCAGTTGACTATACAGACAATTTCATTTCATGACCTCAAACGATATACGTTTTTCATATGAAAATATTTAAATAAATACATAATTTTTATGAACGAAACTACTTGTTTGTCCAGTTGTATTGGACGATAGACATTGGACAAAAAACCTGTCGGACGAAAATACGGTACACGGGCCATAAACGATAGGAACTTATCATGTACGGGCTTGGAGCAACTTACAAAGACTTCGGGTTACCTCAACTTTGCACGTCTACAGGAGCGATTCAGATGGCCGAAGCGGTGGCAGTAGTAGCATCACCGCAGCAGTGGCACGAATACTATCAAGCTGTAGCGATACCAAGCGGCACGAACCGACTAAGGGAGGCTGTCACGGTCAAACGTGAAGAAAAGTGTAGGGGTGCGTCTCGAGGCCCGTTCGTGCTTTCTTATCACAATTTCGACTTTGAACGCTCCTTTGCTGGCGTCCAGCTCTAACGTGATTTCATCTATATAGTCCACGAATACTCTGGTATAAACTACTCATTTCTCGAAGTTCATGGTAGAGTGTGGCGTCACACTATTCCACGTGACATTGAGTGTCCGAAGAGCACTAATCATGGCCGCCTTGGAGGGTTCCGATGCATTCGCCAAAGGTTCCCATTCGAGAAACGGGACACCTTCGCCTTTCTCCCACTCAACTAGCTAATGTTCTCCTCTGATGAATTACGTTACTTTTGTCTAACATGCTGCCATCACTGTAGTGATTAACTAGAAAGCGTTTGAAGCCAGCTGGCTTCAAACGCTTGAATGAGTGGCCCCGACGTAATCGAGGCGCCACTCAACGTATTGGCGACTTTGGTCTTTCTCTGCCCACCGCCCCCCCGAACGAGTCTTGATCTGGTCGCCTGCTGGAAAAGGTGGCGGGCTCGATCGTCGTGGAGCCCCGTGGAGGGAGAGGAATCTATAGTCCTCTTTGATTTCTTACTTCTTTCAGTAGAAAATGGGAGGTAGTGAGCCTGCTTCTTTCTAGCCCGGCAAGAGTCAACTTGGCTAGACGGACTGGCCTCAGAAAGATCTATCTCCGAAATGGAAAGTTTAGCTGTAAGAGGCACCAGTCGGGAAAGGCCTTTCCTCTCCTTGTGATACCTCTGTGGGGCTGGAGCCACCTGAGGAGAAACTTGAACAGGAGCAAACTCAGGTTCGGTGTTTGGCACCAAGCCCATTTTTTTTTCCCATGGAAGATCCTGCCATCTAGAGCTTGGTCACCTCCGGGACCATGTCCAGCTCAGGGGGGACCTTTAAGTGGCCTTTCTCACCCAAGGTGTCACAGATCCCAATCGAGGACCCTTCAATATTGTGGTGTTGAGCCATCCTCATTGGCAAAGAGAGGGGGGCAGGCATGTCGACCCCCTGAAAATTCAACATACATGGGCCTTGACAACGCGGCCTGCCAGTGAGGCAAATTTGTCCTCTAGCTTTGACTATAAAGGATGGTGCCAACGTAGCCAACTTATATGTATGTGTACTGGTAGACAGTGAGTAGTCAATGTCCCAGGACACCAAGTGTCTAATCCTTCCCTCAGCCAGGGGGATTTCAGCCCGCGGAGCTTGTGCAGTAATCTAAGGATCTGATTGTGGTTCCCATCTTCCTGGAGAACGGGAGGAAGGCTCCTGAGAACTTCCCATGAATGCTTTTGCACACGTTTCCCTCATTCACATTAATATCTTTTTTTTTACAGCGGCGTCACACTTCCACGTGCCATTGAGTGTCCGAAGAGCACTAATCATGGCCGTCTCGGAGGGTTTCGACGCATTCGCCAAAGGCTCCCAAAGCATGATGTTTAATGATGTCATGTGACATCATCAACGTGGCCTGACCATACATAATGGCCATTTTTTGATAGTCAATATCATCATGCCATCCCATAATGGTGACCTTTTGGAGTTTCGTCTATGACCCATCTTTTTAATGCGAAAACCAACGAGGAAAGTGGTGAAGATGGAGGATATGAAAAGGTGTCAAAGATATAAGCGGCAGTTGATCATGAGAAATGGGGCCGGAAGGGTACAATACACTGAATTTTATGCAGTAAATACCTCCTTTAATAGCTTTGCATATCCACATATTTTCAGGTAGCCTAAACACGTAGGTGACAACATTAGTCCCTCGCATCATAGACAAGATACCTGATCCTGACCAGATAAAGAAATACACATCAGGATCAGAATGACATTCACTGATGAGCCGCCGAAGGAAGCAGAGGGAAGGGGGTATGGTTTTTGATACCAAACAGCTATGATGGAACCATTCGTGGCTAAAAGGGGCGGGAGGGCAACCGTTTTGTATTAGGGGGTATGTGTCCGCATAGAGGATACCCCATTGGCAGGGCTCCGGAACAGAGGCGAGAATGGGTTTGTTGTACAGTGTAGGAGGGAAGAGAAATGATAGCGGTATTTTGTGAATAGCTATCTACGTGGTGTGGAGCTACTTACCCCCTGCCGTTGTATCAATGTATTCGGCCAATGAGCAGCCAGCTCATTATCCTACTGAAAGTAGTCCCCTCCCCCTCGCTGGGATCGAACCACTGCCTCAATATCAGAAACCCAACACTGTAACCACTGGGATAGAAAGAGCTCTACCTTCCATAAATCCACCATATAAAAAAAAACATCCCTCGAGGGTTTCACTTTTTTAAATGAAATTTGTGCTCAACAGGAAATAGATTCTCAGATAGACAAAATATTTATTTTATAAAAGTGAAAAATTTACATTGGGAATGATGTGCACCAACCCCATATGGAAAGAGAGGGGGGAAGAGAAAAGAAGAAAAAAAATCATTGGTGGTCCGCATATGGGGCATTCGGGCAGGGTCCGCATATGGGGCATTCGGGCAGGGTCCGCATATGGGGCATTCAGACAAGGTCCGCATATGGGGGATTCGGGCAGGGTCCGCATATGGGGGATTCGGGCAGGGTCCGCATATGGGGGATTCGGGCAGGGTCTGCATATGGGGGATTTGGGCAGGGTCCGTATATGGGATATTTGGGCAGTCTGAATATGGGGGATTCGGGCAGGGTGCGCATATGGGGGATTCGAGCAGAGTCTGCATATGGGGCATTCGGGCAGGGTCCGCATATGTGGGATTCGGGCGGGGCACGCATATGGGGGATTCGGGCAGAGTCTGAATATAGGGCATTCGGGCAGGGTCCGCATATGGTAACGCGCAAGAATCGATGTTTAGAGGGACTGGAAGACCCCCAGCCTCTCATGCATCACCCATCCGCCATCCCGTGATACATTGTTGGTTATAGCCCCCCTTGGGTTGATCTAGGGTGGGGATAAAAGCGCTTCTCAGGTCAAGTGTTCGCACTTAGCCAGTTGGTCATAGGCGGAGACCCCTGCGTGAGCAACAATTATGTAGAGCTGAAACAAACTCTACAGTAGTTTAAAACATAGGACAGGATCTTTGTCCAGGGACCATTGCCACTGTAACGCTCCTAGGGTCGAATCCACGACGGGAAGAAGTCGGATGATTGGCGCATGGTGTTACTGTTATGACGCCGGGGAGACGGGTTCGTCCGCAATCACGCCTGGCTGGTACTGAGTTTGCGGCGAGGAATTCTTGTCTCGAATGTCGAGATTCAAAATCCACCTTTGGATGTACGACAGAGCTTTTATTTGGGGCTCGATCGAAGGGTGTGGAATGGCCCGTTCGGGAATCGCCTCGAGCTCCTTAATAACTCGAGACACGCTTTCCGTGAGACTCATCCGGCACCGTGCCAGCCACTGCTTAATGCCGTCGATTTCGGTGTCCCACTTTTGGCACTTCTGTTGCAACGAACTGGAGGTTTCGGCGATTAGCTGGTTGGCCCTCTCATCAGCCCAGGTTCGATATTTGTCAAAATTTGTCTTAATCTTCACAAACTTTCGTTTCAATTGTAAATATTTCTCGTTCTGTTTCGTCACCGTGTTCTCCAAATTCTTTATTCTTTCTTGAAGGGTGCAATTATCGACCCGAATGTGATGAACACTCGCCATCAGCTCATTCAATTGTCGCTCGTAACTCTCCCGAATGTACTCGATCCTGCTTTCCCGCGTCTGGATCTCTTCGGTGAGATCCTTGATCTGTTGGTTGAACGAGTATTGTACCTTAGCTTTCTCTTGTTCCAAGCGACTTGTGGCGCTTGAGAGCAATTGCAGCTTTTGCTTTAGAAGCGCCGCTTCTTTGCCAATTTCACCCTCCAGAGCGGCCCTGGTGTGTGTCATCACGTCGCGGGTGTGCGCCTCCATGTTTCGTTTCAGTTCTTGGACTTGCTTCTCGTAGTTGTCTTTCAGTCGGTCCTTCTCCTCTCTCAGGTCTTGGTTCATCTTCTTGTACATGTCCACTGTTTCCATGATCCGAGATAGTGAAAAGTCACTCGCAGGATTCTTCCTGTCAGCGACACCATCTGTGTTCGTGGCAGCTTCCTTCCTCTCGCCTTGCTCTGCCTCTGACTTCGCCACTGACTCAAGATCCTTCAACTGACTCACGAGTTCCGCTTTCTCTACTGCAGATCTCCGACCCAACTCTTCCATAGCGAGCAGCTGCTCACTCAGCTCAGCCACTTTGACTCTCGCTTCATTCAGATCTGCCTTGTCCGAGGAGCTCATTGACTCCAGGATGTGTCCAAGGGGCTCGCCATTTTCAATCACTTTCGTCTTAAGTTGTTCCGAACCTTGATGAGGCTCCTCGTTTCCATGGTTCGAGTTTTTCTCCTGGTACCGCTCGGCCAATTCATCCTTCTCTCGGCACACTTCAATATAGTGAGTCTGGACTTCACAGAGTTGGCCGGAAATTTTATCAAGTTCATTCTTCAGAGCTGTCACGATGCCGTTGTATTCATTCTGAAGCTCCTCTCGCAGTTTGGAAACGGCAGTCTCGTGAAACTGGAGGTAGGTGGTTTTGCAGGATTCTACAGTTCGGACTTTGTCCTTCTTGTTCCAGTCGAGCTGCTTTTGCAAATCCTCTGCGGTGGCTGTCAAAGTCTCATTATCTGTCTTTGTTTTCTCCAGGTTCAGTTTTAAGCTCCATATTTCCTTCCTAAGTTGAGCAGAGTCGTGAAGAGTGTGCTTCGTCTTTCCCTCGATTTCTTGGGCGGTTTGCACGAAGGAATCAAGAAGTTGTTTGAGTGCAGTTGTGTCTGACAGATCAGGGAGAGCTTTCGTTTGCATTTCAGCACGGAATGCCTTCAGGCGTTCCGCTACTTTTTCCAGTTGGCTGATAAGTAAGCATCGGTTGGCTTGTACAAGTTCCAGATTTTCCTTCCTCAAGTCCTCCCATATCTGGGAGCTAACTTGAGTACAGTTTTCAACGGATGTGGTGAATTCGTGAATGACTAACAACGTGTAGTCATTAGGTGGGAGTGATAAGGTGTTGTCTGAAGGGGCTTTTCCTAAAGCCTCAATCATGGCTCTTCCCTTTTGACGAGCGTTTTCAAAGTCGTGAAAGAGAAGCACCAACTCGCGCTTCAAGCGGCAGTTCTCTTCAGTGAGTAGAAGTTTCTGTTGCTCATCTTCTCTTTGGTGTGGTGCTTCCATGGAAGACTTGCGTTCGTGTCTCAAACGATCTATGAGCTTCTCCTTCTCGACAATACATTCATTCAGGCCCTTAATTTTGTCTCTATACATCTTGTTAGTGAGGAGACTTTGGAACACTTCCTGTTTGAGCTTTTCGCTTATGTTTACTTCTTGCGTGGTTTGGCGGTTGGATTCAGCAGGCTGCTGGGAGTTGAGACTCGAATCGTTGAAACTCAACGCCTTGCCTAACTTAAGCTGATCAGCGGAAGTTTCGGCCTGAGGAAGCACCGCGTTGAATAGACCTAACTTAGTCAACATATCGTAGGTTTCCAGCTCTTTCTTACCCCGACCACCGCAGACACAGTTCGTGGCTACGTCTTTGGCTGGCGATTCCGCTCGCCTTGGCTCCTGGCGACGGAGGAGGGCTTCAATATGCTGGCGAGCAGTGTCCAAGTCGGAATTCAACTGGCAAATCACCTCTGCCTTCTCTTGGAGCGCTAAATCCTTCGATCGCCGCGCCGTCGCCAAGTCGTCTTCGAGAGACTTTGCCTCGCGTTTTACCTCCTCCAGCCGCCCCGTCGCCAGCTTCAGCTTCCTCTTGAGCGCGTCCGTCTCATCTTGATGGCAGCCCTGCAGCTTCTTCACGAAGTTTTCGTGCGCTCGGCGACTCTTAGCGAGGCAGTCCACGGACTGAAGCTCTGCCACGCGTGTCTCCAGGCTCGACACCGTTCCATCAGCCGTGTTCAGCGCCTGATTCAGCTTCTTGTTCTCTGCCTCGAGTGCTTCGAGACGCTCGTCCTTCTCCCGGACATCGGCGCTTAGGGAGCGGATCCTTGCCTCACTCTCAGTCAGAAGTACCTTCATCTGGGTTTCGCCAGCCAGGAGCGTCTCTTTGTCCGTGGTTGCCGTCGCCAGCTGGCGCCGGAGAGAGGCGAGGTTGCGGTCGGCGGTCACTTTCAACTGAGCCAGCTCCTCGGAGATGCGGTCCAGCTCACGGCCTCTCGCCTCATAGAGAAGCTGCAGTTGCTCTTCGCTGGTTTCTGCTGATAGGAAATCACTATGCGTGATCGTCACCTGCCCCTCCCGGAGGGGGAAAGAACCCTGGACCGAGATCTGCTCATCGTCAGAGGCGGAGTCCGGCGATCGTGACACAACGCCATTCAGATTCAGGTGGAACTGTGTTGGGCTTGTGCCCTGGGCCACATCAGGGACAGCAGGAGGAAAGTGGCCTGAGCCCCGCTCATCTTCACTCGCCTCACTCCAGACTGGGGTTACAGAATCATTGTGAGGGGAAGTGGTTGAGCTCTGCTCCTCTTTTCCACATTCATTTGTAGATCCATAAGAGAACAGGCATGAGTGATCCTGTGAGTCATCCAGATCATCAAAAGCATTTTGCACAGCCTTCTGCAAGTCCAGGTTCCATGCTCGCTCTTCTTCCTCATTCACAATGTCTTCCTCACTGCTAGATTGCTGCAGGTTGTCCAAGTGGATCGTACCACCTGTAAATAGGCTGATTCCATTGTCATTATCCATTCAGGTGACACAAAGGCCACAGGCCATTAGCGACTAGCCACTCAAATGACTCCAGCTTTCTGCCAAGATAATATAATTACTATTACAATCTCCAGGTATGTTTGAGGGTACTACAATCTGGAAATGGAATTTGAACTATGATGAAAAGAACTTCTACTGGTTTGGAGCTTCAATGAAAAATGAAAACTCCCTTTTATTATTATTTTGGGGGGAGGGGGGGACCATGAATATTATACCTAATAAACAAAATGGATTTCCAGCAAATTCATCTCCAATAATATACAAAATAAATGGTCAATCTCACTACCAAGCATGCAGCCTCAATGAACTGGATAGGATTCTCCCAGAGATCCAGCATTCCATGGATCTGCAGGTGTTGTCTCAGTTGTGGTTGTGTTGAGTTATGTGTGAATGGGTTGAACTGTGCTTCTTGGTGGCAGCAGTAGCTGATGTTTGTATCATCAGGCTGGTGCAGAATGTGGGTTTAGTTTTGGGTGGTGATTGTAAAGGAAGATCTGTGTGCAATGTGGGCACGATGTTATTTTTTGGTTGAAGATATCTGGTGGAATGTTGTTGAGTTGATGATATGGAAACAGATTAAATACGATGCCATTTTATCCTGGTTGTGTGGATGAATAGGGCAATAGCAGTTTCTTTTTTAATTGATTAGGTTGACTTAAATGTGGTTGCCATGTATGGTAGCACCAGGTGACCTACACCATTATTAATTTAATGGCTTTCTTCATGGTAGAAATCAAAAAGGAAATATACCACAAATTTACACAATAAAAAATGGGTCAATTCCTATATTTTAAATTTTAAAAAGAATTAAAGCAACATTTATAAACACTACTCCTTTATAAATTAACATACACAGAGATAGCTTATAAAGCAACATATACACTGCCCATTTCTAAAATAATATCAATAAAAACAAAGTAACACTCATACGCAGCACTCCTGTAAATCTAAAGAAGAACTTTCAAACAAAAAAGAACAAACTCACCATTTGTCACCGTGCTTCAGCAAGGCCTACCACTAGACTATATTAAAAAAATAAATAACTATATAAATAACAAAGATAAAAACAGCAAAAAGCAAAAAGGCAACGGCTCTGGCATCAGGGGTAGGCCCGCCTACCTCAGGTGTGGGAACATGTGATCTACAACAGTCAAATAAAGTAGAGGAGGCCAGTCCAAATGTCTGTGTGCACAGACCCATCCAGAGTACAAGGGACAAGCGGTAATGAGTCCAGGTAATGCGTGCAAAGATCACCCAGACCGGGATATTGAACAAGAATGCGCCAAACAGTCTGGGGAACAACGCAGTCTTCACAGTAAAGGACAGGCATCTCATGAGTGTGTACAATTCAAGATGACAGAAAGCAACCCAAAGCCGGTGTGGCATTAGAGGGTAGGTCCATGGGAACCGGGGCAATGGCACAAACTTTAAGTTCCCCTCAACCGTCTCCCATCTTCTTTGCCAAGTAGCACAGAGAGCTTCCCGTATTCCTGCAATGTAATTAATGCAAGGAGAATGAAACGATAGTCTGGCGGTCCAGTCCTAGCAGACTCTTTGGCGCCATCATTTCCCGCAATTCCTATGTCCAGGATTTAAAAAAAAAAATTAAAAATAAGGAGCCCATCTGGCGACTGCCTACTTGGGCATAAGTCGCCGTACTCACAACAACCTAGTAATAGGCTAAATTAAAATAGCAATATGCAGAAAAAACCCAAACAACAACAATAAAAAAAGGAAAAATAAAAAGGGCAGGAAGCACGCTAGGGTGTCGAGGGAAGGCCTCGGAGCAGGAACATGCGACCTACAAAAAACAACAAAAGTTAGATGAGGCCAGCCTCATCCAAAAAGTCTACAAGTCAGTGTGCACGAATCCGTCTCGGAGTACAAGGGACAAGCGGTAGGGACCCCACTCATCCCAGTACAGGGACATTCAACGAGAATGTGTAGAACAGTCTGGGGGACAATGCAGTCATCACAAAATGGCACAGACGATCGAAAGGTGGTCCACATAGAGCGTGCAAGAACATCTTCCCAGTTACATTGAGCTGATGTGGTGATGCTAAGGGCAAAGGGTGACGCTGAGGACACTTCCGTGCGGAACACCCTTTTCCTGCTCCATTGTGTTGGAGAGGGCTCCCCCTACCTGTATGCGGAATCAGAGATTTAGCAAAAATTCAGATATACAGATTAGGAGTCTCCATGATACCGTATCACCATGCAGTATCATAGGCCTTCTCCAGATTGAAAAACACCGTGGCGTAGTGCTGTCTACGAAGGAAGGGCTCGCAAACGCCATTATGCAGTTGGAGTAGAGCATCGGACGTGGAGTGGCACTTGTGGTAGCCGCACTGTGCAGAAAAGATTGCCTCCGATGTCCAGAAAAAAAGGCTAATCTAACATTTACTAATTTCTCCATCGACTTGCACATGCAGGAGGTTAGAGAGATTGGGAAAACTGGGTGGGGTAGAGTGATCTCTCCCCATTTTGCAAAAGTCTAGCACAGTAGTGATTCACCAGGTGTCTGGGATGATACCCTCTAACCAGATCCTGTTGAACAAATCTAACAGGAAGGACACGTCTGAATTAACCAGGTATCAAAACATGGCGTACGGGACATCGTCCGGACCAGGGGCGGTGTCCACGCACGAAGAAGAAGACAGATGGCCCCAAGCGCTGAACGTCACGGAGCGGAGAATGTCCATGGCGCGGGTACAAGAGACCCTAAGGCTGTGAATATGAGCCTCCCAGGTGAGGCGTCGGTCGAATACAAGACCAAGGAAACGGTGCGACTCAACCAAATCCAGGCGCACCCCATTAAGAAACAAATCTGGGTCGGGGTGAAGCCGTGGATGGCGGCAGAAGTGCACCACCTTAGTCTTGGCCAAAGAAAACCGAAACCTGTGCTCTTCGGCATAGCGAGAGACGCTCCAGAGTTGGCATCTGGGCCGCGCCAAAAGAGATCGAAAGGTCGTCCACGTAGAGCGTAGCGAGAACATCTTCCGGCAACACCGAGGTGATGCCGTTGATGCTCAGGGCAAAGAGTGTGACACTGAGGACACTTCCCTGCGGGACACCCTTTTCCTGCTCCTTTGGGCAGGAGAGGGCTCTCCCCACCCGTATGCGGAATCGACGATCTCGCAAAAATTCAGATATAAACATTGGGAGGCGTCCCCTCGCCCCCATCGTGTGGAGAGTCTCCATGATACCGTATCGCCATGCGGTATCATAGGCCTTCTCCAGATCGAAAAACACCGTGGCGTAGTGCTGTCTACGAAGGAAAGCCTCGCAGACGGCATTTTCCAGTCGGAGCAGAGCATCCGACGTGGAGTGGAACTTGCGGAAGCCGCACTGTGCGGAAGACTGATGGCCACCGCTGTCCAGGAAAAAGGCTAATCTAACATTTACCAATTTCTCCATCAACTTGCACACGCAAGAGGTTAGAGAGATTGGGCGGAAACCGGTCGGAGTAGAGTGATCTCTCCCAGGTTTGCGAAAGGCGAGCACAGTAGAGATTCACCAGGAGTCTGGGAGAAGACCCTCCACCCAGATCCTGTTGAACAAATCTAACAAAAAGGACATGCCTCGCTCACCCAGGTGTCGAAGCATGGCGTACGGGACATCGTCCGGACCATGGGCGGTGTCCGCGCACGAAGCGAGAGCGGAACGCAACTCACTCACAGTAAACTTGTCGTTGAAGGGTTCTCCGCCTCTGGAGGTAAAGTCCAGCCGGCGGCCTTCCGCGACATCACGACGTGCATTGAATGCTGGCGGAGCAGCATCACGGCTAGAGAATGCGGAAAAAGCGGTCGCTAAGGATTCCGCCACGGACGCGGGGTCCGAGATTGCGGTCCCATACTCCTGGAGAACGGGAGGGGGGGGCCGGCGAGAACTTGCCCCGAATCCTTTTGACTCGCTTCCACACCTCAGCTAAAGGGGTCTTCCCGTTAAGTGAAGACACGTATGCCGCCAAGAAGAGCGGCGGGCGTGCTTCGAAATATACCGGAACCTAGCCCTAGCCCGACGAAATTCAGCGACAGTGAAATCGTTCGGGCGGCGCTTATAGCGCATGTAGCCTTAACACTTCTGTTTGAGGGCCGTCTCACACTCGGCTGAACACCATGGGAGTGGTCGGCGTGCGAAACGGCCAGGTGTCCTAGCAATAGTAGTCAGGCCCACGGCGATGAGGTTGCCGGAGAAGAACTCAACGGCCTCATCTACCGACCTAAACTCCTCGACTGAGATAGAGAATTCAGTCATTTCCTGAAATGCAGGCCACCGCGCCCGCGCCAAGCACCACCGTGGTGGTCTCTCAGGCGGCAGTTGCCCTGAAAATGATATTTGAATGGGAAAGTGATCACTACCATGGAGGTCATCGACCACCCCCCAATCAAAATCAGGCTGTGCATCCGAAGAGCACAGAGATAGGTCAAGGCAAGAAAATGAAGCGGTTCTCGGACAGTGATGCGTAAACTCATCCACGTTTAGGACACCCATCTCAAGCTCTTCGAACAGATCGGCAAGGACTTGTCCCCTGGGATTTATGGAGTAATCTCCCCAGAGAGGATGCCTGCCATTCAGATCTCCAAGCAAGAGATAGGGCCTCGGCCTTCGAGGACTTATTGGGGGAGGTTGGGCTCGCAATGCGAGTCTTTTCCACCCTCCGCCTCGAAACCTTAGGCGGGCGTTGCGGCTTCGGAGGCGGGGGGCCCTCTTTTCGAGGAATCACCGTCTCCGGGCCACTCACCACACCTCGGGGCGTGGGCGAAAGAGCCTTAGCTCCTTTGTTGCTGTCCTCCTTTCGGGGGACAGCTTTAGGAACCCCGGAAGATGGCCTAGTGACCATCTTCACGGGTGTTGCCTCCTGTGAGTCTAACGACTCGGTGGAGCCGCGTGGCCGTTTCGCCTTACGGGAAACGGTCACACTGGGGGAAGAGGGGGAAGCCCTGGTTTTAGCCGGGGCTGGGTATTAACCCTTTTTGCCGCCAGCTTTACCAGGGGAGCGCCCGGATGGGTAGAGCCCGCAGAAGGGCTCCGAATGGGTGCAGAAACAACCGTGCTCGTTGGCCTGGATGGGCCAGGAGCAGAGGGTGCCTTTCTAACTATTGAGGCATATGACGTCTCAGGCAGAGCCAGGCGCGCCAGGACCAAGTCCTTAGCCCCGCGGAATCAGAGTCGATCCTGGGCCTGAACGACCAGGATTTCTTTCTCAAGGAGATATGCACCACATTGCTTCGAAGCAGCAGGGTGTGGCTCTCCGCAATTGACACACTTGGCCACACACAATTTGGACCTATCGTGTTCGACCTTGGAGCAATTTACACATACTTCGGGTGACCCCGATTTTGCACGTCTACATGAGCGATTCGTATGGCCGAAGCGGTGACAGTAATAGCACCGCCGCAGCAGTGGCACGAATGCCTTCACGCGGTAGCGGTACCAACCGGCACGCACCGACTCAGGGAGCTTGTCACAGTCGAACGTGATGAAGAGTGTAGGGGTGGGTCTCGAGGACCCTCCCTGTTTTCTCATCACACGTTCGACCTTGACCGCCCCATGGTCGGCCAGCTCTAGGGTGATGTCCTCAATGGAGTAGTCAATGAGTTCCCTCGCATAAACTACTCCTTTCACAAAGTTCATTGTAGAGTGCGGCATCACACTCACCGGGGTGCCATGAAGTGTCCGAAAAGCACTTATCTTGGCCGCCTCGGCGGGATTCGCCGCATTCACCAGAAGGCTCCCGTCCGAGAAACGGGTCACCTTCGGCTTTCTACCAATTGCACTAGCTAATCCTCTCCTCTGATGGATCATGTTGCCCTTGGACAACATCTGCCATCACTGGAGCGAATAACGAGGAAGCGTTTGAAGCCAGCGGGCTCGAAAACGCCAGGTAACCTCTGAATGAGGGGCCCCGATGTCATCGAGGCTCCGCCCTGTGCACTTTTGTTGTTTGTCATGGTCAGGAGCTCCGTACCCGGGGAGGCAGAGGGGCCGGATGTGCCGATCTTGGCTTGGTTGCTTGCCAGAGTGGCAGCAGACCCATCTGTCCCCATAGCCCCCGCGGATGGAGAGGAGTCCGGAGTCTTTTTAGTCTTTGACTTCTTTTTCTTTTTAGGAGAGGAGGGCGGGGAATGAACCCGCTTCTCACCTCCGCTAGTAGAAGCCCCCAGGCCAGATGTACCGGCCTCAGCCAGGTCCTTCTCCGAAATGGAGAAGGTCCTGGTGGTTGTAGGGGCATCATCCGGAGGAGATCCCTCCCCTCCTTGTACTGCCTAAGAATCCCCAGCCGTTTGAGGAGGACCTTGCATAGGGGCTGATTCGGGTTCGGTGTTTGGCGCCGAGCCTGGATTTTCCCCCATGGAAGGCCCTACCATCTGAGGCTGGTTTTCCTCAAGGACCATGTCTATCACAGGAGGGGCCTCCAGTTGGCCATCCCCTCCCAGGACATCGCAGGTCCCCTTGGCAGCGTCATAAGTCTTTTGTGGGGAGGCACAGGCCTTGACCCCGGCAAGGTTTAATATTCTTGCCAGCAGGTCTTTTGAGGGAAGCGACCGAAGGGGCCTGGCTTCCCTCTCCCCCCCTAAGGGGGTTTGCCCTACTGAGCCGCTTCGATGTGGAGCGGCTGGCTAAGGGCTGCCTGCTGGCTTTCTTGGCCATCCCCTTGGAAAGAACAGAGGGGACTGCCGCTGGTAAGAGGGAGGTGCCCGAAAGCACCTTTAGAGAAGGGGGTGAGGGGGAGTCCCCTTCACCCGTAGGCGTAGGAGAGGAGTAAGCCTCCTCTCTGGTTGAAGAGATATGGAGGGTCTCCTGCGCAAGCACAGGGAGGGACGCCTCCATTTTTTTGCTGGAGCTGCCTGAGGGCGGCTCCGTCGCTGTTTCAGGGGAAGTTGGGGGTTGGGTTTTTTTTGGTTGTTTTTTCATACATGGGCATGGTGACCCTCTTTGTTTTACGGGACGCAATAGCTCATCACCTCTTGCAGTTGCCCGCACTGCAAGAGGTGCTTACAGGCCTGGCAGAGCCAGGCACCGCCATTTTGGACCACCCCTCCCGCCTGGTGGCCTAGCAGTCCATTGGCATGGCGGCTCCACCTTAGACACGGCGTAAAAATGGATAGAATGTGAAGAGGAGAGGAAAAGGGATGTGAGGAAGGTATGGGTGGGGATGAAGCAGGTTGTTAAAAAAAAACATCCCGAACCGGAGCTCAGGGGTTAGGGAACATTGTCCCCTTCCCCCTCAGCCCCGATCCGGGACGGTTGGCTTGAGAAGATGGTCAGCATCTACCCTATGAAATTAGAGGCTGACCAGAGAAAGTTGTGGGAGAGGTTGTGTGAAAAGAGAGGAAACAAGTGTTTTGAAGGAAGGAAGAGAGGCTAAGCTGGGGCCGGACGAGGTGCTGAGTTGACAGCCAAAAGACTCCAACAAGGGAAGGGCAATACTGGGCGCCTTTGATTGGCCCCGGCTGGCCACTATCACTCGGCATGGTGGTATATGCCTTCTCCACCACCCCTTGGGAAAACTCGGACCAAATATTACACATGCCATGGTAGGCAGGTTGGGATGACGAATTCAGCTTGGTGACTGGATTCTGAGCAGTTAGGGGTTACTATGCCTACCATCTTTATGTCAGTGTTCAGTTGCATGATCCAAATGAATGCTGGGTTGTGATCGATAAAGTTTATGGGCAGGAGAAGAAGGAGCCAACAAAAGAGGTAGAGAAAAGGTAATTATAAAGGGATGATGGAAGGGCAGGAGGGAAGGAGAGTTGGTCCCGGAGATGGAGATTAAGCGATGGTGAAGGAAGGCAGACAGGCTAAGCAAAGGCCAGACTGGGCGCTGAGTCCAGTCAGCACAGTGGCCAGAGAAAAACATCACTATGTCCGTTTCCCTTACAGGAGAATACTACATTGAGACAGAAGAGAATATCTGAACTTGATGCTGTTTGACAAAATAACCTGCATACATGATTACTATCTGTGAAAGTGAAACTGAAGCTTAAGAAGATTACAAAGCTAGAGCTTGAGTGGCTCCATTACCAAAGGATCCAAATCTGAGAACTTCCTGGTTTCCGGATGTCATATGTCAATGTCAAGGAAATAGTGAGATAGGTAAAGGCTACTAAGATGAGGAAAAAGAGCAGAATGCTGCTGAGAAGAAAAAAAGGAAAGAGGAAGAAAGTAGATGCGATTTGGTGATATTGATGAGACATTGGGTGATTTCATTGGAAGATTTTCCAGAAAGATCAACACTTAATGCTCACACAGAGGACTTACCATTATTAGACATGAATTAGAAAAAATAAAAAAGGTTGAAGGTCACAGCAGACGCCATCACAGTCAGTGATGCCAAAAAGAAAACAATAATGACCAGCAGTGAGAACCTCTGTCCACCACAACAATGAGCAGCAGTGAATTTTCCCCCCAAAAAATTTAAAAGCTCATCTGGCGACTGCCTACTTGGGCTTAGTCGTCACATTAAAAACTGCCTAGTACTAGTCTACTTTAAAATAAGATTCAAAAACAAACCAAAAAAACCCAACCCTAAAAATAAAAAAAGGAAAATGGCAACAAGCAGGAAGCAAGCTCCAGCATCATGGGAAGGTCTGCCTCCCCCCCGATGCAGGAATGCGGAACCTACTAAAATAACCAAAACCAACAAAAAAAACAAACAACTAGTTAAATAAAGGGGATAAGGTCAGCCTCCCCGCAAAGTCTATAAGTCCACCAGTCAATGTTCACAAATTTGTTCGGAGTACAAGGGATAGGCGGTAGCAACCCTGTCCATCCCGGTACAGGTAACATGTGTGGAGATTGCCAGACTGGGACATTCAACAAGAATGTGCTGAACAGTCTGGTGGACAATGCAGTCTTCACAGTAAGATGCTGGTGAGTGTTCCATCAAATAGCAGTGCATCCAGCGAGTGTGTCCAAGTCAGAGATGGCATTGGGGGGTAGGTCCATGGGAACAGTTGCGAAGCAATGACATACAACTTTAAGTTCCCTTCGACCATCTCTCATCTTCTTTGCTAAGCAGCCCAAATTCCTGCCATGTAGTCGGCATGAGGAAGAGCGAAACGCTGGTCCGGTTGCCACGCTCATTCCCAACAATTCTTACATGTCCAGGAACCCAGCAGAAGATAATCTCAACATTGGCCCAGCTTGCCAAAACTGTGGTGTCACGGATATTGCAAACCAGGGGATGCAGAAATTACAATGCCCTGAGAGCACTCAGGGCGCTTTGTGAGTCGCTATAGATCACAATCTAGTCTTTGAACCAGGCATGCCGCGTAATTGCCCTTTCCGAGTGGTGTATTGCCACCAGCTCAGCCGTGAAGACAGACGCAACGCAAGTCAGAGCCCTGCTGACTTCAAACAGAGGGGATACGGCGTGGAAGCTGATCCCCTCTTGAGACTTGGAGCCACCCATATACACTGGCACGGTTCCAGCGTGACATGAGGTGTGCTCCAATAAGGTCAAATAAAATACTTCCGGCACTGTACAAGCTTTGGGAGCAGAGGCATGGCGACAAATAGCCAATGGTAGTACCCTCCAGGGTGGCATCCTGGGCAGAACCAGGGGCACCACTGGCCCGAGAGCTATACCTATCTCTCAAAGGAGTTTCCTCGCCCTAAACTCAAAGGACTTAGGGTATAACTGGCATCTCTCGGTGGCATAGGCACTGTCAAAATCAGCTGCAGATGCAGTGAGAGCTTTTGGCAACAAAGAGAGGTGCGGGGCTCGCACATGCAGGCGAATAATGCACTGTGCATGGTGTAGAGTGAGTGGCATCTCCCCAGCATTGACTAGTAGGCTCTCAATGGGGGAAGTGCGGAAGGCACTGGTCACCATCGAAGGCTGGTGTGGTGGATCAAATCCAACTTCTGCAATACACGCTCAGCTGCGGTTGCATAAAACTTGCATCCGTAGTCGAGCTTCAAACGAACAAAAGATCACTAAAAAAGTAAGGCAGTAGCCCTATCAGTGCTGAATGTCATGGAACAAAGAATATCCATGGCATGGGTACAAGAGACCCTAAGGCTGTGAATATGAGCCTCTCAAGTAAGGCGTTGGTCAAATACAAGATCAAGAAAATGGTGCGATTCAACCACTTCTAGGCGTACCCCACTAAGAAACAAGTCTAGGTCAGGGCGGAGCTGTGGATGGTGGCAGAAGTGCCCCATCTTAGTCTTGGGCAAGGAAAACCGAAACCTTTGCGCTTTGGCATAGTGAGAGACCCAGTTCAATGCCTGTTGGAGTCAATGCTCCAGAGTTGGCATCTGGGCTGCGCCAAAAGAGATCGAAAGGTTGTCCACGTAGAGCGTAGCGAGAACATCTTCCGGCGGCACCGAAGTGATGCTGTTGATGCTCGGGGCAAAGAGTGTGACACTGAGGACACTTCCTTGTGGGACACCCTCTTAGTGCTCCATTGGGCCGGAGAGGGCTCCCCCCACCCGTATGCAGAATCAACGATCTTGCAAATATTCAGATATAAAGATTGGGAGGCGTACCCTCATCCCCATCATGTGGAGAGTCTCCATGATACCGTATCACCATGCAGTATCATATGTCTTCTCCAGATCGAAAAACACTGTGGCGTAGTGCTGTCTACGAAGGAAGGCCTCGCAGACGGCATTTTTCAGTCGAGTGGAACTTGCAGAAGCCACACTGTGCAGAAGAAAGATGGCCTCTGTTGTCCAGAAAAAAGGCTAATCAAACATTTACCAATTTCTCCAACAGACTTCCCACTGCTGGAAACAGATGCAACATGAGACAGTTGCTCAGCAACAACGGGCCATGGCATCTACATATTCTTCCTATACAGCCACCTTTTACCTCCTGATGAGTGTTATCCTGACAACCACTCTTCTTCACACCCTAGCCAGAGCAGAATCCACATACTCAGCCTACCTGTGACCAACTAATCCAACACTCACAAGTTATGCACCTGTGCAATGAATGACACCACCACCTATGCATCCACTTATACCCCAGTGTATCTGTGGTCCATGCACACCCTCAATCCCACCTACAACATATATTCCCCTCCTTACACACACACTAAACATCCTCCAATTAAACTTGAACAGCAAGAAATGAAAAACCACAAAGCCCAAATCCAAGAATCCCATCTTTCCCCACAATCCTACATAAAACCCTTCCATAACTACCCTATGATCCAATATACAACTAATTCACCACAACTTATATACTTATCTTAATATACAAGGACCACACAGCAAAACTTCAATAGCCATCAGCATCACATCAATATTTACATCCTACCCTGCTGCCAACACTGCCCAGCAGATATATAACTAAAGCCTCTCTTAGGGCTGATTTCAATGCACATCACCCTCCTTGGCTAGCTATATATTCTGACACACCAAAAAACACCACCACCATTAAACAACTACCCCAAAGAAAACCCCAACAACACAAATCAAAACCTATTTCCCCCAACATTAACCCCTGATCCCCACACATGTACACAAGAATGACCTGGCAAACCTTCCATGCACTCCCCTCTGATGACATCCCAATTCTCATCTAAATTTATTTTTTGTTTCGCATAAACTTTCCTTCTTACTTTGGAACTGGTCCACCTGACTTCCCACTTTAGCTACCAGCCAATGCATTAGGATTAGCTTGTTACCTTTCATTGTGGTTAGTCAAATTCTTTGGTCATTCACTGTAAAGCTTTGCCCAGTCTTAAGTGATAGTGTATATCAACTAACTCAAACTATCTACACCTCTTTCAGTGAGTAGGATGCATATGCCTCAATCGGTGGTCAACTCACCTACCACAAAAAAATATGCACAGTTACCCCACTCCAATTTCTTTCCTATAAAAAGAACAAATTGGCTGAATTCACACTCTATATAGAAAATACCCTACCAAACTTCACACTTGAATAATTCCCATCCTTCTACCAAACTCTCTCACCTTACCAACACAATCCAGCAATATATATAGGGTGGGGACAGTTTTCATTCGCATGATGACTGTCTCAGGAAAAAATAAGTGTTTTTATTTTTTTTTATATCCATCAAATTTGGGTGTTTGTCTAAATGATATGTTGTCTCTCATTCCACCGGTTCCCTCACAAAGAAGTCAAGGGGGTTGCAGTCGGGTGAGGTTTTTTTTTTTTTTAATTAAGGCGCTATCTGGCGACTGCCGACTAAGGCATAAGTTGCCGTAAACAAACAGCCTAGTTTTAGGCTACTTTAAAAAATTAAACAGAAAACAATAAAAAGAAATAACAATAACAATAACAAAGCAATAACAAAACAATTACAAAAACAACAACAATTAAATCGAGTTAAATAAAAGGGAGAAGGCCGGCCTCCCCCATAGAGACAATAAGTCCACCAGTCAAAGTACACGCACTCGTCCCGAGCACAAGGGACAGGCGGTAGCGACCCCGCCCATCCCGGTACTGGGACAGGTATCGTGCGCGAAGATCACCCAGACTGGGACATTCGACAAGAATGTGCCGAACAGTCTGGGGGACGACGCAGTCGTTGCAATAGGGCGCAGGCGAGCGCTCCATCAGATAGCGATGCGTCACACGAGTGTGTCCGATTCGGAGACGACAGAAAGCAACCTGAAGCCGCCGCGGCATTGGGGGATAGGTCCATGGGAACAGTCGCGGCGCAATGGCACGCAACTTTAAGTTCCCTTCGACCGTCTCCCATCTTCTTTGCCAAGCAGTCCGAAGAGCTGCCCGTATTCCTGCCATGTAGTCGGTGTGAGGAAGAGCGAAACGCTGGTCCGGTCGCAGAGTCCTCGCGGACTCTTTGGCGCCCTCATTCCCCGCAATTCCTACATGTCCAGGAACCCAGCAGAAGATAATCTCGACATCTGCCCGGCTCGCCAAAACCGTGGCGTCACGGATTTCGCGAACCAGGGGATGCGGAGATTCCAATGCCCCGAGAGCACTCAGGGCGCTTTGTGAGTCGCTATAGATCACAATCCGGTCTCCGAACCGGGCACGTCGCGTAATCTCCCGTACCGAGTGGTGTATTGCCACCAGCTCGGCCGTGAAGACAGACGCAGCGCCTGGTAGAGCCCCGCTGACTTCAAACAGAGGGGATACGGCGTGGAAGCCGACCCCCTCTTTGGACTTGGAGCCATCCGTATACACTGGCACGGTACCAGCGTGACACGATGTGTGCTCCAAAAAGGTCGAACGCAATACTCCCGGCGCAGTACAAGCTTTGGGAGCAGAGGCGTGGCGACAAATAGCCAAATGTGGTACCCTCCAGGGTGGCATCCTGGGCAGAACCAGAGGCGCCACCGGCCCGAGAGCTATATCTACCTCTCGAAGGAGATTCCTGGCCCTAAACCCAAAGGGCTTAGGGTATGACTGGCGTCTCTCGGCGGCATAGGCACCATCGAGATCAGCTGCGGATGCAGTGAGAGCTGTTGGCGACTGAGGGAGGCGCCGGGCTCGCGCGTACAGGCGAGTGATGCACTGCACGCGGCGCAGAGCGAGTGGCATCTCCCCAGCATCGACCAACAGGCTCTCAATGGGGGAAGTGCGGAAGGCACCGGTCGCAAGGCGAAGGCCGGTGTGGTGGATTGAATCCACCTTCCGCAATAAACGCTCGGCTGCGGATGCATAAAACTCGCATCCGTAGTCGAGCTTCGAGCGAACAAAGGATCGATAAAAAAGTAAGGCGGTAGCCCTATCAGCGCCCCAAGCGCTGAACGTCACGGAACGGAGAATGTCCATGGCGCGGGTACAGGAGACCCTAAGGCTGCGAATATGAGCCTCCCAGGTGAGGCGTCGGTCGAATACAAGACCAAGGAAACGGTGCGACTCAACCACATCCAGGCGCACCCCATTAAGAAACAAATCTGGGTCGGGGTGAAGCCGTGGATGGCGGCAGATTTTTTTTTTTTTTTTTTAAGAGCTCATCTGGCGACTGCCTACTTGGGCATTAGTCGCCGTATTAAAACTGGCCTAGTTCTAGGCTACTTTAAAATAAAATTAAAGAAAAAAACAAAACAAAACACCCCAAAATGGGGAAAGGAAGCAAGCTGGTGCGTCGGGGAGAGGTCCCCCCGGCGCAGGAGCGTGCAACTAAAGGAAAAAAACAAACAAAAAACAAAACAAAACACAAACCTTGCTTAAATAATAGGGAGAAGGCCGGCCTCCCCCAAAAAGTCAGCAAGTCCACCAGTCAAAGTGCACGCACTCGTCCCGAGTACAAGGGACAGGCGGTAGCGACCCCGCCCATCCCGGTACCGGGACAGGTGTCGTGCGCGAAGATCACCCAGACTGGGACATTCGACAAGAATGTGCCGAACAGTCTGGGGGACGACGCAGTCGTTGCAGTAGGGCGCAGGCGAGCGCTCCACCAGATAGCGATGCGTCACACGAGTGTGCCCGATTTGGAGACGACAGAAAGCAACCTGAAGCCGACGCGGCATGGGGGATAGGTCCATGGGAACAGTCGCGGCGCAATGGCACGCAACTTTAAGTTCCCTTCGACCGTCTCCCATTTTCTTTACCAAGCAGTCCGAAGAGCTGCCCGTATTCCTGCAATGTAGTCAGTGTGAAGAAGAGCGAAACGCTGGTCCGGGCGCAGAGTCCTCGCGGACTCTTTGGCGCCCTCATTCCCCGCAATTCCTACATGTCCAGGAACCCAGCAGAAGATAATCTCGACATCTGCCCGGCTCGCCAAAACCGTGGCGTCACGGATTTCGCGAACCAGGGGATGCGGAGATTCCAATGCCCCGAGAGCACTCAGGGCGCTTTGTGAGTCGCTATAGATCACAATCCGGTCTCCGAACCGGGCACGTCGCGTAATCTCCCGTACCGAGTGGTGTATTGCCACCAGCTCGGCCGGGAAGACAGACGCAGCGCCTGGTAGAGCCCCGCTGACTTCAAACAGAGGGGAAACGGCGTGGAAGCCGACCCCCTTTTGGGACTTGGAGCCATCCGTATACACTGGCACGGTACCAGCGTGACGCGATGTGTGCTCCAAAAAGGTCGAACGCAATACTCCCGGCGCAGTACAAGCTTTGGGAGCAGAGGCGTGGCGACAAATAGCCAAATGTGGTACCCTCCAGGGTGGCGTCCTGGGCAGAACCAGGGGCGCCACCGGCCCGAGAGCTATATCTACCTCTCGAAGGAGTTTCCTGGCCCTAAACCCAAAGGGCTTAGGGTATGACTGGCGTCTCTCGGCGGCATAGGCACCATCGAGATCAGCTGCGGATGCAGTGAGAGCTGTTGGCGACTGAGGGAGGCGCCGGGCTCGCGCGTACAGGCGAGTGATGCACTGCACGCGGCGCAGAGCGAGTGGCATCTCCCCAGCATCGACCAACAGGCTCTCAATGGAAAAGTGCGGAAGGCACCGGTCGCAAGGCGAAGGCCGGTGTGGTGGATCGAATCCACCTTCCGCAATAAACGCTCGGCTGCGGATGCATAAAACTCGCATCCGTAGTCGAGCTTCGAGCGAACAAAGGATCGATAAAAAAGTAAGGCGGTAGCCCTATCAGCGCCCCAAGCGCTGAACGTCACGGAACGGAGAATGTCCATGGCGCGGGTACAAGAGACCCTAAGGCTGCGAATATGAGCCTCCCAGGTGAGGCGTCGGTCGAATACAAGACCAAGGAAACGGTGCGACTCAACCACATCCAGGCGCACCCCATTAAGAAACAAATCTGGGTCGGGGTGAAGCCGTGGATGGCGGCAGAAGTGCACCACCTTAGTCTTGGCCAAAGAAAACCGAAACCTGTGTGCTTCGGCATAGCGAGAGACGCGGTTCAATGCCTGTTGGAGTCGACGCTCCAGAGTTGGCATCTGGGCCGCGCCAAAAGAGATCGAAAGGTCGTCCACGTAGAGCGTAGCGAGAACATCTTCCGGCAGCACCGAGGTGATGCCGTTGATGCTCAGGGCAAAGAGTGTGACACTGAGGACACTTCCCTGCGGGACACCCTCTTCCTGCTCCTTTGGGCCGGAGAGGGCTCCCCCCACCCGTACGCGGAATCGACGATCTCGCAAAAATTCAGATATAAACATTGGGAGGCGTCCCCTCGCCCCCATCGTGTGGAGAGTCTCCATGATACCGTATCGCCATGCGGTATCATAGGCCTTCTCCAGATCGAAAAACACCGTGGCGTAGTGCTGTCTACGAAGGAAAGCCTCGCAGACGGCGTTTTCCAGTCGGAGCAGAGCATCCGACGTGGAGTGGAACTTACGGAAGCCGCACTGCGCAGAAGACAGATGGCCTCCGCTGTCCAGGAAATAGGCTAATCTAACATTTACCAATTTCTCCATCAACTTGCACACGCAAGAGGTTAGAGAGATTGGGCGGAAACCGGTCGGAGTAGAGTGATCTCTCCCCGGCTTGCGAAAGGCGAGCACAGTAGCGATTCGCCAGGAGTCTGGGAGAAGACCTTCCACCCAGATCCTGTTGAACAAATCTAACAGAAAGGCCATGCCTCGCTCACCCAGGTGTCGAAGCATGGCGTACGGGACATCGTCCGGACCATGGGCGGTGTCCGCGCACGAAGCGAGAGCGGAACGCAACTCACTCACAGTAAACTTGTCGTTGAAGGGTTCTCCGCCTCTGGAGGTAAAGTCCAGCCGGCGGCCTTCCGCGACATCACGACGTGCATTGAATGCTGGCGGAGCAGCATCACGGCTAGAGAATGCGGAAAAAGCGGTCGCTAAGGATTCCGCCACGGACGCGGGGTCCGAGATTGCGGTCCCATTCTGCTGGAGAACGGGAGGGGGGTCCTGCGAGAACTTGCCCCGAATCCTTTTGACTCGCTTCCACACCTCAGCTAAAAGGGTCTTCCCGTTAAGTGAAGACACGTATGCCCGCCAAGAAGAGCGGCGGGCGTGCTTCGAAATATACCGGAACATAGCCCTAGCCCGACGAAATTCAGCGACAGTGAAATCGTTCGGGCGGCGCTTATAGCGCATGTAGGCATAACGCTTCTGTTTGAGGGCCGTCTCACAGTGCACCACCTTAGTCTTGGCCAAAGAAAACCGAAACCTGTGCGCTTCGGCATAGCGAGAGACGCGGTTCAATGCCTGTTGGAGTCGACGCTCCAGAGTTGGCATCTGGGCCGCGCCAAAAGAGATCGAAAGGTCGTCCACGTAGAGCGTAGCGAGAACATCTTCTGGCAGAACCGAGGTGATGCCGTTGATGCTCAGGGCAAAGAGTGTGACACTGAGGACACTTCCCTGCGGGACACCCTCTTCCTGCTCCTTTGGGGCAGAGAGGGCTCCCCCCACCCGTACGCGAAATCGACGATCTCGCAAAAATTCAGATATAAACATTGGGAGGCGTCCCCTCGCCCCCATCGTGTGGAGAGTCTCCATGATACCGTATCGCCATGCGGTATCATAGGCCTTCTCCAGATCAAAAAACACCGTGGCATAGTGCTGTCTACGAAGGAAAGCCTCGCAGACGGCATTTTCCAGTCGGAGCAGAGCATCCGACGTGGAGTGGAACTTACGGAAGCCACACTGTGCAGAACACAGATGGCCTCCGCTGTCCAGGAAATAGGCTAATCTAACATTTACCAATTTCTCCATCAACTTGCACACGCAAGAGGTTAGAGAGATTGGGCGGAAACCGGTCGGAGTAGAGTGATCTCTCCCCGGCTTGCGAAAGGCGAGCACAGTAGCGATTCGCCAGGAGTCTGGGAGAAGACCCTCCACCCAGATCCTGTTGAACAAATCTAACAGAAAGGCCATGCCTCGCTCACCCAGGTGTCGAAGCATAGCGTACGGGACATCGTCCGGACCATGGGCGGTGTCCGCGCACGAAGTCAGAGCGGAACGCAACTCACTCACAGTAAACTTGTCGTTGAAGGGTTCTCCGCCTCTGGAGGTAAAGTCCAGCCGGTGGCCTTCCGCGACATCACGACGTGCATTGAATGCTGGCGGAGCAGCATCACGGCTAGAGAATGCGGAAAAAGCGGTCGCTAAGGATTCCGCCACGGATGCGGGGTCCGAGATTGCGGTCCCATTCTCCTGGAGAACAGGAGGGGGGTCCTGCGAGAACTTGCCCCGAATCCTTTTGACTCGCTTCCACACCTCAGCTAAAGGGGTCTTCCCGTTAAGTGAAGACACGTATGCCCGCCAAGAAGAGCGGCGGGCGTGCTTCGAAACATACCGGAACCTAGCCCTAGCCCGACGAAATTCAGCGACAGTGAAATCGTTCGGGCGGCGCTTATAGCTCATGTAGGCATAACGCTTCTGTTTGAGGGCCGTCTCACACTCGGCCGACCACCATGGGAGTGGTCGGTGTGCAAAACGGCCAGACGTCCTAGGAATAGTAGTCAGGCCCACTGCGATGAGGTTGCCGGAGAAGAACTCAAAGTCGGGTGAGTTGAGAGGCCAATTGTCAAGTGCTGTGTGATTAAAGAAATTCGCTGACAACCAGGGCTAGGTCTTCTGGCTGGTGTAGCAGAGTCTTGCTGCCACACATAAGGCCACCCTGCAGCTACCCAATTGATCCAGGGCTTCACCACCTTGCTTAGAACACAGATGTAGCCATTGGTTTCATCCTGAGACCCTCAGGGAAGAAGTGGGGTAGCAGGAAGTCACCTTCACTGCTGAAGACACCGAATACCATGATTGTCTCTGGAAATTTCATCTGCAAGACTCTGGGCATGACCTGTTATTCTGGGAGTGGATCTTGTGGTTTGGCAAAATGCACCACTAGCATGATGAGCTTTTCATCCACATCTTTATCCTTTTCAATGAGATGCATTAACTTTTGGGGATCATTGTTGATGATCTCCTGGATTTCAGCAATGAACTACAGCATTTTGATGGTGTCAGAATGTCAACCATGAGTTTTCCTCTTTGTTATTACCTCATAGTCAAATCCTGAATCTTCTAGCTCTTTTCTGACCTTTTTCACCATTGTTCTGCTAATGTTGTTGAGGAAGTCTGAAATCTCCTTGTCCTTCCAGTGCAGATTCCAAGGAGGACTCCATGCCTCTTCCACAAATTAGGGGGTTCAAAATTTACCATAGTCAATTATTCTGCCCCAAACTAAAGGTAAAAAAAAATATACCTAAAATTAGCAAAACACTTCAACCTCAACTTTATACTTCATAAAATAAAAGTGGACAAAAGAGAGAACATACAACCAAACAACAAATTCACACCAACACCAAACAAGACAGCTGCAAACAATCAATTATAAAAAAAAACAGTCCCAACTCTGGCAAACAATAAAAAATATATCACAACTAACCATACAAGAGTTACTCATTACCAGAGATACCTAACATACCAATATAATCTGCTATTGATCCACTAGTGCAAAATCAGCTAACTACTCACCTGCTGCAACAATAGAAAAAGTCTAAAACTTATGGGCATTACACACACACCTCACACTTCAAGCCCAAGACAGCACAATAACCATGAAATTTCAAGGGACCTCACATAGCATATCTCAAACAACCATCAAAAAAATATCTTGACTGATAGCATTATCTGCACTTACAGACATCTACAACCACTCCTGGTTATACATCATCCCAAACCATCTGGGAGTCCACACATATACATCTATCTTCAAACCTCAAAACTCCCTCAAACTATTCAATAGAATTAAAACTACAACACCTCTCTCCCACATGCAACACAGCTTCAGAGAAAAACACTCCACAACCAACCTAACAAAACATCTTAAAGGCTTTAACAAGTCAAGCCATGACCAAACCAACGACAAGAAATGGATAGCAAACTTCCTCTTCAACGAACACAAGTCCTCCAATACATTACCTAATCCCTAAAATAACTTTACAGGATATCTACATGTTTGGTGATTTTGAATTCAAGGACCTTTCAAAGATTTCAAGGACTTTTTAAAAAATAACCAAGGACTAGTTTTAGCCATTGTTTATTTCTTTAAATTATTAGTTACACAAACGTTGTATGTTTTATTACATTTATGAGGCATCATTTTTTTAATTAAATAATTTCTATCATCAAAAACTATCCATTTCATGTAAATTTAGTACCTACATTTGGAAATGCTTCCATTTTCAGGTATAAAAATATATTTTAAAGCATTTATTTTTACTCAGCCACACAATTACTTAGCAAAAATATCCATTACTTTCCAATCTTCATAGCAAAGAATTTTTTGTTTCAAAATGACCCCCAAACATTGAATCATGAAGCATTTGGAAAAAAAATCTGAAATATTTCAATTGAAAATTAAATGTATTACAAAACAGAATGAACATTCATGATTCAGAGGTTACCTTTTAATTTTATTTAATCATGCTTGATGGTTACAATTTCCTATCAAAAAGACTCATTTTTGCTTTCTTATCTTCTTTTTCTTTGATCAGAGCATCCGTTTGTCTTTTCTTGGCTTCCATGTCTGTAAGACTTTTGTCCTGCTTCCTTTTCTTTTCAAGATCTTCTTTGTACAGGCGAGAAGAATTCTTAACTGCGTGCATAAGTGAATTAGTCACTCTAAACTGAGTTAAAGGTTTTCAGTTGCAACCAAGGCATCATAATAACTCTCTGAGCAATCATAGACTTCTGTTGAAGATTTTCAACTAAGATTTCTTTGTTAACATTGGAATCCTGTTTGACAGCTGCTTGTCCATGAGTGAGGCACAATATCTCATAAATAAAGCTCTTGAAGAGGGAGGTTACCTTGAAATTCGCTACCTGGAATAAGTGCTCAAAATGAGCATCAAGATAAGTTTCTCTGGAGAACTTTTTTATTTGATTCAAAGACATCATGGTCAGTGACAAATCACTTGTACTCTGTTTTGATGTCATCAGCAGCTTTTCTGGACAGTTTTTCTATAGACACAAGTTCTCTCAGAAGGATCTTAATCCTGGACTCAACTTGGATGCATTCAACATCACATTTGGATTCAAACAGCTGAAGCCTTTAACAACCAAATACTTAAGAGGGTTCCTCTCGTTGATTTTTTTACTACAACTATTCTGAAGAAGTTCACTGATTCCTTCTGAAACTGAAGAATGTCAGTGTTGGTCAGATGTTCTCAAACTTTTCTAATCTCTTCTTTAACAGTAAAGCTGAGATCCACTTTCTTCAGCAGGTAATTGGTGAGACGGATTGGTTAAATCCAGACAACTCAGTTGCTGAAAGATTTTCCCTCAACTAAATCTTTCTTGATAAAACGTAGCAAGAGAGTCGACAGCATGGCACACAAATCCTCGTAAAGGAATGGCATCATTGGCTGAGATCCACTTTCTTTAGCAGGTAATTGGTGAGACGGATTGGTTAAATCCAGACAACTCAGCTGCTGAAAGATTTTCCTTCAACTAAATCTTTCTTGATAAAACGTAGCAAGAGAGTCGACAGCATGGCACACAAATCCTCGTAAAGGAATGGCATCATTGGGGAGTCAGTCAGTTTGATACCGGACCAGAAATCCTTCCAATTCCGATGAAATCTTCAGAAAAAAAGTGATCTCAGCAGATAGAAGCTTATTGCACAGAGCCTCTTTCATTGTGACATATGATGCACATTTTGGTTCTTTGTGAGTATTCTTGATTGTTTCAACAAACATCCTGACTTTGGGGAGAAGACTAATCGCCTTTTGAGCAACTCTTGTGTTTTCTACCCATCTTGTTGAGCAAAATTTCATAGGGAAATCAGATTGATGAACTTCATTTGCTTGTAAACACAATGTTCGTCTCATTGGAGAATCTTTGAAAACATAATATAATGTAGACAAAAGTTTGCCAACATTCCCCAAAACATTCTCAGCAAACTTGAGGCTGCCAGAAACTACATGCAATAAGTATGTGCCACAATCAAGTAGAGGAGGAGAATTGCCACTTCTTTCAGCATTCAACAGCTTCAGAAACCTATGGTTAATGTTCGGGCCATCCATTGATACCTAAATAATTTTTGATTGGTTGAGATTCAATACCCCTTAATTAAAGGCTGCTATTCAGAAAAAAACTAATCAGCCTTTACCAATTTCTCCATCAACTTGCACATGCAGGAGGTTAGAGAGATTGGGCAGAAACCACCTGGGGTAGAGTGATCTCTCACCGGTTTGTACTGATTCGCCAGGAGTCTGGGAGGATACCCTCTACAGAGATCTTGTTAAATAAATCTAACAGAAAAGCCATGCCTCACTTACCAAGGTGTTGAAGTATGGTATACTGGTCATCGCCCAGAACAAGGGAAGTGTCTGTGCACTAAGCGAGAGCAGAATGCAATTCACTCAAAGTAAACCTATCAGTGAAAGTATCTTCAATTCTGGAGGTAAAGTCAAGTTGGCAGCCTTCTACAACATTGAGATGTGCATTGAATGATGGCAGAGCAGCATACCGGCTAGAGAATGCGGAGAAATCAATTGCGAAGGATTATGCCATAGATGCAGCATCCAAGATTGTGATACCATTCTCCTGGAGAATGGGAGGGGGGTCCTGCGAGAACTTGCCCTGAATCCTTTTGACTCGCTTCCACACCTCTGCTAGAGGAGACTTCCCATTAAGAGAAGACACGTATGCCCACCGTGATGAGCGGCTGGAGTGCTTTGAAATATACCGGAAACTAGCCCTAGCTCAACGAGATTCACCTACAGTGAAATCGTTCAGGAGGCGCTTATAGTGCATGTAGGCATAACGCTTTTGTTTGGGGTCTGCCTCGCACTCAGCTGACCACCATGGAAGCAGTCGGCATGCAAAACGGTCAAACATTCTAGGAATAGTAGTTAGGCACACAGCGATGAGGTTGCTGGAGAATTCAATGACCACATCTACCGAACTAAATTCCTTGACTAAAACAGAGAAATCAGTTATTTCCAGAAATGCAGACTTCTGCGCCTGCAGCAAGCACCACTGGGGCGGACTCTCAGGTGGCAGCAGCAGCAGCTCAGAAAATGATATATGAATGGGAAAGTAATCACTACCATGGAGGTCATCAACTACCCTCCACCAAAAATCAGTCTGTGCATTCGTATAGGACAAAGGTAGATCAAAGCAGGAAAAGGAAGTGTTTCTCAGGCAGTGATGTGTAAACTCATCAACATTTAGGACACCTATTTCCAGCCCATCGATCTGGTCAGCAAGGACCTGACCCCTTGGATTGATCAAGTAGTCTCCCCAGAGGGGGTGTCTCCCATTCAAGTCCCCAAGCAAAAGAAAGGGCCTTGGCAGAAGTCCCCTGCATCAAAGTTGACTGATGGTGGAATGTACGCAGAAAAAACTATACTTCCTATCGAGGTGAAGCTGCACAGCTACTGCCTGAAAGGGGGTGTCTAAAGTGAAGAGAAGAAAAGAGAAATCATGTCAGGTATAAATGGTACATCCTCCTGTTCTGCCCCTATCCCGTGGTAGTGGGAGCAGGGGGCACGCACCCAACATGGTCTCCTGCAAAAAGCTAGTTAAGGGAAAATGGGAGGAAACAAGCTTGTGCAGCTCCTCCCAGTTGACCCGGAGGCCACGGCAAATCTATTGAAGGAATATGCCCTCCAGACCTAGCTGGGAGGAGATGCGGGGGTCCTCTTGAAATAGATGACCCTCACAGGACTGGCTGTACGCTTTCCGGAAGCAGAACTCAGGGCGCTGTCACCTTCGAGGACTTATCAGGGAAGGTTGAGATCATCATGCCCCGAAACCTTAGGTAGGTGGAGCGGCTTCAGGGGCGGGTTGGAAGATTCCCCACCTTTGAATCACCCAGCCTAGCACTCAGTGTAGGCATAAGAGCTGAAACTCCTTTTGGGAGGCAGCTTTAGAAACCCTATAAGATGGCATCATTGACCAAATTCATGGGTGTTGCCAACAGTGAGTCTAACAACTGGAGGTGCGTAGCTGTTTTGCCTTACTGGAAACGGCCATGCTAGGGGAAGGAGAGAGAGCCCTAGATTTAGCCAGGGTTGGGTGTGAACCCTTTATGCCGCCAGTTTTACCAGGGATCGCCCGGAGTGGGTAGAACCCTGCTTGTAGCCCTGGATGGGCCAAGATGTCCAAAGCAGCGCCGGGCCTCCCAGGACCATGTTCTTAGCCTGGTGAAATGAGAGACGATCCTGGGCCTCAATGGCTCTCTACAATTCAAACATTCGGCCACAAGCAATTTGGACTTATCGTGTGCAACCTTGGAGCAACTTACAGACTTTGTGTAACCCCTGAATTTGTGTATCTACAGGAGTGATTCATATGGCTGAAGCGGTGGCAGTAGTAGCACCTCCATGGCTTGTCACAGTGGAATGTGATGAAGAGCATAGGGGTGGGTCTTGAAGCCACTCCTTGTTTTCTCATCACACGTTCAAACTTGATGTCTCCATGGACGGCCAGCTCTAAGGTGATGTCATCTATGGAGTAGTCTATGAGTTACCTTACATATACTACTCCTTTCACAAAATTCATTGTAGAGTACAGCATCACACTCATTAAGTGCCATCAAGTGTCCTAAGGGCACTAATCATGGCCACCTCGGAGGGATTCAGCGCATTCAACAGAAGGCTATCTATCATCCGAGAAATGGGTCACCTTCGGCTCTTTACCAATCATGCTAGCTAAAGCTCTCCTATGATGGATCATGTTGCCCTTAGCCAACATGCTGCCATCAGTAGAGCCAATAACAAGGAAGCTTTGATGCCAGCAGACTCGGAAATGCCAGGTAACCTCTGAATGAGGGGCCCCAACATAATCGAGGCTCCAGCCTGCTTACTTGCACTTTTAGTCTTGCTCAGGGAAGCACCGGGGCTGGATGTGGCGATCTTCGCTTGGTCACTTGCCGAAACGGCAGCAGACCCATTCATCCCCATGGCTCCCACAGAGGGGGGGGGAGCCCCAGGTTGTTTTGGTCTTTTTTTTTCTTATGAGAGGAGGGTGGGGAATGAACCTGCTTCTCATCTTGGCTGGCAATAGCGCCTAGGCCAGATGGACCATCCTTGGCAAGATCCTTCTATAAAATGGAGAAGGTCTTGGCTGTCACAGGGGCACCAGCCTGGGAAGGAGATCTTCCTTTGTGAGGCCTCGGGGACCCGAGTCGTCTGAGAAGGAGCCTGCATAGGGGTGAACTTGGGTTCTGTTCTTGGCACTGAGCCCAGGTTCGACCGCATGGAAGATCCTACCATCTGAGACTGTGTCAAAACAGGGAACATGTCCATCTCCGAGGGGGCTCCATACCCTTCCCCCTTAACATATCATATCCGATTCGAGGAGCCTTTAGTCTTGTCTTCTTGGGCTGGTGAGTAGGCACATACAGTGACCCCCTGTAAACTTGCTATTAGCACCAGCAAGAGTTTAGAGGCACAGGACGATGGGCCCTGTCATCCCTCACACCCCCCCCCCAAGGGGTTTGGCAGGTTAATTATGGGCGACCTGCGTGCTTTCTTGGCAGTCCCCTGGGAAAGTAAAAGTAGACTGCTGCTAGTATGAGGGAGTTACCCAAGGGCGATCAGAGTTGGCAAAAAACCCAAATTTTGAAAAAAGCCACCCAAAACCCGGGTTTTATTCTGGGGGTTTTCAAATCTCATGTTTTTTTTTCAAAAACAAACTCTTCAAGCATTAGAATAATGTAGAAAAAGAATAGCTATCTCTATTTTTATATTAATAATTAATTATATTAATAATTAATTAGCTTAATAATTATATTAAGGTAAGTACAGATCACTGATCGAGAATTGTGGGTACCCATGATAGCCATAACCTGTAGAAGGAGAGATGAATTATTATGTGTCAGTATCAGAGAAATAACCTTAATTTGATACATATTTTTTTAAATTATAAACATAAATATGAATTTTGAATAAAATAATGATAAGTAGCATTCATTTCTTGAAAAAGCCCCCTTTCAAAACCGGTAATAAAACCTGTTTTTTTTTTTTTAGGGCTGGGTTTTTTGATTCGCCAATCCTAAGGGGGAGTCCTCTGCACCCGTAAGCATGGGAGAAGAGTAAGCCTCCTTTTCTACTGTGGAGCTACCCGAGGGCAGCTCTGACGGTGGTGAAGGGTAAGTGGAGAGAGGATTTTTTTAAAGATTTCCATCATTGGGCATGGTGACCCTAATGGTGACACAGGGTGCATACACTAATCACCCCATGCAGTAGCCCGCTCTGTGGGTGGTGAATACAGGGCTGGCAGAACCAGCTGCTGCCATTTGAGGTTACTCCTCCCACCTAGTGGCCTGCCAGGACATCAACATGGTGGCTCCACCTTAGGCTCAGCATAAAATGGCTAGAGATTGAAAGGAGAAAGAAAGGGGATTCAAGGAGGGTATGCGTGTGGGTGGGGATGGGACATTGTCCTCTCAGCCCCAATCTGGGATGGTTGGGTGAGAGGAAGCTGGTTGGCGTCTACCCTGTGAAATTAGAAGCCGACCAGAGAAAGTTGTGGGAGAGGTTGTATGGAAAGTAAGGAAGCAGGGTATGAAGACAGGGTGTCAGAAAGAAGGAGAAGAGGCTAAGCTGGAGTCAGACGGGGCGCTGAGTCGCGTCAGCACAGTGGCTAGGAAATCAAATCACTGGGCCCCTTATGGGGAGTGGCAAAACTAAAGTTACTGCTCTTCTTAAAAATGAATTAGCCCCACAATCAATGGCTGAGGTAATCAATGATCTATAAAGTGTCCACTTTATGAATATCTACTGATGCAAGTAAACATGCGTGAAAAAGGTTTGCAGGTAAAGCTTTTAAAAGTAGAATCTCTCCTCAATAAGACATCAGAAACAATCGCAAACTTGTGCGGACATCAGAAACAATCGCAAACTTGTGCGGACATCAGAAACAATCACAAACTTGTGCGTAAAATCTATTACTAATTTAGGAATCGATAAGAAAAGGATGCATCTGTGAACAGAGAAAAGGACATTCAGGCCATCTATCAGTATTGGAAGTTGTTGACATGTTGATAGGACATGTCAAGGAAAAAGTTTATGTATCTCCATTACCTGTGACCATAGATGAACTGCACAACCCATCATTGAAGCTCTACATGCAATTATGCCAGATATGTTGCAAAGAGTCTGGGCTGAGTTTGATACAAGAGGGGCACACATCGAGTGTCTATGATATCAACCGATACCACATGAAACTTTATTGGTTTATGCAACTGTAGGAATATTCATTTAACCTTTGCTATAATATATATTTGAAATTAAGGAGTGTTTCTGTGGTCACCCTGTATAATATGCGATTCCAATTAACGATGTGGCTACTGACTCCCAAGATGGTGGCCTATCTATTGTTTTGACAGAACTTAGAAGAAGTAACAAGTATTGATAAACTTAATTTCATCGGAATTGCACCAAAAACAGATATTCCTATGCAATTTGATAAGCTGAAAAACATTTCTTCCCCTATAACTTTTAATGATTAGAAGGCTCTAAAACCCTGGGAATGATGGCACTATCATTGTCTCAATTTACTGAAACAGCCCCTAACCTCCAATGAGTTACTAGACTCCTGCTGGGAAGGGCCCTGGGGGCGCGGCACTATGAAGTTAGTCATGAGGACCTAAGCCTGTCACCTAGGGAGACTCAGCTCCCACACCCCCATCTGAGGCAATGCAGCTACATCTGGATACAGGGATTCCAGAGTGAAAATGGCATAAAATTAGGATGAAAAAGGCAAAAATTGCACACAAATTATGAAATGAGAGGGGAGAGGGCTCCCAAAATAAAGAAAAACACTCACTGTTTTTTCTGTATACCATTTTGAATTCATGCTAGTATCAGTTTAAGGATATTTACAGAAAACAAATTAATATTAACCTTAAAAACAAAAATTGGTTGCTTTGCTATATTAAAACAAGTGAGCGTGTCTCAAGCTATTTATAGATGGGGTAATACTTCAGAATAGAGGCTCAGTTGCTTTCAAACATTTTTCCCATAATGATTCATCCATTTTACCAATATATTTCATTTAACTGATCAATTGTGGGGTGTGGCAGGAAAAGCTTGCACTAAACCAAAGTTAAATTAGGGGACTAAAGCCCCCCCCCCCCCACCTAAGTTTACTTAAGGAAAAATGAAGGGGTCGAAAAAAAAATAGCATATGTGATATCATAAGGAAAAACAAAGCAAATATTTACTTTCAAGTATTACTAGTTGGTATGTTAATTTCTATTTATTCTGTGTTAATTACTATAAATTTATTAAATAATTTTTGCATGTTTGCTAGTTTTTACAGGGGTTTTTTTCCTTTGTTAGTAGAACTAGTTTCTTTTCTTTAGTGTTAACAAGTGTTTTTTATTATTTTTTTTATTTTGTTACATTTTTCTTGCCTTTTTTATTTGTAGTTTCTGGAATATTTAAGTTTCTTAGAATTAAATACTTGAAACTTACCTACATTAGAATGGAAGCAACAGCATATTCATACATACTAAATGAAGGTTTACATTCATTATGACTTAACATAACAATTTCATGGATAACAAAAGCTGCAAGAGCCTATCAAAGGGCATCCTTACCTAGATGAGTGTCTTCTCTCTCACCAGCCACTGTTGTGTCCTCCAACCAGAACAGCAAAGAAAAATGACAACAAGGAGAGGCGATATAGTTGGCTAATGATGGACACAATGAGAAAAGCCATTAAATTTCAAAAAGAGAATCACCAAGGAAGACACTCAATTTACTTTTAAAAGAGAATCACCAAGGAAGACACTCAATTTACTTTTAAAAGACTGCAAGGAAGGAGCAGATACTAACTCTTCAGGTGGAGTGTTCCAGAGATTTATGATCCAAACAGAAAAGAAATGAGCTTTAATGTCCATGAAATACCTAGGTACAAAAATCTCCTTAGTATGATCTCTGGTGTGAATACTGTCAGCATATGCAAACAAATGTTCAAGATGGGGGCAGTGGCCATTCAAAATTTTCCACACCATGATCAAATCAGATCACAGCACTCTACCCTTGATAGAGAACAAATTCAGTTTTGTTAAACGCTCGAAATAAGACAAATTTAAGAATCCTTCAACATTTTTGGTCCATCTTCTTTGTACAGATTCCAGGAGTTTCAAATCACCAACATAACCAGTATTCCAAAGTAAACTTGCAAAATCAATATTGGGATGAGCATGAGAAATAAAAACTTGTTTCATAAAATCAGGAGACCGGCAAACTGTGCCCCTAAGAATGCCATTTGCAACTCCACTTGCTTTGCTGAACACTTCCCTGATATGCAAATGAAATTTAAGAGAGGAATCCACCAGAACACCAAGATCTCTGAAGGAGGATTTATTAGGAATAGGACAATTCCCAATAAAATAATCAAAAACAGGTGCAGTGTTGGGCCTACAAAAGCAAACTCGAGCACACTTATTTACAGAGAATTTCAGACCCCTTGACTGACTTGTGCAGTAGAGCAAGGATATGTCATTTTGTAGTCTCACTGAAACCAAGAACCCCAGCAACACCAAGTGGTGAAACCAGATACAACTTAAGGTCATCTGCAAACAAGGTAAAGTTGCAACTAAAACCAGCAGCAACATGATTTATATATACAAGGAATAAGATTGGTCCAATTACAGAGCCCTGAGGAACCCCACTTGATATATCCACTTCAGGACTAGAAGAGCCCTGAAACACAACCTTCATTTTCCTTCCATACAGGAAATGGGTCATTCCATATGAAATCAATCAATTTGGGGGGAAATTTTAAGTCACCATCACCGATTTTGATGAAAATTGGTATACAGGTTGAATTTGATGAGAGAAAAACAATGAGACACTTCCCAGCCCTCAATTTTAAATAGCTCAAAAGTTATAACCTGTCAAAGTTGAGAAAAATTGTCAAATTTCTTGATACCAGCATTTGAAAAAAAAATATTTCTGCCTTATTATAGCACATAAAACAATGAATTATGTATTTTTTAAAAGCTTAAGGGTTGCTCTAAACATTTTTAACAGCAAAATTCATTTTTAATAAAAAAAGTTTTTTTGACCTTAAAGGTCAACTTTTGACCTTTAAAAAAATATATTGGTATCAATAAATTTGTGTTTAATTTTTTTTATAAATATATATGCCTTTAGACTACAATATAAGATAAATTTCATTCCGGGTTTTTCATTATATCAGGAGTTATGATCAATTTTGTAACCATTGGTATGCCAATTTTTACCTATTTTTATGTTATAAATTTTACCTATTAGGTTACTTTATAAACTATGAAAGCTAATTTAAAAATTTTTCTTTTTTTTCAGAGAGTTTAATATTTAGATAAAAAAGTAATTAATAATTTGCATTACCAATTATTTGTATTTTAACAAATTATTATGGATGAGAAGAGAAAGCATTTTTTAAATATTAAGTATTGCTGCGATCCTTACAAAGGTCACAAAAAATTAATAAAGAAAAATCTGAGACTAATTTCAGAAGACTTAATAAGAGAATATCCATAATTAAAAAATTTTAAGGACCAAAAAATCTGTGATAACTGCAGAAAAAAGATAGCTGATGATGATAGTTCTTCATCTCAAAATACGAATCCAAGCCTTTCAGAAGAAAGAATGGAAATTGAGCCAATTACTGAACAGGAAGAATCACAAGAAGCATTAACTGAATTAAATAAATCATTAATAGCTATTGGAGAGTCACCAGTCAAGAAATTTAAAATGGATGTAGTAAAAAAATATAGTTCAGATAAAATGAATAAAATTCAAAAATCCATTTCAGGGAAACTCAGAACTGTAGGCTCTGCAACAAAATATCCATTACCTTTGGATCAAGACCCAGAGTCTTCTAGAACAGAATCAAGTAAACATGGTGAAGAAATGATAAATCAACTGAAGGAGAAATTTCAAACTACTAGTAAAAGGTCTGAGCAGCTGCAAATCTTAACTGATTTGCCAAAAAGCTGGAGCTTATCCAAAATTAAATCTGAATTTAATGTTACTAATTACATGGCCAGACAAGCTAAAAAACTAGCAATGGAAGAAGGAATAATGTCATTGCCAAGCAAAAGAAAAGGTACATTTCCATCAGAAACAATTAAAGTAGTAGAAGACTTTTATAAAAATGAAGAAGTAAGCAGAATTATGCCAGGGAAAAAAGATTTTAAGAGTGTTAGAAAAGATGGACAGAAAACTCATGAACAAAAATACTTAATTTTGGGAAATTTATCATTTATTTAAAACAAAATACCCAGACACTAAGATTGGCTTTTCAAAATTTGCTGAGCTGAGACCCAACGAGTGTGTATTAGCTGGTGGTGCAGGAACTCACAGTGTGTGTGTTTGCACACATCATCAAAATGTTAAACTGATGATTATTGGTACAAGGCTACCACAGTTGACAAAAGACAGTGACCTGCATTTAGATGATTACAAAACATGTCTATCATTCATTACATGTGACCCTCCAACTTATGAGTGCTATTTTGATGAATGCTCAGAATATTTTTCCAAAAAATAGACGAACTAAAACTATATGTTACTAAAATTTTGGATGACAATATGATTGATGAGGTAAATTACAAGCACTGGCTCTCAACTGATCGCTCAACTTTAGGGCTTGTTTCAAGAACAACTGAAGAATTTATAGACACTTTTACCTTAAGTCTTCACAATTTAAAAAAACATGATTTCATAGCAAAAGAGCAGGCACAATTTTGTTCAACTAAAAAAGAAGAACTAAAAGATGGTGAAATCTTAGTAGTATGCGATTTTGCTGAAAATTACTCATTCCTTCTTCAGGATGCAGCACAAGGGTACCACTGGAATAACTCCCAAGCTACATTACATCCCTTTCTTTCCTACTACAAAGAAGCTGGGGAAACACAACACATAAGTTTTGTTGTGATTTCAAACTGCTTGAAGCATGACACTGTTGCAGTCCATTTATTTTAAAAAAAACTTATTGAATTTTTTAAAAAAGAACTCAAATTCCCAATAACAAAAATTATATATTTTTCTGGAGCTGCGTCACAATATAAAAATTTTAAAAACTTTATTAATTTATGTCACCATAAATCAGATTTTGGATTGGAAGCAGAATGGCATTTCTTTGCTGCATCTCATGGAAAAGGACCATGCGATGGTGTAGGGGGCACAGTAAAAAGACTAGCAGCAAAAGCTAGCCTGCAAAGGGCATATAATGATCAGATAATGACTCCTCAACAGCTCTTTGATTTTGCTGAAAGACACATTGAGGAAATCAAATTTTCACATGTCCCAAATAGTGAATACATTGAAGAAAAAAATTATTTGCAAGAAAGATTTGACCAGGCCTCTGCAATAATTGGTACCCAAAAATTACACAGTTTTGAGCCAGTTAATGAAAATGAACTAAGAGTGAAAACAATATCATCTGCATCAGAATTCAAGAAAGTGAAAATATCCTATACAGAGGCAATATTATTGGAGGATGTAAAAGGATTTGTCACTGCTAAGTATGATGACAAATGGTACTTAGGGTGTGTATTGGATACCAATGTTGAGAAAATGACTGTTAAAATAACATTCCTAGAACCAGAAGGACCATCAAATTCATTTAAATATCCAAGAAAACCAGATGTATTAGTATTGCCATTAGATGACACATTGAGCATTGTTGAGCCTGTAACAGCAACAGGAAGAACTTACAAACTATCTAAAAATGAACAATTAAAATCAACAGAAATAATGCAGAAAAAAATTGATTCCTAATTTATTATAAAAAGAATAAATTCATTTTGGGAGGTTGGGTGGGACCTGTGGCTTTCTTGCTGAGCTATCAGGAGTGGCCCCTTAGGCGATGGGGATACCAGCAGTTATGCAGGTATCTTAACTGTTGGTAGTGGCTCTGCCACCATTGACCATAGCAAATTATAAATTAAATACATAGGTAGGTAGCTTTAAAAATATTTATAATTTTAAATAAAAAATTACTGAAAGTTCATTTTTTCTTGTAGGTAGGATTTAACACATATCTATAGAATTAATGATTCTAATACACGAGTATATATTAAAAGCATTCAAATATAATACTTAGGCATCTAATAATTGATAACTAACTCTGTGAATATGACGTAGCTCTGTTAATATGACAAAGATGCATATAAAAAAAATTTATTTGTGAAGATAGCAAAAAATGGCCATACCAGTGGTTACAAAATTGATCATAACTCCTGATATAATGAAAAACCCAGAATGAAATTTATCTTATATTGTAGTCTAAAGGCATATATATTTAAAAAAAAATTACCCAAAAATTTATTGATACCAATATATTTTTTTAAGGTCAAACAAATTTTTTTTACCAAAAATTAATTTTGTTGTTAAAAATGTTTAGAGCAACCCTTAAGCTTAAAAAAAATACATAATTCATTGTTTTATGTGCTATAATAAGGGAGAAATAATTTTTTTATCAATGCTGGTATCAAGAAATTTGACAATTTTTCTCAACTTTGACAGGTTATAACTTTTGAGCTATTCAAAATTGAGGGCTGGGAAGTGTCTCATTGTTTTTCTCTCATCAAAATCAACCTGTATACCAATTTTCATCAAAATCGGTGATGGTGACTAAATGTCCCTTGTTGAATTCGGATGGAATGACCCAAATCTCTTATCCATCCCAGCAGTGGGTCACATATGCCTATCAGAGAAAGCTTTAATAGAAGCAGCTGATGGTTAACCACATCAAAGGCCTTGCTATAGTCAAATAATAGTAAGTACATCAACAGCTTGGCCAGAGTCGACTTGACTGCTGATATAATCATAGGCACTCAGAAGCTGGTCAGACACAGATAACCTTGCACGAAAGCCAAATTGACGAGGCGAAAGGATGTTATTGGCTTGACAAAATATATTAATATGGGAAACAATAATTCTTTCAAAAGACTTACAACAGACTGAAGTCAGGCTAATTGGTCTATGTTTGAAGTGACTGAATGTATACCACCCTTAAACAATGGCATAATGTTGGTAGATTTCCATTCAGTTGGTACCTTTAATGATGTAATGCTCTTGTTGAAGATAAGATAAAGTGGATAAGAAAGAGCTAATGCATATTTCTTAAAGATGATGGAAGGAAAGTCATCAGGCCCACAATCAGCTGATAGCTTTAATCTTTGAAGGGACTTTAATATTTACTCTACAGTGACTTCATTAAGGATCATATGAGCTGCAGATATTTGGTGTGGATATGGATTAGGCAAGTTTTCAACAACAAATACAGACAGGAATTGGTCAGCCAATAGGTTAGGCATTGGTTCACAGCCGCTGTACCACCTGCCATCTACTCTTAAAGGACCAACCAATGGACGATCTACCGCCAATAGAGTGGTAAATTACTGGAATAGTTTGCCACCTGATACGGTAGACAGTCCAAACTTGAATGTATTTAAGCTCAGACTGGATGATTATATGGGGAGGGAGGGGTAACTTTGGTGGGGGGGGGGTATTCTGGACTCATTCCTGTGGATGCAGTTTTTTATTTTTGTATATTATGATTGATTTGGATTTTGAAGAGCCTTGATAATGATAATGATGCTTCTTGTTTTTGACACATGCCTGTGTATGGTTCGAATTGTATATTGTAGATAAATGATCTGACACTATTCTATGGATTTTTTAAATTGTATATTATAGATGGATGATCTGACACAATCCTATGGGTACATTTTGTGGGTGGGTTTTGACAGATGCAGATGACCTTTGATAGGCCCATGTGGCTTTTGTCATCCGTGGAATTATATTGTTACTTATGATATTTAATTAAGAGGTAATCATCTACTGTAGCGACTCAGGTATTTTAGTTTGTTGATTTTTATTCCAAATTAAACAATATGTCTTTCATTGTTCATTATATATTTAGTTATTTATATATGTGTTTGGTTACTGGAAGCACATAGGTATATGTATTTGGTTACTGGAAGCTGGTTTTGAGCCCTACTATGGGGGGGATATGACCCCCCCCCAAAATAAATGAACGAAAGATTTTGGAACAAAGGATGAATCATTATAGGATAATAGGAAAAAAATCCTGAGTCACTAATGTAAAAGATAATTAATAAAGGGTTGTGAACTGTCATATTTCATCTGGCTTGAGTTCAAATACTCATCATTAAATGATTGCTAGAAAATATTTATAAAATGCTTTAATAGAGTAGATGACAACTAATATCAATAAAAAAACTGTTGATTATATAATAATAATATTAGTACACAATGATGATGATGTTGCTGAGGATTCCCTTTTGAATAACCCTCCTTAAAGAATGCTTTTCCCAGGTCACAAACTATTTTTCCTTCTCTCTCGCTCTTCTTTCTCTCTGCTTTCACATTTGTAGGAAGAGGCTTTGGGAATACTTCAGATTCAAGGCGCACTGTAGATGGCGCTGGTAGCATCAGATGTGACAATCACTGTGTTATATTTTTTTGTTGTTTTGGGGATTTGTAACTTTTAGTTTATTATTTACTAAATATCTGCGCTCTGCTCGTTTATAGTTTTTTTCTAAGTTAGGTAAGGTTTCTTGATGTCTTTTATTGTTTTTTTGTTTTGTTTTCGTATTTTTTGTTTACCGCGAACGATAACAGCTTCTTACTGGCAACATTGTAGCTTATAAATAGGACCCATTTTGCAAATGTTTTTCTTTCGTTATTGTGTTTTCGTGCTCTCCATGTGCTTCTTTGTTATTCAAATTCGGCTTTACTTTGTATAATCGCGAAAAACTTTTAGATTATTTAGAGGCGCATAAACTAATCAAGAAACCTATAAAAGTAAGAATTGTTTGTTATTAGGTTAGGTTTTTCTGCCAGTAAAAAGCTGTTATGGAGAAAACCCCCCCCAGTAAATTCAAGGGGACTGCTCGTGGGAAAGATATCACTGCTGGTGGAACACTCTGCGATGATCCTGAGTTTCAATCAATTGGGGGAGGCTGGGGGGCGCAGCCCCCAGTATATACTCATACAAAAAAATATTACGCCGATATTGTTCACATCTGACACTACCGCCTGACGTCCTAAGAGATATGCTGTAGCCCCAAATTGTAGCCGACTAACAGCGCTATCTACCGTGCGCCCTGAATCTGAAGTGTTACCGAGGCTTTTTGTCTGCTCAATCTCCTGCCTCTCCTTGCTAAATAGGATTTTTTTTATTACTTCTCTTCTATTTTCAATAAAAGGTTGCTGTAGTCTGACATCCTTGTCTGATGCTCAGCAGTCCCCCACAGTGAAGAATAAAATGTTCCAAATCCTCTGTCTCCATACCTCACATCTCCACTAAACCTCTGTCTGTCCCTCAGGCTAAAAGTGTCAGACCTTGATTTAAACAATAAAGTGGACTCATATTTGGATAAATATGTAGATTAGCGGTTCAGCCCCAAAAGTGGATTTTTATGTATTTATATTTCGTTCACCCGTGCCAGAATATTCCTGCACGTTTGAGTCCTATTTGAAATAGAGCCTTTTGGAAGGGGGTAAAAAAATACC
>OZ018333.1:48612685-48790185 GCA_963969495.1 Ceratothoa steindachneri | reverse complement strand
GACGGGTATGCACCAATAACAGGCAAAGGCCTCTGTCGGTTCTTTGGGGCTCTCCTTATTTCTTCCTCTGCTACAGCAGTCTCTTCGAAATTTACTCTCAGTCGCCCAAGCTCTTTGGGATGCTTTTTAAAGAACGAAACCTCAGCCATAAGGGCTAAAAAGATATCTAATGTGAGGGAAGAACTCAAGGTCCTCTTAAGGACTCTCCATGAGGCAAACACAACACACCCCACAACCTACCAAGAGCGCGCTTACTAACCAACTTCACCTCTTAAACACAACTGAACGAATGCGCAGCACCCCCCGCTACTTACGATGAAAAAAAAATATATAGCTACCGAAAATTCTAGAAACTATCACACGCCCCATGATCTCAAGATCGAAACACCAATTTAATCAGTCTCATAATCATCCATCCGTTTAGGAGGACGCCTAACCATATGTGGGTATCTCCGCTATTCTGCTGACCTATGTTCTCCTGGCACAAGAAGTTCCTCAGTTCCGATTGGAGAATGGGCGTCTTCCACCTCCTCTCCATTACCACTTACACTCTCACAATCCTGAATCTGTTCATCAAGCTAAACTACAGGGCGAATATCCAGTATGTGACGAGGGATACCATCAACCACTATATTATATTTCGAATTTATGCTCGCTACATCTCCTTTCTTCCACTTCGATGTGCATTTTGAATCTGGAGGTTTTACCCAAACCTCCTACCCTATCTTTACCGTTGTTGGTTCCTCCTGTGTTTCTCCCGAGTCTGTATTCAGAAACCCCCTCCACTCGTAACGAAACACACCCTACTGCAGACAGGAGGTGGAATCTATATTAGTTCTTGGAGTAGCATTGTACCAGTATACTGCTTCCTGCGGAGAAATGTTGCCTCTTTCAGCCATCCTCTTAATGGTGCGATGGTGTCTTTCTATAATTCCATTCATTTCCACTCGGTCTGCATGCTGCTCTGAAAAGTGGCTTGACCATCCACTTACTCAGTACACATCCAACAATTTCGCAATGAAAAGCCAGCCCATTATCCATTAACATAGTTGGGCATTATCGCGATAACGATATCGGGTTATCGCTTATCCGATTTCCCTCCCGCGCTATTGCCGATACTTTTGGTTCCAAACTAGCGATAATCGATAATTTCAGTTTTTGGTTCCAGTTTAGCACAGGGCCGAGCCGCGCGTGCCTTGGAGGCAGAAATAGGTAGGTCCGAGCTAGGAAGAGGATCCTCAATACGTATAAGGAGATGAAGGAGAGCCTCACCAGGTAAGAAACTAAGAAACAGTATTCAAATATTCTTACTTTTGTATTATAAAATAACGCTATATATAGTCAATCAATATTGTATTATAATTTCTGATTTATCAGTTATCACCTTATCTGGCGATAAATTTATCGCCACTTATCGGTTATTGCCGATAAGGTTATCATTATCGATTTATCGGCTATCATGATACATTTTTTCGTTATCGCGCCCAAATATGTCCATTAACACTTCCTGCAGCGGACCCCTCTCCAAAAACCCTTCAAGTATTTTAGCAATTAACTCCGCTATCTCACTATTCAACTCTCTCCATCCAAATGGCATACCTCCCAGGGCCACAATCTATAATTGACAAATAAGGAATTTGATTATAATGGATAATATCAATCGCCAATCTTCTCCAAACTTCGGGACTATCGAGCTTCCTACCCCATGGATGCGGGGAGAAGGGTCAATAGATTGACACTGCTCTTTTTCAATGCAGATTTAGTTACATTAGGAGAGAATTTCCTTGTCAAAAACAATGTGCGACCAACTCCCATATGTTGCATGTCATGCAATGTCTTCAAATCAACCTCTGCTGCAGCACCTATCTCACAATTTTCTTCAAAATTGTCCTTAGCGTTAGCCAACCATCCATTGCGAACTCTTGTAAGAGCACCCGCTTTGTTTTTTGTTGTAGAAACCAATGTGACTGAAACAGTCCAACTAAATTCCCCAATAAGTCTTTTCAAAATACTAAAACGTATTTTCACTATCATCTCAACAACACCTTTAGTCCGTACTCTCTTTTCTTCAGAGAGAACTGTACTTAACCAACTGCCCACTGTTGCTGAATCTGTAATTATCTCAATTTCAGACAGTCTGCACCATATTGCCATATTTACTCCTTTCATGGCAGCCTCTAACTCGGCTACATTAATATGATTGAAATATTTTTGTTTCCTCAACCACGCCGCATCTTCCACAATATTTTCCCTTATCTCTACTGCAGCTCCTATTGCAATACCGTTTGCATCGCACTAAACTCTTCCCTTCACAATCCGAGGAACATACCATCTTTCCTTAACAGGATCATCCCCTCTCACTCTCAATACCACCTCCCGCAACATATCAACTGTCTTGATACCCACAAAATCCTCCCATCCTGATCCTCCAGCTATCCTCTCGATGTAAGTACATAACATCCTTAACCAATCAGCTACTAGATAGTGGCCCACTAGCTTTCCACATACAGAAAATAATTTTCTCCGACTAAGTCGGGTTAAGTCTTCCAGAACGGGTAGTACATTACCCCTAAAAAAAAATAATCCCCCTGCTCATTCTTTTCCAATTTCAACCCCAATGCGGCACTGCCATCTAAAGGCTCAGTAACTTTAGTAACTAGCTCATACTCGCGCGAAAATCACCCGAGTGGGACATTCAACGAGAATGTGCAGAACAGTCTGGGGGACGACGCAGGCGTCACAATAGGGCGCAGACGAGCGCTCCATCAAATGGTGATGCGTCACACGAGTGTGCCCGATTCGAAGACGACAGAAAGCGACCTGAAGCCGTCGTGGCATTGGGGGATAGATCCATGGGAACAATCGCGGCGCAATGGCACGCAAATTTAAGTTCCCCTGGACCGTCTCCCATCTTCTTTGCCAAGCAGTCCGAAGAGCTGCCCGTATTCCTGCCATGTCGTCGGTGTGAGGAAGAGCGAAAGGCTGGTCCGGTCGCCCAGTCCTCGCGGACATTTGGCGCACTCATTCCCCGCAATTCATACATGTCCAGGAACCCAGCAGAAGATAATCTCGAGATCCACCCGGCTCACTAAAACCGTGGCCTCACGGATATCGCAAACCAGAGGGTACGGAGATTCCAATGTCCCGAGAGCACTCAGGGCGCTTTGTGAGTCGCTATAAATCACGATCCGGTTTCCGAACTGGGTACCTTGCATAATCTCCAGTGCCGAGTGGTGTATTGCTACCTACTCAGCCGTGAAGACAAACGCAGCGCCTGACTTCAAACAGAGGGGATACGGCGTGGAAACCGAACCCATCTTCGGACTTAGAACTATCCATATATACTGGCACGGTTACAGCGTGAAACGAGATATGCTCCAAAAAGGATGAACGCAATACTCCCGGCGCTGTACAAGCTTTAAGAGTGGAGGCCTGGCGACAAATAGCCATCGATGGCACCCCCGTAGGGACGCGTTCTGTGCAGAACCAGGGGCGCCAGCGGCCCGAGAGCTATATCTAGCTCTTGAAAGAGTTTCCTAGCCCTAAACCAAATGGGCTTAGGGTATGACTTGCGTCTTTCGGTGGCATAGGCAACGTTGAAATCAGCTGCGGATACTTTCAGAGCCGTTAGCGAAAAAGGGAGACGCTGAGCTCGTGCGTACAGGCGAGTAATGCACTGTGCCTAGATAGTGGCATCCCTCAACTATCGACAAACAGGCTCTCAATAGGGGAAGTGCGGAAGGCACTGGTCGCCAAGCGAAGGTCGGTGTGGTGGATCAAGTCCACCTTCCGCAATAGGCGTTCGGCTGCGGATGCATAAAACTCACATCCGTAGTCGAGCTTCGAACGGACAAAGGATCGATAAAACGGTAAAGCAGTAGTCCTATCAGAGCCCCAAGCGCTGAACGTCACGAAACGAAAATTTCATGGTGCGGGTACAAGAGACCATAAGGCTGTGAATATGAGCCCTCCAGGTGAGGCGTCGGTCAAATACAAGACCAAGGAAACGGTGCGATTCATTAAGAAAAAATCTGGGTCGGGGTGGAGCCGTGGATGGCGGCAGAAATGCACCACCTTGGTTTTGGCCAAAGAAAACCGAAATCTGTGTGCTTCGGCATAGCGAGAGACGCGGTTCAAGGCTCCCCTCCCCCAGAGGGCTCCCCCCCACTCGTGCGCGGAATCGGCGACCTCGCAAAGGAAGGAAGGCCTAGCAGACAGCATTTTCCAGTCGATGCAGAGTATCCGACGTGGAATGGAACTTGCAGAGGCCGCACTGCGCAGAACACAAATGGCTTCCGTTGTCCAGAAAAAAAGGCTAATCTAACATTTACTAATTTCTCCATCAACTTGCACACACAGTAGGTTAGAGAAATTGGGCGAAACCCGGCCGGGGTAGAATGATCTCTCCCCGGTTTGTGAAAAGCTAGTATAGTAGCGATTCACCAGGAATCTGGGAGGTTACCCTCTACCAAAATCAGGTTGAACAAAAATAGCAGAAAGGCCATGTCTCGCCCAACCAAGTGTCAAGGTATGGCGTACGGAGAATCGTCCGGACCGACCACGGGCAGTGTCCACGCACGAAGCGAGATCGGAACGCAACTCGCTCACAGTAAACCTGTCGTTGAAGGATTCTCCGCCGCTGGAGGTAAAATCCAATCTGCGGCTTTCCGTGACACCCCGCCCTGCATTGAATGCTGGCGGAGCAGCATCCCGGATAGAGAATTCGGAGAAAGCGGTTGCGAACGGGAAGGGGGTCCTGCGAGAACTTGCCCCGAATCCTTTTGACTCGCTTCCACACTTCTGCTAGAGGGGTCTTCCGGTTAAGTGAAGACACGTATGCCCGCCAAGAACAGCGGCGGGCGTGCTTTGAAATATACCGGAACCTAGACCTAGCCCGTCGGAATTCACCGACAGTGAAATCGTTCGGGCGGCGCTTATAGCCAAGGTAGGCATAACGCTTTTGTTGAAGTGCCGTCTCACATTCGGCCAATTACCACGGGAGTGGTCAGCGTGCAAAACGGCCAGAAGTTCTGGGAACAGTAGTCAGGCCCGTGGCGATGAGGTTGCCGGAGAAGAACCCAACGGCCTCATCTACCGACCTAAAGTCCTCGACCGAGATAGAGAATTCAGACATTTCCTGAATTGCATGCCACTGCACCCCCGCCAAGCATCACCGAGGTGGGCTCTCAGGCGGCAGCCGCAAAGAAAATGATATTTGAATCTGAACGTGATTACTACCATGGAGGTCATCGACCACCACCCAATCAAAATCATGCTGTTTATCCAGAGAACACAAATATAGATCAAGGCAAGAAAATGATGTGGTTCTCGCGCAGTGATGCGTAAACTCATTCACAATTTGGACACCTATTTCAAGGTCTTCGATCAGATCGGCAAGGACTTGTCCCCTGGGATTTATTAAGTAGTCTCCCTAGAGAGGGTGTCTGTCATTCAGATCTCCAAACAAGAGAAAGGGCCTCGGCAACCGTGCTACGACGTGACGGAAGTCTCCCGCGTTGAATTGAGCTGACGGTGGAATGTACGCAGAAATAACCGTATACCTCCTATCCAGGTGCAGCTGCACAGCCACTGTCTGAAAGGAGGTATCTAAATTGAAAAGAAGAACGGAGACATCATGCCGGGTCTAAACCACGCACCTCCTATCCCGTTGTGGTGGGGTCGCAAAACCCTTATACCCCGGGAGGGTGGGCAGGGGGCACTCGCCTCTCATGGTCTCCTGCAGAAAAATAGCTAACGGGGAATAGGACGAGATGAGACTCCGCAGCTCCTCCCAGTTGGTCTATAGTCTGCAGCAATTCTATTGAAGGAATATGCCCTCCAGGCCTAACTCGAAGGAGTCGCGGGGGCCCTCTTCGAACAGAAGACCTTCACGCTTCGCAGATGCAGATCTCCGGGTGTTGTTGGCTGGACGATGCGCCGAATGCACGGATGCCTTTGAGGACTTATCGGGGGAGGTTGGGCTCGCCATGCGAGTCTTTTCCTCCCACCGCCTCGAAACTGTAGGCGAGCGTTGGGGTATCGTGGGTGGTGGTCCATCTTTTGGAGGATCCACCGTCAAAGAGCCACCCCGCTCGTAACTGGCTGTGGACGAAGGAGACGAAGCTCTTTTATTACTGTCCCCCTTTCGGGGGGGGCAGCCTTAGGAACCCCGGAAGATGGTTTAGCGAGTAACTTCTGGGGCGTTATCTCTTGTGAGCCGTACGACTTATTAGGGGCACGTGGCCGTTTCGCCTTACCGGAAACGGTCACGCTGTTGGGAAGGGAGGGGAGCCCTGGTTTTACCCGGGGCTTGGTGTGAACCCTTTGTGCTGCCAGTTTTACCAGGGGAGCGCCCGGGTTGAGTAGAACCCGCATAAGGGCTCCGAATGGGTGTGAAAAGAACCGTGCTCGTTGGCCTGGATGGGTCAGGAGTAGAGGGTGTCTTTTTTAGCATTGAGGCTTAAGACGTCCCAGGCAGACTCGGGAGTGCCAGGACCAAGTCCTTAGCCTCGCGGAATGAGAGACGATCTTGGGTCTGAAGGGCCAGGAATTCTTTCTTAAGGAGATATGCACAACACTGCATCGAAGCAGCGGGGTGCGGCTCTTGGCAATTGAGATACTTGGCCACACGCGATAGACCTATATTGTGCGGCCGTGGAGCAATTTACACAGACTTCGGGTGACCCCGATTTTGCACGTCGACATGAACTATTCGTATGGCGGAAGCGGTGGCAGTAATAGCACCTCCGCGGCAGTGGCACGAATGCCTTCACGTGGTAGCGGTACCAACCGGCACGCACCGACTTAGGGAGCTTGTCACAGTCGAACGTGACGAAGAGTGTAGGGGTGGGTCTTGAGACCCTTTCCTGTTTTCTCATCACACGCTCGACCTTGCCCGCCCCGTTGTCGGCCAGCTCTTGAGTGATATCTTCTATGGAGTAGTCAAAGAGTTCCCTCACATAAACTACTCCTTTCACAAAGTTCATAGTAGAGTGTGGAGTCACACTCACCGGGGTGCCATCAAGTGTCCGAAGAGCACTTATCATAGCCGCCTCGGAGGGACCCATCGCATTCGCCAGAAGGCTCCCGTCCGAGAAACGGGTCACCTTCGGCTCTCTACCAATCATACTAGCTAGAGTTCTTCTCTGATGGATCATGTTGCCCGTGGCCAACATGCTGCCCTCAATGGAGCGAATAACTAAGAAGTGTTTGAAGCCAGCGGGCAAGAAAACGCCAGGTAATCTCTGAATGAGGGGCTCCGACGTAATCGAGGCTCCGCTCTGCACACTTTTGGTCTTATTTTGGGATTCCCCGCCCAGGTGAGCACCGGGGCCGGACGTGCCGATCTTCGTTCGGTCGCATTCAAGCATAGTAGCGGCCTCGTCCGTCCCCGCGGCCACCGTGGAGGGAGAAGGGCCTCCCCCCCCCCACCTGAGTCTTTAGAGGAGAGGAGGGCGGGGAATGGACCCGCTTCTCCCCTCCCCCAGCCAGACGGGCCGGCCTCTGAAAGGTCCTTCCCCGAGATGGTGAAGGTCCCAGCAGTTGTGGGGGCACCGGCCAGAGGAGTAGTTCCCTTCCCTCCTTGTGCTGTCTTAGCAGCCCGATCTTTCTGGCGAAAGCCCCGCACAAGAGCAGACTCGGTTCCGGTGTTTGATGCTGAGCCCGAATCTGCCCAAATCGAAGGCCGCACCTTCTGAAGTTGGGCTGCACCAGGGAGCATGTCTATCTCAGAGGGGAAGGCTCCATTCCCCCCCCCCTAGGACATCACAGTCTCATCTAAGAGTGCTTGGGGGGGGGGGCGCTTCACCCACGCTAGTTTCAATATTCGGGCCAGCATGTCTTTAGAGGGAAGCAGCCGATGGGACCTTTCTTTCCTCTCCCCCTTAAGGGGGTTTACCCTACCGAGCCGCTTCAACGGGGAGCGGCCGGTTATGGGCTACCTGTTGGGTTTCCCGTGTGAAAGCAAAGCGGGACTATCAGATTTGCGCTGAAGTCACGTGGGGACTCCATGCACCCGTAGGTACCTGAGAGGAGTAAGCCGCCTTTCCGACTGAAGAGTTATGGAGGGTCCCCTGGGAAACCACAGGGAGGTCGAGGGACCTAATTTTTTTTCTGTGGAGCTGCCTGAGGGCGGCTCCGTCGTTCTTATAGAGGAAATGGGTAGAGATTTTGTTTTTTCAAAGTTTTCATCATTGGGCATGGTGACCCTTTTTTATGGGATGCAAACGCTAATCACCCCCGCAGTGGCCCGCTCTGCGAATGGTGAGTACAGGTCTGGCTCTCTGCCAGGCCTCGCCATTTCGGACTACCCCTCCCGCTTGGTGGCCTGGCAGTCCCTCATCATGGCGGCTCCACTTTGAAAATAGAAAGGAAGAGGAGGTGAGGAAGATGAGGGTGGGGATAAAGCCGGTTATTAAAAACCCACCATCCCAGAATGGAGCTCAGGTGTGAGGGATCACTGTCCCCTTCCCCCTCAGCCCCAATCCGGGATAGTTGGCTGAGAAGAAGGTCAGCATCTACCCTGTGAAATTAGAGGCTGACCAGAGAAAGTTTTGCGAGAGGTTGTATGAAAAGCGAGGAAACACAAGTGTCTGAAGGAAGGAGAAGAGGCTAAGCTGGGGTGGTGTGTCCCGTCAGCACTGCGGCCAGGATAGCAAATCGCCGCGCCCCTTACGGGGTAGCAAGGGTGCAATACCCGTTTTCTTTCCAAGGTACTAGAATACCTTCTCTAATCCAACGTTCAACCTCTTCTTCAAAACCGTGTTTCTTGCCACCCTGTAAACTACTCTCGTAGCAATCAATTTCATTAGTGAGAACCCGTGGACTAGACTTCCAGCACCATTCCACTGTTCAATATTGTCTATCAAATATAGCATTTAAGTCTTTATCTTTAATTATTACAAAAGTCTCTTCTAATTGTGAAGATTTTAGTTTGCGTACTGATTGCTCCTCAATTACGAAACAGCTTTTGACTCCAAACTCTACTGCTCCACCTGCAGCTACAACACTCATGTGATCAACAACATCCATACCCAAACTAGATAAGATTTGTTTAGTCACTACAACTTCAACGTTAATCTTAACTCCTATTCCAATCCGCAGCAGACGTCTTCCTCGACATTTCATTTTTGAGCCATCAAAAGCAATCCAACAATTTTAAGCTTACAACAGTTACTGTACACCCAGTATCAACCAATGCATTAACAATACTTCCGTTCACTTCAACATCCATAAATGATAATGAATGCCCCTTTAATCCTCTAATTGGGTGACTGCTGGCGCACCAGTCACCCGACGCTCGTTTCCCTGATTGCACCATGATGCTATATGTCCGGGCTTACCACATCGATAACATATGATTTCTTTACGCCCTTTGTTACAGTATATTGCCATATGTGGCAATATGATTGCACCATGATGCTATATGTCCGGGCTTACCACATCGATAACATATGATTTCTTTACGCCCTTTGTTACAGTATATTGCCATATGTGGCAATATGATTGCACCATGATGCTATATGTCCGGGCTTACCACATCGATAACATATGATTTCTTTACGCCCTTTGTTACAGTATATTGCCAGTATGTGGCCCTCCACAATTGAAGCAAGATCCTTTAAATGAACGATTATTGTTTTGTTCACCATTTTCATGTTTGAGAGTAGCCGGGCTAAAAGATTTTACTGCTGCAGCTACAGCCTCACCCTTATTTGCTGTTATCACTCTTGCCCTTGATGAAATATCACTCATATTCATATCAAGAACACCATCTATCTGTTGTAATTCACTGGATATTTGATCAGGAAAACCATTAACACACGATAAAAAATTAACTTCCCCAAACTATCACCGAGAAACCAGCTAATGCACCTAACCATCTCAACTCATTAGCATATACGTCCACAGTTTCGCCAGTCCACTTCTTTCGTGATAACTTAGCAAAAGCTATGAATGCACTATCAGTAAACGCCGCCAATAGCTTTCGCTCATTGACATCAGCATCAGACTGCTCTGTATCAGTTAACTCTAAATATAACGCCAAGGCGTCGCTCTCTAAGTATAAAGGCAAAAAACTTGCTAAATCCGAAATTTTCTGCAGCTTTGCTACCAATTTAACTTTCTTCAACCATGCTACTACATCTCCCTCACCGGTAAACGGTTTCACCATGTCACTTTGTACGCCATAATAATGCCTAGAGAGCTGAATAGAAAGAAAATCAATGGGATGACTGTGGCGAGCCACAAATGTCGAGTAGTGAGAGAGGAAAATGGTGCAAAAAAATTGAGAGGATAGAAAAAGTTAAAGGTCGGTGGCTAGACACCGATGCGACGTGTGTTGTGGTATTGAACTGGGGAAAGAGAGGGGCGGGTGGAAAGGATGAGGCGTGATACTCATAACGCTGTTATCGACATTAAGAGCGCCTACGATACTACACAAGAGATAAGGAGACACCTACTTTGACCGGCAGCCTCAAGAGGAGGAAGTTCCTCAGGAGAAAGTTTTAAGTTTTCTAATTGCGATCATTGATATAATTTCTTCTCTTCCAGATGGTGTATCGGTGACCCTGTTCGTCGATGACTTGGCACCTATAGTTCTCACCTCGCCTTACTTGTGCGCGGCGCGTCGTCTGCAGCCGACGCAGTTTCGAAAAGTGGACAACTTAGGAGATTCCGCTTTTCCACGAAAAAAAACGAAGGTAAGGTATTTCCACCGGGGCAGAGGGGCGCTTGTCAGCCACTTATCTCCCTATAAGGTGTAGAGATCAACTTCGTCCCTTGGTTTCGGTTCCTGGGCGTAACATTTGGATCCAATCTATCCTAGTTAATACACCTCCGCGAACGGGCTCTAGACATTTTAAAGTTTCTCTCCCACTGTGGTAATTCTACACTGCACTCGTCCAATCAAAATTTGACTATGGGAGCCGAATTCTCTTCGGCTTCACCCTCATGGACGAATGGGATGTGTTGATCGTTCTTGGCCCTCGAACCTTCAGACACTACGGTCCCTAAAGATGCCCCTTTCCCGTATTCGCATCGGCCAGACAAGCCTTACCCACGGCAATCTCCTTTCGGCTGGTGCTCGAATCACCCCTTGATAGTTTTTGTGGTAGGGTCCAATCGGTCGCCCATATTCTATTGGAATGCCCTCATTTCACCATTCTCCGGTCGTCTTGTTCTCCCCACCCTTTCAACTATGCCTCGCCTATCCCGCCTTGGTTTTGTTCTGGCAGAGTAAAGATTTAAACCCTCATTTTTACATTTTGATCTTCTTGGGCTGCTTCGGATTACTCGGTTAGTTTTGAAGTGGCGTGGGTAAAATGTCGTGTTTTTATAATACTCTGTGTCGGTGGAGTTTGGCGGTAGGTTAGCTAGTAATTGGGTAAAGAAGTGGGGTGGTGTAAAGAGCATCACAGTTTACTGAAGAACAGGAAAGGGATGCAGCCTCACGATCAATACAGATATACATCATTTTGGTCACCACGAGTAAAACGCCAATTCGTAGAGCGGAGACGGATTTTCTGTTAGCGATGTACTCCCTCTTTCACCGATTACTGGGTCTAACCAGGCGTCTGAGAGAGAGCGCTGCATCTCTGGGAGAAATCCGTCCACTGGACGGAGCTCATCGAGGTTGGAGACCTAAAAGATAATTGGGTAAGGGTTTTTACCACCGATATGCATTCGTTAAGAGGTCGAACCCACAGCGTATATCAGTCACCTGAACTTGAACAAATCGGGACTTAATCTATGTAGCTAAAATTCGTTAAAATCGGAACCGGCGTATTCACTCAGCTTGAGCGTAGCCATTGAAGGCCTTAAGCCAGGAGAGAGAAATAGAGGGTAGGGGCCAGAGAATCTCCACACCTGATCCCTGAATGACGTGAGAAACAAAGCCTGAACACTTTTCTCGAGACTGAAAGACCCGGTCGATTTTAAGGCGAAGAGAGAGAACCAGTGGAGGGTAGTGAAGGGCACGGATACAAAAAAAATCAATTTCAAGTTTAATTTTGCCAACTGACCAAAAATTTACCTATGTCACTAGACCCCAAATTTAATTTTACTACCGGAATCACAGTTTAATTTTGCCACTCGAATCACGAAATTTAATTTTGCCATTTGCCCATAAAATCAGGTATTACCTCATCAACTGCTGGAGTCATCGACGAGAACAGCTCCGAATGCAGAGATCTCATCAGGCTGCCACCAACAAGGGCAGAGACACCTTCGAACTACAAATATCTCTAACCGCTTTACCTCAAGCAGGGTCGGCACGCATCAACCACTTGAAAACTACCACCCCAAAAACATATTCTATGAGAAATTTCGACGGCTTTAGCCATTTCCCGTACTCTTCCGACCCCAACGGTAGCAGGGGGATCTCCGGCCATATATCTTCGACATATTTTTACGCCCCCGGGGAAAGGGGGCGAAGTGTGGGAACAGCATCAGGATCGCACAAGATCTTTCTTCCTCTTCAGACGTGGAGCGGGGTTTCGAAGACCCCTAGTTTAAAAAATGCAGCCTCGATTTTAAGGCCAATAGGTTACGCCATACGACCGGAAGAAATTCGTATAAAGATCAGAATGACAATCGATGGTAAGTACGAAATGACCAGTGTTGACGAGGCTCGGAAGAGTGGGCATGGTAATAGGGAATTTTTCAAGATTTCTGTCCCATCTATCTATTTTTCTCGCCCTCCACTCCCCAAAACGGTCGAAGTTGACCTCCACAGTGCAAGTTTTCGAGCCCTTCCATTGGCCCCTCCTTCGGTACTCGAACCCGCGAGACGACAAAAGCCTAACGAACATCAAAATAACCCAAGACTCTTGCAAAATAAAGCCCCTGTTCGCGTCCGGCTCAGCACGAGCCCCAAAGCTACCCCTAGACCCTGAACACTTGGGTTATTTCCTTTCCAAGCTCTTAAACTTGGTTTCCAAGCGCTTGGAGTAAGCGTCCAGCTTGTAGGCGGCCGCTTCTAGCTTCATCACACTGTCCTCGATCTGGTCGATTTGGTCGAGATAGGGCTGGAGGGCGTAGTACTTGTCGTTCAGTTCCCGCAAGGAGCGACTCACGCTGCTCGCAATCTGACGCATGTCCGAGTACTTCGTCACCGTAGCGTGATTCATCTTCTCCAAAAGGGTGTAATCGTCGAGCACGGCTGACAATTCGCCCTGGAAACGAGGGAGACGAGAGTAAGAATTGGCCACATCGCATGACCACGCTCTTCATCTAAAGCACATAGCGCGCCCCCAACTTCCCGGTGATGAACCACAATCCCGACGAGATGAGAGGCTATAGCACATAGGGCCCATCTACCAGGGAAGGAACCGAGCAGTAGCGTTGTTGCATGCAAACCCTGGTATGGCTAAAATAATTAGCAAATAACGATGATCCCGCCCAACGGGCAAAAGTAAGCTGTTGCAACCGGTTTTTTTTTTTAAGGAGCCCATCTGGCGACAACCAACAAGGGCAGAGGTAGATAAAGATGAATGGTGAAAAAGATCAACAAAAAGTTCAAGCGTCAATCTCATCATTGAGTGGGGTCAATGACAAGTTTGTTTGAAAGGTACATGTGTGAACCCCGGACAATGCAGTGGCCACAACGTTGCACAGCTCTGGAATAGACTACAGTCTAGCCGATTCGAAAAGCGGCTTCCGATTATGGAGGTTAAGCAAAATCGAATGAGGTTAGTCGCTGAATGGAGTCCTTCCTGCTTTGGATTTTCTTCGCAGGTCCCCATTTTTCCCATTCCACAATAATCGAGTGGAAATGTGTGGTAAACCGACTACCCAGAGTGCATATCAGTGGTAAAACCATTACCAAATTATTTAATTACTATTCTGGAACACTACACACACACATCCAGCTCATTCTTCTACCAACACTCGATGAATCTCTCTCCCCTTTCACACTCTGCCTTTCTCCAATCTTGCCCCCGAATCTCAACAAAGGGACATCAAATTGTGTCTATTTAAATAACAATTAACTTCATGGTGGGATCGCTGTGCATCAATGCCACTAAAAAATATATACCCATCCCTTTGTGTCCTATAGCAAAAAACCCTCCATCCTTTTTTCCAAGTTAAGTCGGCCTTTCAGAGCAATGGGGGTGAGAAGTGCTGATAGCATCTTGCCGAGTCAACTTTCATCCCTGGAAAGAAGGCCCCAAGCATGTCCCCTCACAAAGCCTCCCTCCATACACTCCCCTCAAACACTCTTTCCGATAATCAATCCACCTTTTTCCATGTCTTCCAACACTTCACACACTCAGATATTCCATCTTGTCTTCACAAGGATATTTCCATATATTCTTCAACATGGCACCACATCAAAACTATCACCGCCTCATAGACACCATAAATACTTCTTACTCAGTCACTCGTCATTCTGCCTCTCTCTCAAATTGTTCATTTGCACTGCTCTCTTCTCTAGGTCTATCTTTCCTTAACAATCTCACTCCCATATACCATCATTGGCACTAGCAAACTTTCATGCACATTCAAACCTTTAGTATTCCCTACCATTCAAAACCTTGGACTTGCAAACTAGTTCATCAGTACCACTATCAAACATGATAGGGCCTAAATAATTAATTCACACTCTATAACACCCTACCCCTAAACCTCCTCAACTTATTATTTTTGGCATTGACTTTTAGCCCTCTCCAAACGCTGTTATTTCCAAATCTGTCTTGCTCCCAGCCACTAAAACTAGGTCATCACCGTACATTAATATGAATAATTTATATATAACAAATTGGTATGGTCTTTACCACTAATCTGCTTTACTCATTAAGATGCTTTTAATTGGTATAGTTTTTATAACTGATCTTTTATACTCATTAAAATGCCTTTAATTATTGTTTTTTACCAGCAATCAGTTGTACTCATTAAAATGTTGTTAAATTGTATATTTTTACCACTAATATGTTGTATTCATTAATGAGTTTAAATAATATTTATCACTAATCTGATGTACTAATTAAGGTGTATTTAAATGGTATTGTTTTACCACTAATATATTGTACTCATTAATATGCCTTAATTCGTATGAGTTTTATCACTGATCCATATACTCATTAAGATGCATTTACATGGTATATTTTTACCACTGATATGTTCTACTCATTAAAGATATGTTTAAATATTTTTGTACCACTAATTTGTTGTACTCATTAAGCTGCCTTTAAATTGTATGGTATTTACCACTAATATATTGTACTCATTAAGATGCCTTTAAATGGTATGTTTTGTACTCATTAAGATGCCTTCAATTTCCGGGTGAGGACCTAAAGTTTAAGGTGGGATCTGAACCCTGAGTATCTCTACAGTTTTGCAGGTAGTGTGAAGTCAACCCATATCAGAACTTCATCTGGCATCTAACCACACCCAATGTGACTTAACTTTGAAACATCAGGAAACACTTTCCACTCAGCTAAGCTGGACCCCAATGAGAGAAAAAAAAGGCAAGATCAGAAAAGAATGGGGCCCAAATTCGCAGCCTAGGGGTAAAGAAACTGGTGGACCATTTTCTCTTTTGTCCCCTTGACTGTTTTTTTTTGTTTGACAGGTACCATTCCACCACCCAATTGATTGGTTAGATCCAAGAACCATCTGTGTCTGCTCCCTTATAAAGGCCGTGGTTGGGAAGTGATAAGGGCACACCAATGAAGAAATTCTCTCATCATGAAGAATGAGGAAACTGCAGTCCCCATCCCCCAAGAAGTTTCCGCCTTATTTTTGCTCTAAACTAAACTGGGGGGGGAAGGCTCAGTTTAGTTAGGAACAAACTTAATTCATTCCTATGATAAAAATTAGTTGTTTTTTTTTTTAAGAGCTCATCTTGCGACTGCCTACTCGGGCATTAGTCGCCGTATTAAAACTGGCCGAGTTCTAGGCTACAGTAAAATAAAATTAAAGAGACGTCCCCCCGGCGCAGGAGCGTGCAACTAAAGGAAAAAAAAACAACCAAGAGCCCAATAATACCTTACCAAATTCACCTTAATAGCATTAAAATAATAAAACCAATAATTGCAATATTAAATTTAAACTAATAAATAATGAAAACAAAAAATTGCCAGGTTTAGGCCATCCTCAAACTTATTATGAGAGGTACAAATCACCCTCCATGTAGATATCTGGGAAGCTATTTACTTTTATTGCTTTAATTGATTTTGCCACCATAACTTCATGCAATTTAAAATAATTATTTCATTTAAATTAATATAAAATTAGCAGCAACAACACTGGTTAAATGATAAGGATTAATAGCTATCAAGCAAGCTAGTCAGTGAGAGACTAGCATCATGATTCATGCAAAAATTTCAGTTCATTCCATGCATTTAGTTTGTACTCCAATATTATTTTTACTCTTTGTGCTCATTTGTACATCAAGGGCCCACTATACTCAGCTATGGCAGTGAATGAATGCATGGAAGTTGAGTTACAGAAAGAAATCCAGATATTCGTAGATGTTTAAATAAGGGATTTACTATACTATTTAGGGGTATATAAAGTAAATGTGTATATTTTGATTTGACTGCCTGGATAATTGAACATTGTAAATTATTGTAAATTAAACTGTACAATTAAATATTTTTTTGCTAAAACAATGTAAATATAAGTTAGCTAGAAAATATTTCCTAGTCCTGGCAGTTACTACAATATATGCATTGCTCATCTTCAACTATTGTTTACCAAAATGCACAGATTACAACATAGATACTTTTCATAACATCGAAAAGGTTACAACTCAATACATTCTTAGTACCTGCCATAATGCTTCTCTATCTACACCCTCATGGGCTTTTTCCAGATCAATGAAGCCACTATACACCTCTTATCCGGTTTTTTTCAGCCAGCTCTCTCAGCGCAAATACTTTCTTAATCATCAAACAATCCCCTTATCCTTCTTACACACCTGAACCAGAGTTTTTCCATACAATTTACTTACAACACACATAGTTTCCAGTAGTTCTTGTATTTACCTTCCTCCCCTTCACCCCAATACAAATATTTTCACACAACCGTGAGACTCTTTCAAAACAAAATCAATTAGCAGCACTTTTTAGCATCTTAGTAACTATATCATCTATTCCAGTTACCTTTTAACTTTTCCAACCACATGCATCCTTATCACTTCCATGCCCTGATACAGAACCCAGTTTACATCTGTGAAGCTGATAATATTCACATTTGCTTCATCTTTCATACCATATTATACACTCATCAAGCCAGGCTGTGTTCTTTAGACTCTCACCACCAGTTAGAGTGGTCAGGTCCTTCCCAAGTGGTGGATATGGTACAACCACTCCACCTGGGTGCAATCCTGGAGTGGAACCACCCCACTTGGATGTATTCCACTTGAGGTTAAGTTGCAATAGAACTTCCACTACCTAGTGGGGGAGGGGGATGCTATAAAATTCCCATAGAATGTAAAAGCCTCCGTCCATTCTAACCTGGCCCCCTCAGGACAATCTCACGCAAGGTATGATTGTGGTAATGTTGCCAGGGACAACAGCACACCCTGTATGATCAAAGGCTTTCTCCCTTAATCTCCCAAGGGCCGGAGGGAGCAGAGATTCCATCTGCACCCAGGGAACTATAAGAAACAACAACTACACTCACCAGCTACTTTTGACCACCTCATTGCAAACAAATACTCTGCCATTCTTAAACTTGACATTCAAACAACTCTTCTTCTTTTTTTTCCTGTTCACATCTGGATCCTCATTCATCTTCCATGGTAGGCATTAATGAGTGAAAATAGTGAAGTGCAAATGAAAGAAAAGAGCCTGGGTATGGGCAAAGGAGAGTACTCGGGATACACAACTTTCCTGAAACTACCTTGTGGAGACCACCTCTCAAATTAAAGTGAAAACCAATGAGGGCATCTTGCACAGAAAGTTTATAAGTGGATATTTATAAAGTTAGAGAAGATAAAGGTGTGGAAGGTAGACAAAGATTGACAATGATAGGGAGCGGTACATAATAACTGTTGAGGTGTGTGAAGAGAAAGTCCAAAGAATGCAGGCATTAGTTGGAACAATCATGCAACCCCTCACCTGCAAGTAGTCAGAGGTGTGAGAGAACATGAGAGAGGCCAGGTGACTCAGGTTAGGGTCATGGGGATCCAAAGCCTCAAAGCTGCTTGTGCTTGTGGACAGGGTAGGGCCCCTCTTTGGAGACCCAAAAGTGCTCAAGCGCCCATCCTCATCTTGAGCCACTTGGTCCTTGCCATCCAGAGTATTGCAGCTTGGGACTTCAGCCCTCATTCTGTTAGCATTCTGAGAGTGGCTCATATCTTGAAAGTCCATTGCTCTGGAATAAGGGACCCTTTCCTTCAGGTAATCTAGGGAAAGGTGTATTAAATTTTTAAAGTAAGAACCAACACGAATTTTACCACCAATATTTTAATGGCTGCGAGTTTGTCCACTTGGACATACGCAGCATTCGCCTTTTATGTACCATTCATTCATTCACTTCTTTTAAGGTCTTTTATTTCTTAGAAGGGAGAGGGGGGCATGTGTAGTCCCAACTGCAGGTTGCTGCAATATATGGCAGGCACATGAATTTGGTTGGAATTGGTGACTACCCATATGCCAAGTGGAAATAACCCCCCTCCAGATTAACAGCAGCATACTGGTCCATGCTATGCTCGATACCCAATTACAGGGTAGACATTGGGACTAGAAGGGCAAGCTAATTTCAGAATCCATATCATCCAAGCTCAGCTCCCAAAAATGAATAGAGAACTGAAGCGATCCTTTAGAACTTGCAACATTACTTCAACTATCTTACCATCAATCTCAATGAGGCCAATTTTATCTCTATATCTATAAGAACATTTTAAGACTATTAGAATTTCTGGTTAAATTGATTTCTACTCTTGCTGGTTCTGTTTAACCTATTGAGATCATTTCTAATGACCATATAGTTACTAAGATTCTCTACATCTCATCCCACTCATCACTCAGGTGCAGGGTCGATGTCCCTGATGCGCCTCCTCTGTAGACAGTCCCTTTTCTCTGAGGTTGGAGCGATTTTGTCCATCTATCTTTGCTTCTCCCCTGCACCTCCATTTCCATGACCCTCCTGTCCACATATCTTCATTTCTTCTCCTCGTATATCCATACAATTGCAGTCTTCTATCTATACTTTCTTCAATATTTCTCTTATCTTTTCATTCCTGATCTTATCCAACTTTGTCAATCCACACATCCATCTCAGCTACATCGGGTTTCTTTTCCTGAGCCTTCTTCATCACCCATGTCTCGGCTCCAATGATGATCACTGGTCTTACCACAGACTTATAAACCTTCCCCTTAACCTCAAATACTGCCAATTTAGCTCTAGTTGGTTCAACACTTTCTAAATTTGACATCCCATCACAAGGGTTTTCCAAGTTTTCAATTTCTATTGAATAGTTTCTATATTAAATTTAAACTCCCACATATCAAATGCAGTTTTATTAGAAAATATCTGCTCTAGGTTAACCTATTGCATTTTTAGCTAATTTAATAATCTCTTCTCGTTGTTGGTAGTGAGGGTATATCTGCCAAAATCAAAAGGCCCACCCCCTATATGGGGACACAAGCCTGGACATCAATTTAAATAAATACAATGGGGGAAGCCACCTCCTCCCAAAACTCAATCACACAACAATCTGGTATGTATGAGTCCCTCACAAGAACTTAGGACAGACAGTAGTGACCTCACCTGCTGTAGTACTGGGCAAGTACTGCTCATGAAGTTTCCTCAGACTAAGACATCCAATCCAAAAGTTTTACCATCTGGGGGCCCAGACATTCTTGAAAGAAAGGTCTAATTCAGGGGTACCCCCTAAAATTACCCAATATCATCAGGTATTGGGGAGGGGGGGGGGTCAACATGAAAAGTTGACCCATCCCAAAGGGCCTGACCTGATTTGTGTAATGTCATGGTGGGGGAGAAAACCTAGCACACTTTTTCTGCAAACCCCTACATCTCCCCCTCCCCCTTGCCCAAGATCATTTACATAGATTATAAATAATAAAGGGCCTAAAACTGATCCCTGAGGTACGCCACTAATAACATTCCTCCACTCTGACCTCACTCCATTCAGTACAACTCTCTGTTTCCTATTTTTTAGCCATTCAGTTATCCAATTTAAAACCTTCCCACATATCCCATGCAGCTTTAATTTATGAACTAGTCTTCTATGTGGAACCTTATCAAAAGCTTTACTGAAATCTAAGTAGATCACATCAACTTTCTCACCCCTATCTAATTCTTTAGTTACATAATCCATAAAATCCAGTAAATTAGTTAAACACGATCTACCTTTTCTAAAACCATGCTGAGCATCTTTAATTAACCTGCTACTCTCTAGATGATCAGAAATTCCCTTCTTAACCATCTTCTCAAGAATTTTACAGACTATAGAAGTCAAGCTTACCGGTCTAAAGTTATTTGGATCCTCTTTGCTTCCCTTTTTAAAAATTGGCACTACATTTGCCAATTTCCAATCATTTGGTATTTCTCCAGATTCTAGTGATCTAATAAATATCTTCTCAAGAGCTACTGCAATACTTTCTACACCTTCTTTGAGTATCCTATAATGAATGTTGTCAGGGCCAGATGCCTTACTACTATTTAACTGCATTATAAGCCCTTTGATTTCTTCTCTGTCTATATTAATAGAATTTATCACTACTTCCCTTAACCTAGAATTATCATCAATTAATCTAACTGGTTTCTCTTCTGTGAATACTGAAGCAAAATGATCATTAAGGACTTCTACTATTTCCTCATCAGATTCTTTCAAAACCCCTTCATATTTAATAGGCCCTATTTTAGCACTGTTAGATTTATTATTGATTCTATAATAGCTAAAGAATTTTTTAGGATCTTTATTATTATTTTTAGCTAAATTAATTTTTGCTGTCCTTTTGGTCTTCTTAATAATCTTATTTAGTTCATTTCTGGTTGACCTATAATGGTTTAAATTATCTAAACTACTCTCACTTTGTAATCTCTGGTATGCCCTTTTTTTCTCTGAAACTTTATTAGATATTTCTTGATTCCACCATAATGGTTTCCTACATTTCTTCCTAATAGACTTCATTGGAATACACTGTTCCTGAACCATGTTTAATATAGTCTTAAAAATATCCCACATCTCATAAGTATTCTTTCCAAGGAATTCTATATCCCACCTAATCTGATTTAGCATGCTGCGTAATTTATCGTAATCTCCCCTATAAAAATTTGGAATTTTTGCGGAGTTTGTTGTTGTTTTACCCTTAACTATTTGCAAATTAAACCTAACCATCTGATGATCACTGTTTCCCAATGATTCCCCTACACTCAATCCTTGAACTAAGTGATCATCATTTGAAAGAATTAGATCTAATATATTGGCACCCCTTGTTGGCTTATTAACAAATTGGGTCAAAAAGTTATCTTCAAAACACTCCATAAACTTACAACTTGCTCTATCTCTTCATATCATATTTTCCCAGTCTACAGAAGTTAAATTAAAGTCACCCAGAATAACTGTATCTTCTTTGCATCCTTCACTTATTTCCATAATCATTAACTCATTGATGCATTCAGTCTGTCCTGGTGGTCTATAAAAAGGTCCCAAGTGTATTTTCCTATTTTTACCAACCTTAATATCTATCCATAATGATTCACCTTCTCCTTGCTTTATAAAGTTATTTAGATTTGAAGAAATGCTATTTCTGATATAAATAATCAACCCACCACCAGTCCTATCTCTCCTTTGACTAATGTACATAGTATAACCTTCTAGTTCAAATTCACTCACATTATCATTAAATATATTTTCATTAACCCATGATTCAACTATACATATTATATCTATATCTTCATGAATGATATAACTAAATAATTCATCCCTCTTATTTCTAAGACTACGAGCATTTGTGTAAAGACAACTCAGCCCACCTATCCCTGAAGCACCTGAGGGCCTATATCCTCTGCATCTCCTTTCTCTCCTTCCCCGACCCTGTACTCTTGTATTTCCCTGACCACTATCACTACTCAAGTAATTTAACCCTAAAGCACTTCCATTAGCCTGCCTACCTTCTACAAATCTGTGTTTGCTTCCTTTCCCTGCCTCACTTTGAGCCATAAAATTTCCCTGACCACTATCAAAACCTAGTTTCCCGCCTCTAGAGACCTAATAACACTATCTAATTCCTGCCACAAAACCTCAACCCCATCTCGGCTCAGATGGAGTCCATCCATCGCATACAAACCCTTATTCCCATAAAAACCACTCCAAACATCTACAAACACCAATCCTGACTCCTCGCACAAACCTTTCACATATTCATTCAAACCCATTGCACGAGACAACCATTCCATCCCCACATCCATTCTCGGAAGCACACCTGAAACAACGCCTTTTACTCTACTTTCACACATCCTTTCAATCAGCCTTTTATACCGCTGTCGTAACTCACAAGTACCCACCTTCTTTACATCGTTTACTCCGACATATGTAATCACAACTGCTTCCCTCTCACACCCAGACACCAACCTATCATACCTCTCACACACATCATTTACACCAGCACCCGGCAGACAAACTCTCACTCCCTTCCATTTAATTTCACTCAATTTCCTATCTAAATACCTAATCTGAGAGTCACCCATCACAATCACCTCAGTCGGGCAGGTGTTGAGGTTCTATGGGGGGAGCTGGATAGTGTGATTAGGTCCTTACAGGTGGGAAACTAGAAGCTGTTAGAGGTAAGGGAATAACAGGAATAGAGGGCAGGTGTAGGAAATGGAAGGGATGCAGTGATAGAGGAATAGCTAGGGGAGAGGGCATACTGATGCGTTATAGGGGGACTAATGCACAAGTGAATGAGCAGATAACTAGGAATAAAAAAAGCACAATGCAATGAAGATGGGAATAATAAAAAAAACTTAAAAATATACTACACAAATGGTCGGAGTATAAGGAATAAGATAGATCTCTTAAGAGCGTTAGCAAGTGAAGAGAATTTTGATATAATTGCGATAACAGAGTCATGGCTTGATTTGGCAGGTAATCACTTTAAACCTGAGGTTGAGATTGAGGGCTTTAACATGTTCCATACAGATAGGAATAGGAAGAGAGGAGGAGGGGTTATTATTTATATTAAAGATAATCTCCAGTGTTGTGTAAACAGTACAATTAAATTAGATGATAACACAGAGTCATTATGGCTAAATGTAAAGGAAGGTAAAAACAAGCTTGTCTTAGGATTATTATACAGACTACCAAATCTTAGTAAGGAAGCTTCAAATCTTCTGTGGCAGGAGATTGAACGGGCAAGTAGAAGTAAGCATGTGTGTATAATGGGCGATTTTAATTACAGAAATATAGACTGGGAAGCTCTTGTGGGTGATCAGGAGGCTGAGGAATTTTTGAATGTTGTCCAAGATAATTTTCTGAGGCAGATTATTAACGAACCCACTAGAGGTAATAATATACTGGATTTAGTTCTGACAAATAGGGAAGAAGTTATTAAGGATACTGAGATTGGAGGAAATTTGGGTAATAGTGACCATTGTGAAATTAGATTCAAGATGAAATGGAATGGTATTGATAGTAGCATGAACAATGTTAAAATTCCTGACTTTAGAAGAGCAAATTATAATGGGCTCAGGACTTACCTGGAGGCAGTTGTACAGAAACCAGGCAATGAAATCAATTCAGGAATAGATTCAATGATATCAGTTAGTGGAGACAATAATCACCAGGAGGAAGAGATTACAATTGAAGAGGAGTATGAAAGAATAATTAAGCAATTAATTACAGGTCAGATGATTAACATTCCATATAAGGAGATTAGGACTAAAAATAATGACCCAAAATGGATGACAGATAAAATTAAGCATTATATTGGCATTAAAAAGGGCATTTATAGGAAAAAAAAAAATGGGGAGGATCACTTAAGGCAGAGATATAATGAACTAGCAAGAGATGTTAAAAAGTTAGTTAGAGTAGCAAGGAGAAATTATGAAATTAAAGTGGCAAATAGGGCAAAGGAAGATCCTAAAAGTTTTTATCAATTATACAAAACTAAGGTTAGAGATAAAATAGGCCCACTTATAGATTCCAATGGAGAATTAGTGAGTGATAGGGACTCAATGGCTGGAATGCTAAATGACTTTTTTCTCTCAGTATTTACACAGGAGGATACTCTAAATATACCTGAGGTGTCAATGATCTTTCGGGGTAATGATGAAGAGAAATTAAAGGATATATTGATCACAAAGGAGATAGTGACAAAGGAAATTGATAAAATCAAAAGTAGTAAAGCACCCGGTCCTGATGAGGTCTTTCCTAGAATTTTGAAAGAATGTAAGGATGTGTTAAGTGAGCCCCTAGCATGCATCTTTAGAAAATCATTGGAGAGTGGCATTGTGCCAGTGGCATGGAAGAAAGCCAATGTGATACCTATATTTAAGAAAGGGGATAAAACAAATATGTCTAATTACAGACCAGTAAGTTTGACATCAGTGGTAGGGAAAATGATGGAATCTATTATAGCAAGGAATATTAGAGATCACTTGGATAAGCATAAGTTGATAAAAGAATCACAGCATGGCTTTAGTAAGGGTAAATCCTGTCTGACTAATTTGCTGTCTTTTTATAGTAAGGTGTATGAAGCAGCAGATAATGATGAAAACTATGATATTTTATACTTGGACTTTAGTAAGGCTTTTGATCGAGTGCCACACTTACGACTTCTGAGCAAAGTTAAAGCACACGGGATCGATGGCAGTATATTTAGGTGGATTCAGTCATGGCTTGGTGACAGACAGCAAAGAGTTAGTATAGATGGAGTTAAATCTGAGTGGGGGTGTGTTAGCAGTGGAGTTCCTCAAGGATCTGTTTTGGGTCCCTTGCTATTCTTAATTTATATTAATGATCTTGACATAGGTATAAGTAGTGACCTGAGTAAATTTGCTGATGATACTAAGCTAGGTAGGGCCATTAGGGCTGATTCTGATGCTGTTGTAATGCAGGAGGAATTGACCATTCTGTCCAATTGGGCCGAGAAATGGCAAATGAAGTTTAACATAGACAAATGTAGTGTACTTAGTATAGGTAGAAATAATCCATTGAATAGTTATAAATTAAATGGCAGAATTTTAGGGAGGACTGATTGTGAGAGAGACTTGGGTATTTTGGTAAGTTCAGACCTTCGTCCTAGAAAGCAATGTCTAAATGCTAAGAATAAAGCTAATAGGATATTGGGATTCATTAGGAGGAGTGTAAGCAATAAGAGTGCTGAAGTCATTCTAAAACTGTATCTGGCGCTAGTTAGGCCTCATCTAGACTATGCAGTACAATTTTGGTCACCATATTATAGGAAGGATATTGATTTGCTTGAGTCTGTGCAGAGAAGGATGACAAAGATGATTGGTGGGCTAAGGAACTTACCCTATGGTGAAAGGCTCAGAAAACTAAATCTACATACATTGGAAAGGAGAAGAGTCAGAGGGGAATTGATTGAAGTCTTCAAATGGGTAAAAGGATATAATAAAGGGGATCTGGGTAAGGTTCTTATACTTAGTGAACATGACAGGACACGTAGCAATGGGTTTAAGCTTGATAAGTATAGGTTTAGGAAGGAGATTGGGAGGAATTGGTTTACAAATCGTGTGGTAGATGAATGGAATAGGCTCACTAGGCATGTGATAGAAGCCTCCTCTCTGGGTAGTTTTAAGAATAGATTAGATAAATATATGGATGAAGCTGCTAGATGGGACTGACTTTTTTTTATGTACATATGTATATATTTTTCTAAGGAGTGGGAAGATTATATTTTGCGGTTGCATGAATGGACATAATCCTCTGGATGCATTTTATGTATATTGTAGATTAGATCTGACGAACTCCTGTTAAGGGTGACAATGTTGATGACTTTTCTCTGGTAAGAAATCTTTTGTGTGTTGAATGGAACAGGAGCTGCCAAGTGTAGGCCATGAATGGTCTTTTGCAGTCTCCTTCTTTTCTTATGTTCTTATGTTCAGTCATTCTCCTATTCTCTCTAGGCCTAGTACTACCCTCCCTCCTGCTCTCACTCACTCGACCTCCTATTCTACTTTCAGGCACGGCCACACCAGACAAATCTCTTTCAAATTCTTCCTCTCTCAGGGCATCAAATCTGTTAGTTAGCCTAACAGGTTCCATGTCCCTCTCATTCACACACCTAACCTGTCCTAACTTATCTATTCTGTTCACTTTCACCCACTGGATTGAAAAGTTTTAGATCGGTTGCTTCAAGGTTTTATAACAGCCTCCCACTTAACATCAGAAAACTAGGAAACATTGCAATATTCAAGAACAAGCTGAAGACCTTTTTGCTCTCTGACTGTTATAACCTGGATGATTTAAAACATGAACTTGATGAGAATTAACCTGAGGGTCCTATAGAGTGCCTTTGGTGGAATGGGACCAGTTAGACAACAATTACAAGTAACTAAGTAAGAAGCACCTCTTTTACAATGTATATCTTCCACTCTAACTCCTCTGCATCTCTTTCAGGTAAACCTGAAGATCCACCGATGGGACACAAAATCTTTTGTCCCTGTTCCAATATGTTTCACCTTTTTTAAATAAATTCAAGGGGACTGCTTGTGGGGGATATATCACTGCCCCCCTCCCCCTACAATGATCCTGAGTTTCAATCAATTAGAAGGGGGGGGGGAGGTCTGAATAGTGAATTTTTATTTTGTTTTTCACTAATGTCTTTTTATTATCCTCATTTGTATTCATTTTTATTTATCAATATATTTTTTTTCAATTTTACTATTTTTATTACCTTTTTTTATACATTTAAATATATTTAACTAGATCTTTTAGAGGAACTAGTTTTTGTGGAATCTTTTGGGTGGAGGAGAGAGGACTTTTATGCGGCAATTTCAGTTTCAACATAGATTTGTTGTCTACTAGTTGCCTTTCGTCTATTATCAAACTTTCTGATATATTTTCCAATCAAGAAAAGTTAATAACATTTTTTGCCGAGCATAATTTGATTAAAGTTACGGTAACACTTCAGATTCGTGGCGCACGGTAGATGGCACTGTTAGTCGGCTACAATTTTGGGCTACAGCATATCTCTTATGACGTCAGACGGTAGCGTCAGATGTGAACAATATCGGCGTAATATTTTTTGGCATAAGTATATACTGGGGGGCTGCGCCCCCCAGACCCCCCCCAATTGATTGAAACTCAGGGTCATCGTAGGGTGGTCCCCTGCAGTGCTTACTCCCCCACGAGCAGCTTTTTACTGGCAGAAAAAACGTAACCTAAAGACAAACAATACTAACTTCAAGCGGGCGGGTATAATTCTGCTATGGCTAGCAGAAATTCGTGGAACCGCTCTTTGATACTGGAAAATTTCTTCACGAAAAGAGCGGTTGCGAGATAGCCAGCAGAATGTTTACCGTTTTCGTTTAAATAGAACTTATCACAACGAAACAGTAAATTTTCCGAAAAATGTAAATTCGCACTGTATTTTGGGCATTTTATAGTTTTCTTAATTAATTTATGAGCCTCTAGATAATCTAAAAGTTTTTCGCGGTTATGCAAAATAAAGCCAAATTCGAATAATGACGAAGCACAAGTAGAGCACGCAGACGACATAACTACAAAAATTTTTTGCAAAACGGGTCATAGTTATAAGCTACGACGTTGCCAGTAAGAAGCTGTTATCGTTCGTAACAATACAAAATATACGAAAACAAAAAAAAACAATAAAAGACATCAAGAAACCTTACCTAACTTAGAAAAAACTATAAACAAGCAGAGGCGCAGATATTTAGTAAATAATACAAACTAAAAGTTACAAATCCCCAAAACAACAAAACAATATAACGCCGTGATTGGTCATATCTGAGGCTACCGTCTGACGTCATAAGAGATATGCTGTAGCCCAAAATTGTAGCCGACTAACAGCGCCATCTACCGTGCGCCACGAATCTGAAGTATTACCAAAGTTACAATCGATTGTGAAGTTTGTGGTCAGGTATTAGCGGTCAGAGATAATTATGAATTTAGATGTGCAAAAACAAAACTGGTGCCAACAATCACCATTTTTAAAAACAGGAATTACTGAAAGATACCACGCAATCAGCATTATTTTTTAAAATCAGCTCTGAATAAAATCCCTTATACCAAGAATTTTGTGGACCCAGAGACAGGGGCAAGTACACAAAATATCAAACGCTTATGGCGGGATGCGAGAGCATTAATCCCAAAATACAGCCACCAAAACAATCATTTTGACAGGTATCTTGCAACCCCCATATTTTGCAAATGATTCCTGTTTGGAAAGAAATCTACAATTTGAGATCCCTACCACGCCTTCCTCGGTGCTATTGCAAATCTATACCCGCCAGAATAATGTAAATAACCTTCATTTATGTTGTTTTTTATTTTGCATCTTTGGGGGGTTTATTTTTCTTTAAGTCAGAATTTCAAACAAAAATAGCGCCATCTGATTTTAAATGCGACGTAAACATATTGTTACGCGCTTTGAACAAAACAAAAATAGACAGGCTTCTGTCCCTTTTGGGTCACGAAAAAAAAAAAACGCTCAGAGCAGCTTGTCTTCAACTTTACCAAATGGTGGCGGGTATATTTGAACTAGGAGTCAAATGTGCATGAATATTCATGCACAGGTGAACGAAACATAAATGCAACTTGGTATTAGATTTTGACTGAAAAAAATACACTTTTTCAGATGTGCCACCAATATTCAGGTTTACTCTCTTTCATTTCCCTGACCATTATCAGTAAATAGTTTCCTGCCTGCAAAGACCCCAAAACACTAACTCCTGCCACAACACCAACCAGAGCCCAGATTAGATGGAGTTTAACTCAATTTGTCCTTTTGGGACAACTTTTATGAAGAATGGCCCTGTGTCCTAGGGCACGGGCAAATTTCGTTAAACAAACACAAAAAAGGGGGGAAAAAAACATTTATGGCAATAAGGCTATAGGTATAAGGATAGCCTAAATTAAGTGTACTTTCTAAAGAAAAAACACCTGAAGAGCTATCCCCAAATAAGTGATACTTCAAAAACGCAGGGCAGTACACGTTTAGGAAGAAAGTCGATACGTAACCAGCAAGCTTCACATATTAAGATATCCTCTCTTTCTTCACCACAGGTTCAGTTACAGGTTGTCCTGAATTTATATTACGATATCAGTTCAGTTTGGAAGGATTGCCTTTGCATCGGCACTTCTTTGGTTCTTTCCTTACAATATTTTATTTTTCTTCATTTATTCTCTTTAAAAAATTCTGTCACTTTTCATTTATTTATGAACAAAATTTCAAAATTATCAGACGCCAACCTGCATCATTGTGGCTTCTAAGCTTGAAATCCTTAGGCGTGAGTTTTCATCCCTTTTAATGGGATTGGTTATTGTCAACTTTTCAACAAAATTTGTATGAGGGAATAGTGAATGAGATTCGTAAAATTTGTAATTAAAATATGTTAGGTAGCTGGCATTTTTGCTTTTTTCTGTCTTTCTCGACTTATATATCATATATACTTAGATTGACGCCGCAGTGGGCGTCGTTATTGAAGACGTGGTATAATTGTTTGTTTTTCTGTTTAATGTGCGTGAGTTTGAGAGTCGGAGGTCATAATAGTCATACCTGTATTGTAATGGTGCATACTGCATTTACGTGATCATTTATGATTTTAAATTAAAATTGGAGGTGAAAAATTCCTAAGTTTGTAAAGAAATTAAAAAATGTTTTATAATTGAATACTACTCTAATACCAGTTAGTGGAGGCAATAATCAACAGGAGGAAGAGATTACAATTGAAGAGGAGTATAAAAGAATAATTGAGCAATTAATTACAGGTCAGATGATTAACATTCCATATAAGGAGATTAGGACTAAAAATAATGACCCAAAATGGATGACAGATAAAATTAAGCATTATATTGGCATTAAAAAGGGCATTTATAGGAAAATAAAAAATGGAGAGGATCACCTAAGGCAGAGATATAATGAACTAGCAAGAGATGTTAAAAAGTTAGTTAGAGTAGCAAGGAGAAATTATGAAATTAAAGTGGCAAATAGGACAAAGGAAGATCCTAAAAGTTTTTATCAATTATACAAAACTAAGGTTAGAGATAAAATAGGCCCACTTATAGATTCCAATGGAGAATTAGTGAGTGATAGGGACTCAATGGCTGGAATGCTAAATGACTTTTTTCTCTCAGTATTTACACAGGAGGATACTCTAAATATACCCGAGGTGTCAATGATCTTTGGGGGTACTGATGAAGAGAAATTAAAGGATATCTTGATCATAAAAAGATAGTGACAAAGGAAATTGATAAAATCAAAAGTAGTAAAGCACCCGGTCATGATGAGGTCTTTCCTAGAATTTTAAAAGAATGTAAGGATGTGTTAAGTGAGCCCCTAGCATGCATCTTTAGAAAATCATTGGAGAGTGGCATTGTGCCAGTGGCATGGAAGAAAGCCAATGTGATACCTATATTTAAGAAAGGGGATAAAACAAATATGTCTAATTACAGACCAGTAAGTTTGACATCAGTGGTAGGGAAAATGATGGAATCTATTAGGCAAGGAATGTTAGAGATCACTTGGATAAGCATAAGTTGATAAAAGAATCACAGCATGGCTTTAGTAAGGGTAAATCCTGTCTGACTAATTTGCTGTCTTTTTATAGTAAGGTGTATGAAGCAGCAGATAATGATGAAAACTATGATATTTTATACTTGGACTTTAGTAAGGCTTTTGATCGAGTGCCACACTTACGGCTTCTGAGCAAAGTTAAAGCACACGGGATCGATGGCAGTATATTTAGGTGGATTCAGTCATGGCTTGGTGACAGACAGCAAAGAGTTAGTATAGATGGAGTTAAATCTGAGTGGGGGTGTGTTAGCAGTGGAGTTCCTCAAGGATCTGTTTTGGGTCCCTTGCTATTCTTAATTTATATTAATGATCTTGACATAGGTATAAGTAGTGACCTGAGTAAATTTGCTGATGATACTAAGCCAGGTAGGGCCATTAGGGCTGATTCTGATGCTGTTGTAATGCAGGAGGAATTGACCATTCTGTCCAATTGGGCCGAGAAATGGCAAATGAAGTTTAACATAGACAAATGTAGTGTACTTAGTATAGGTAGAAATAATCCATTGAATAGTTATAAATTAAATGGCAGAATTTTAGGGAGGACCGATTGTGAGAGGGACTTGGGTATTTTGGTAAGTTCAGACCTTCGTCCTAGAAAGCAATGCCTAAATGCTAAGAATAAAGCTAATAGGATATTGGGATTCATTAGGAGGAGTGTAAGCAATAAGAGTGCTGAGGTCATTCCTAAAACTGTATCGGGCGCTAGTTAGGCCTCATCTAGACTATGCAGTACAATTTTGGTCACCATATTATAGGAAGGATATTGATTTGCTTGAGTCTGTGCAGAGAAGGATGACAAAGATGATTGGTGGGCTAAGGAACTTACCTTATGGTGAAAGGCTCAGAAAACTAAATCTACATACATTGGAAAGGAGAAGAGTCAGAGGGGAATTGATTGAAGTCTTCAAATGGGTAAAAGGATATAATAAAGGGGATCTGGGTAAGGTTCTTATACTTAGTGAACATGACAGGACACGTAGCAATGGGTTTAAGCTTGATAAGTATAGGTTTAGGAAGGAGATTGGGAGGAATTGGTTTACAAATCGTGTGGTAGATGAATGGAATAGGCTCACTAGACATGTGATACAAGCCTCCTCTCTTGGTAGTTTTAAGAATAGATTAGATAAATATATGGATGAAGCTGCTAGATGGGACTGACATTTTTATGTACATATGTATATATTTTTCTAAGGAGTGGGGAGGTAATATTTTGCGGTTGCATGAATTGACATAATCCTCTGGATGCATTTTATGTATATTGTAGATTAGATCTGACGAACTCCTTAAGGGTGACAATGTTGATGACTTTTCTCTGGTAAGAAATCTTTTATGTGTTGACTGGAACAGGAGCTGCCAAGTGTAGGCCATGAATGGTCTTTTTCAGTCTCCTTCTTTTCTTATGTTCCTAATATGAATGTAGACTAGGGTATTAAATATTGCAAGTATGTGATGATTTGTATTTGTAATGCTTTTTTACTTTGCTTTAGTTTACCTATAATGTTGGAATTGCTCATTCTAGTTTATTTTTATTTTACAGATTGTGTTTTGATGTGTTGGTGTCCTTATTGTAATAAAGCCTTGCTATAGGCGAACGTCCTGATTCATCTCTCGATGTTTCATTTTACCACAATTTATTACACTAAAGAAAATCTTCTTAGAGTTCGATGGGCAAATTCTGAAACCAGAGCACCTAGATGCTTCAACGGCTTCAAACGAATGGAAACATTGTTATCGTACATTCGCTGCTTTTCTGCGCTTTATTCAGGCATATAATCCAGACAAGTTAGACACTTTGATCAACTACATCTCTCCTGCCGCCTTTGAATAGGTTGCTGAATCTACTACATACGAATCTTCCATCCTCATTCTAAAAGGTTTCTTTGTAAAACCTAAAAATGAAGTGTTTTCAAGACACCAGCTAGCAACTTGCAGACAACAAAACGGTGAAACGATCGATGCGTATCTTTAAGAACTCCAATTGTTCAGTAAAGACTGCAACTTCCTGGTTAGGTCGGCTTTACAAAACCGAGACGACTACACCAGAGATGCGTTCATCAACGGCCTACTATCTTCTACCATCAGGCAACGCTTATTGGAAAACAAATCATTGGAATTGAGTGATGTTGTTGATCAGGCCAGGACGTACATCAGAAAAAATATGAATCTTACTCACAGTTTTGTACTCCTCTGTAGGTGCAGCTGCTACACCTGAATCAGCTTGCCCCGGGAAAGAGTCTGTTTCTGCTGCCACGCTGAAATCTAAATGCTATTTCTGCGGTGGTTCCCAACATGATCATAATCATTGTCCAACTAGAAATGTTTCATGTCTCAAATGTAATAAGTGGAGACACTTTACTAAAGCGTGCCGTTCCGCAATGGCACCTAGATCCGCGTCAACACAGTCTTCGATTCTAGCGGTCATATCTGCCTCCTGCTTAGGGCTTCTAAAGCGGATAACAGTGTCCATTCTGGTGGACAAAGAAAAGGCGTCAGTTCTTATCGACACTGGAAGTTCGGAATCGTTCATTTCGAAAGACTAAGACCAAAGACACAAATTGAAGATCAACCCATCCATGGTAAATGTCTCCATGGCATCGTCATCAATTACCTCTCCTATCCAAGGGTACTGCGTTATTGAGTTATGTCTTCAAGGAAACCAATACCTGGCTAACCGTGCTATCTGAACAATTATATTATTTTCAGTGTCCCTACCGCGACGGTACACTCCTCCTCACCTATTTTCAAACTTAACTGGCAACTACAAAAATATCGCCCCGAAATCTCGGAGATTAGCCAAGAGGATAAGAAGTTTATACAACCCGAATTAGAGAAAATGCTTCAAAACATTGTTATCGAACAAAGCACGCTCCCTATGAGAGCTCAAGTCCTAATTGTCACAAACGAACGGCACAGGAAGAGACTGGTTTTCTACTACAGTCAAACGATAAACAGATATACATTGTTAGAGGCGTAGCCACTTCTCAGAATAGACGATCTTACTACAGAATTATCGCAATACAAGTACTACAACTCCTTATACCTAAAGAGTGCCTACCTTTAGATACCCATTCAGCCAGAAGACAAACCTTACACCGCCTTTGAGGCCAATGGTAAACTCTACCAATTCTGCAGTGTCATTTGGAGTAACTAATGGCGTGGCTTGTTTTCAAAGAATAATGGACGATATCATCAAACAAAATGACATACGTCAACATATAGCTATTGCGATGGGTTTAATGACAAACTTGCCTAGATAGCAGCCATTAAATCTTCCTATATGAATTTAAAGATAAAAATGAGTTGAAAGAGAGAAAACGTGAGGGAGGATAGCAAATTCAACGGGGAAGGTTTCAAACTCACTGACTCTTAAATTTAACAAGATTTATTGAACAACAAATAATGGAATATGACCACTTTGATAATACGGTTAATGAATATAATCTGTATTTTTATATATATTAATATAATGAATATAATATATATATATATATATATATATATATATATATATATATATATATATATATATATATATATATATATATATATATATATATATATATATATATATATATTGAATATAGGGAAATGGCCGATGATTATAATGTTAAGAGGAATAAGCCATATAAGGTAGATATTACAGTGAATGATATATAAAAGATGGGGGAATTATATAAAATATAGTATAGTACTGTCACGACGTTTTTGAAGTTAGAAATATAGGGAACTGGAATTCAAAGGAAAGAATTACACTTTGAATATTTTTAGAATATTTTTAGACCTTTGTATACATTGATAATTAATTAGGGAGCTGATTCTTACTAACCTTGTCTGGTGCGCTGATTCACTAAAAGTGTGCGTTAAAATGCGCTTGGGACTCGGGAAACTGGAAAGTATATTTTGATTGGTTTATTTCGAAGTGGGTTGTACAAAGGTTTTGATTGGTTGGTGGTTGGGATGAGTCGTACTTTGATTTTGAGGTAACCGTATTGGTATCAAAGGTCGTACAAAAATGGATTTTAGGGCGAGATGCATAATTTTCTCAGAGGGGAAATTGCTAACTGCCTCTTTACGAACTTTGTAGGAGATTGCAAAGATGTCAGCTGATACAGACAACATCGTTGCAGCTAGAAGAACAGGATTAGAACATGACATAAACCTAGCTAAATTTCAAAATGTTGCGCAACAGTATAACCTTACTTTCAACGATGAAATGTCTGTCATATGTACGACTTCTATAGATTTGGGGGATATACCATCATGTATGGAACTCTCAGACCGGATGCAGAGTAACTGCGGCCGCTGATGGAGTTGCCGATTCCGGAGGACATACTACTCTTCGCCATGTCATCGGCTTGTTCACGTACCTAAATAGCAGTGGGCCTGTCATTTTTTGAACAAGATCAGGACCCTTGTTACTGCTGATTTGTTCTCTCTCAGTTTGGAAGCTGTGAAGGCCTTCACTGACCTCAAGGAAAGAAATAAAAAAAACTGCTGTGTGTTCAATCAATGAGTACATCCCTTTATTGTAGAAACTGATAGCCTCAGATATAACCATTGCGACTACCCTGAATCAAGGAGGCCGCCCAGTAGCCTTCTTCTCACGCACGGTTACGCCCACCAAACACAAGAACGCAAGCACTCGTCTGTTTAAAAGGAAGGTTACGCGATTTGGAAATCAGTGAAGAAATGGTCGCATTATCTGGCAGAACGGCACTTCACTTTCGTCATAGAGTAGCAAGCTGTCAACTTCATGTTCATCTCAGAGAAACTCGGCAATATAAAGAATGATAAGATTTAACGTTGTAGGGTCGAGCTAGGGTGTTACACCTATGACATCGTGGACCACCCTGGTAAGTATAACATTCCTGCTGGCACGCTCTCACGTGCTCACTGCGGAACCGCTACTACGAACGTTTATCTGGCTGAACTTCACGCTCGACCGTGTCACCCTGCTGTAACAAGGCTTGCGCATTTTGTCCGAGTGAGAAACCCTCCCTTACTCTCTTGATGAAGTAAGAAAGGGTGTGTAGAGAGTGCCCTCTGTGTGCCCGTCTTAACCCTCATTTTTTAAGCCCGATTCTTCCCAACTCATCAAAGCAACTCTAGTGACAGCTCAGTGCTCACGCAATGTCGGCTGGCCGGACTGAAATAGGCTAATACAAAGAAAAAACCATAACAATGAAATTAAGAATTTGCACAGGAAATGGAATATACCATCATGTCCAGGAAAAATACTGTATTAGGTGAGTTAATTGCTTAATTCTTTGGAGGAGTGTTGAGTCGGACTCGGACCTAATATCTATCGTGACCCGATCAAGAAACGGGTTTTATATCATATTATTCTGTAAGACATTAGGCCAATTATAGTAGGCCTACTACTAATGTGGCCGTACTATAGGCAGTCTTATTTGAATCACAAACGTTATGTTTTGTACCTCATACTTTAAAATGTATGGGTTGCCAAAGCTATGAGGAACATTTATAATGTTATTAAGCAGAATATGTAGCATTGAAGTAACCAGGACACTGAAACTAAGCTTCGGTCGTCACGGAGGGTGCTAAAACTGGCTAGTATTCACGAATTACGGACGTAATGCACTATTGTTATATATTTGTTTCACTAACACTGAAGGCAGACACACTGTAATCCCGAGGAATTGGGCTGTACTAGTTGCAGCTCCCAACGGGTTGGCGCTGCCGCCAACACTGGAAAAAGTGTTTTACTGTAAAGTTGGATTAATTTATTAAATCTGCTAGTATTTTGTGTTACAAAATGATTAAAAAAATGAAAAAAATACTGAATGGAATATAAAAGTATAATATTATTTATTTGTATAAAATTAATTAATAATATGAATTAACCATTTATCTATCATCTGCCTGGCAAGGCCGAGACAGGTAGGGCTGCGGCTCACCAGCCCCTGAGGACCAGCCGCCCCTGCCTAATGATACCTGCAGGCATTTTAGGCTACGTATTTTACAAAAATATAGTTCCGATAGACCTAACATGCATATCACAGCTGCTTTTTCCTGATTAGTCCAGTCCTGTTTGTAACTTAAGCAGAATATTGTTCTTTTCGTTTGTATTTTTTTTAGTGATATAATTATAGAGAATAACAGTAATTAAGTGGTTATTTAGTAAATACTTTATATAGACTCTATGATTAGAAATCTTTTCGTTTGTATATTTTTCAGAAACTTTTGCTGTAAAATTAAATTTTTTTTTGCCAAGCGGTCTTCTGGCGAGCCAATTGTGGAAGAACCCAATTCTAAAAGGCGTATGTTGAAAGCAGATAACCATTATGACACATATATGTCTAAAAGTGCGGCAAGCCAAGCTCCTGATCAGGCTAATCCCAAGTTTCATGTGCCAACATTCATGGGTAAGTACCATTTAGTACATTGTAATTTTGGCTTAGGTGCTAGTTGTCCTTCCGTTATATTTAAGGTGCATCTTTGTCATCAAGACAGAATTTTGTCTTGAAAACACGGTCTTGACGCGCGAGAGAAACATCTTGCTAATGATGAGAATGAGTTTTATGTTGGTCTTGCCCTTGATCAGCTGATCTATAATATAAACATCGCACACCAACATCACACCCTCTTATTATGAGAAACCTATTTAATCTAACTTAACCTATCCTAAGCTATTCTAACCAGTGTGTCCATTTTTTTTTCTGAAAGTCCTATTGCCTTTCAAATGTCATCTTATAAAACTGCTTCTTTTCCATGAAAAAGCAAATTTTCATATTAATCATATTTATCTAAAATTGACTTAATACAGAAAGCTTATCTTAAAATGCTCACAGTTACTTCTGATATGTTATGAAATACAAAGTTTACCCCAAACCTCTTAGTTTGTTAAATACCTATTCCATTCGTTTATGATTGAAAATGCCACTTTCAACTGAAAATGTGTTCCCTCATGAATCTATCTCAGAAAAAATAAACCCCCTGATCCTAACCTAACTTCATTATCGTTCATTTGCAATTATTTTACCATAGAAGAAAAGTTGCTAGAATTAGTAAGTTATTCTGGTGTAAAACTTCAGTAACACCATAGGAGAATAATGCAGTTTTACATCATACTTAACCTAACTTCGTTATCGTGAATTTGTATTTATTCTATCATAGAACAAAGTTATCAGAATTAATGATGGTAAATCTTTACATTAGTTCTATACTAGTTTTATAATGGAAAAAAATAAGGGTAAGAGTAAGGGATCACTCCACATACAATATGTTATGGTTCACTAGCCTAACTTATTAAAAAAACATAACTTATACGTAATCACTAATCACCACCAATATCAATTTGATAATAATGTTATTGCTCATTTACTGATAAAACGAAAGAAGCATCGACATCCACATCTGTGTGTGAATTGCCCTGCTGTGATGTCACTTCAACAATTTTGACCAGAGTTGCTGTAGACAAGCGAAAGACTGCAAAAACCTATGGTACAAAGACGAGGCATTATCTGAGTGAATGGGAGAAGATCTACCCTTGGCTGTACCTATGTGGAAGTCGTAACAAAGCATTGTGCTTCACCTGCAGGAGGGCCAGCCACGAAAACCTTGTAACTTTTTCGCATTGTGTGGGACCAGCATTTACTAAGAATGGATTCAGCAACTGGAAAGAAGCTGTGCAAAAGTTCAAGCAGCATGAAAAGTGTTCTTTTCACATAGAGTGTGCCTACAAATTGTCATCCAGAGACAACCGAGACAAAGCACCTGTTAACAAAAACAAGAAGACCAAGAACAACTTGCAAGACGCCAGGGCCTCTTGGAAAGACTAAAATTGATAAAACATTGACAAGACAAGGCATAGCACTGAGAAATGTTAATGAAAAAGAGGGACACTTGCAAAAATTCTTGCAGCATTCAAATGAACATTGTCCTGGCCTGAAGAAACTATTACAAGACAGCACATACAATCCACATCAGATCGATGATGAGTTAATTGCTGCTCTTTACCGAAAGTCCCTGAACAATTTGCTGGACAAAATCAAAGCATCAGACTTCTTTGCAATTGTAGTTGATGAGACTCAAGACATAGCTGGTAAAGAACAGATGACATTTTGTATCAGGTGGGTTGATGAAAACTTTATTATTCATGAAGATTTTGTTTGAGTGCATCAAGCTGATAAATGTAGAGCAACAGCAATTGTTAGAATCATTAAAAACATTCTTCTCAGTTTGGGAGTTGACATCAAGAAATGTTGGGGTCAAACCTATGATGGAGCAGGTGTGTTGCAAGGAGCACTGAATGGAGTTGGGGCTCAGATCAGAAGAGAAGTTCCCTCTGCACATGGTGTACATTGCCTCAACCATAATTTACACTCATAATTCAAGAAGCAGCAGCCGTCAATCCTCTCATTAGGGATGCAATGACAACTGTGCAAACTATTTGCAATTTAATTAGAGGTTTCCCCAAAAGACTGGTATTTTTTAAGACTATACAAGACGAGAACAAAACAATGTCATATTTATCTTTAAAACCTCTCTGCCCTACGAGATGGACATGCAGAGCAAATACAGTTCAGTCTGTCACAGAAAATTATGAATCCCTTGTGAAAGCCATACAAGCCATAATCGAGGAGGGAGGGGCCAGTGAGGGTGTCAAATTAGCTCTGGGTTTATTGAGGAACATGTTTCACTGTAGTATTTTTTACGGTCTACATATAAGCAAAGAAATCTTAGAGGCAAGTGGATTACATGAGTGCAGGTGAAGTAGTACAGTGCAAAGATGTCTTGAAAAGAACTTTGCAAAATATGAGAGAAAATGCACACGAATTCTAGGGTCAAATCAAAAATGAATCGGAGAAATTTGAGATAGAAACCCCTGTTCTGCCAAGGTGGCATAGACTTCAACGCAGATTTGACTCAGGATCTGACAACACAAGATTCACATCACAAAGAAACTTTGCAGTATCTTTCTGATATAGAGCACGTGGTTTTGGCTGCAGCAATAAGAGAGAACACAGCAACTTTGTCTCTGAAAGATGACACTAAGAACAAACTAGATGGGGATATTGATATCATTGCACTTGAAAATGAACTCAAACTTTTAAAGAATATAGCATCAGCTTCCATGCAGAATATACAAAAATGTATCTAAACTTATACAGTTACGAGGGGTCGTGAATAAGTTTTGAAATTCGGATATAAGGAAACGAGATATGAGGAAAAGTGTTTTATTATTTTTCAATATAACTACCCTCGACTTCAATGCACTTGTGCCACTTGTCCCTGAGGCTTCGAATTCCCGACAACCAGAAATCTCCCGACTGCTGTTCAATCCACTCCTGGACGGCGAGCTGGACATCTTCATAGCCCCCAAACCAGCGTCCACGCAGTGCAGCCTTGAGCTGGCGGAATAAAAAGTAGTCGCTAGTGGCCAGATCTGGACTGTTCGGGGGATAGTTGAGCTCCTCGAATCCGCACTAGTGCAGGGCAGCTTGTGCAACTCTGGCCTTGTGGACTTTGACGACGTTGAAGTCGATCATGGGGCGTGAGGTTTCTAGGGACCCAACTGGCAGAGACCTTGGTCATGGCCAAATTGTCGTGGATGATGTTGATAACACTTCCATGTGATATTCCAAGTTCTCGCTCGATTTCTCCGACCTTCACCCGTCGATTTTCGAGGACCATCCTCTCCACACAGGCCACATTGTATTCGTTGGTCACGTCTGATGGGCGTCCTGGACGGGGGTCATCTTCAAGGGACTCACGACCATGGCATGAATTCCCTATTCCAGCGAGCAATGTTTGCATAGGAAGGGGCGGTGTCGGTGTCCACTGCAACCATGCGTTCATGGATCTCTTTTGCATTCTTGCCTTTCTTGGTCAAAAGTTTGATCAGTGCGCGGTGCTCAACCTGCTCCACTGTTGAAAATTTGTGACTGAAGATCTGCGATCAGCTACTGCTTCTTAAATATACGAGGCAGGAGCGTGTGACTGCAGGTCCTGACTTGTCATAACTTGTCTTAACACCCCCCACAAACAGCCATCCTCCTTCCTCTGTTTTGCCCTACCTTTTCGCAAAACCTATTGACCGCCCCTCGTATATATGACAATCCCAATGTCTAATGCTACAACAGAAAGATTTTTTTCATGCCTTAAACGGCTAAAAAACCACTTAAGAAACAGGCTGACACAAAAACACTTGAACCACAGGATGTTCTTGCATATCCACAAAGACTTGATTGAACAGGTTGATCTTGCCTCAAAGTGTGTCAAGAATTCATTACTTCTAATCGTAGGATTAAATTTTGGGGGAAGAAATTTGTAAATACTTGCATTTAACATGGGTATCATATTGAAAACAAATTGTATTACATATATTCTTATAGAAGCTATAATACTGTTGTATCTAACTATTATATTCATAATTCAGTGAGTTTGTGTCTTTGAAATATAATTCTTGACTATAAATACAATTTCATGTTTGTGTTTGTTTTGTACTGTGAATCTATGGTGGATTAAACTGCTCAAATTTGACTATCATTGTTAAATTAATGTCCTGTGCTTCTGTGTTATTCAAACATGCTCAGTTATGACGGGACGCGTTGACCAGGCCGGTTTCCTGGGCCTCCCCCCCCCCTCTAAAAAAGGTTCCTCCATCCATGCTTAAACTTCTTTTGAAAGAAATCCATCTTAAGCAAGGTCTTGTATATAAACTCTTGACTAAAGTATCTTGTACTAATTTATTGTTGAAATATTCCACGTCTCATTTGGACTTTATTGTTTTAAATGGTTTTATATCATGCCAAATAGATAAATATATCTCTTTGACCTCAAATAGATTAAACCGTAAACTTAATAACTTGGGTCTTAATTTTTATTTTAATATTTCTAGAGATGAAGTCATTTTTAACTTTTCTGATAAAGTGTTGGGACTAGATTTCAGGCTTTCTGTTTTCAAATTGAACTTCTATTGATATTTCCTTGCCTTTGAAAGACTTTGCCACGAGCTCAATACCCTTTCATCATTTAAATCCACTCCTAATTTGATTAATGAGATCAAAGGCTTAACTAATAAGTTCTTCTACAAGTAGGACAGTGTCAAAGTTTCCAATCCTGTGTTCAATTTTAAACTTTTCAATGTCCTCTCCACCTTACGAGAAGATCATTCTATCATAGTTTGTATACCTGATAAAGGCAAAGGGGTAGTCATATTAAATCATACTGATTATATATCTGAAATGTCTACCATTCTATCAGATTTTTCGAAATTTTCCAAAGTAAATACAGATCCCTTTAAGTATATTCTGAAAATTTGAGAAAGAATTAATAATTTTCTACGTTCTCTTACTAAAGGAAATATTTTAATTGATGTTTATCATAAGCTTTTTGTTTCTGGTTCATCCCCTGGGGTCATCTATGGTTTACCTAAAACTCATCAAAATGAAATACCTCTTCGCCCTATCTTATCTGCAGTCAATACTCCAAGATACAACTTAGCTGAATTTTGTGTTCCGCCCATTGATCCTTTGACACATAATCACTTCACCTTACGTGACTCTTTCGATTTTTCAAAATATATTGATGATCTCCGTCTGGGGGATTCTTCTTTTATAGCCACAATCGATGTAGATTCATTATTTATTAATGTTCCGATACAAGAAACCATTAATAATATTTCAGGTACTCTTTTTCAAAATACGGGTAAAATATTAGGTTTAACTAAACAACTTTTCCTCTTGTTTTTAAAGCTAGCTGGGGGTGATACCATTTTTCTTTTTACAACGAGCTATATTTACAACACGAAGGCATGGTTATGGGTTACCCACTGGGTCCCTCCTTTGCCGACAGCTTTTAGTGTCACCACGAAACTCGGTGGCTGGACAACTGTCCTCTAGAATTCAAGCTTATTGTCTTCAAAAGATTTATTAATGACTGTTTTCTAATTTTTAAACACAGGGATCATGCACCCTTATTTCTCGATTATATTAGCCAACATCATCCTAACATAAGGTGGTTTTCTATGGCAAGAGAAAAGGACAACAAAATCTCGTTTTTGGATGTCAACGTTGCTCGAGCAGGTTCGTCTTATAATACATCCATTTATAGAAAACCTTCCACCATTAGATTGGGTACACATTTTTTTTAGTAGCTCTCCCAGTCAGTTTAAATTATCCAGTATTAAAAGCCGAATTTTAAAAGCCTACCATATATGCTCTAACTGGTTATTTTTTCATAAAGAAATGACGTATTTAAGGGATTTCTTCAAATTTAATTATTACCCCGATTTCATCTTCAACCAGTTAGTATCCAAATTTTTCTCCAAAATATATTATCCTCGACTCTTTCTTCCTACTGTTTCTAAGAAGAAGGTTTTCCTTAGGGTACCCCATCTCGAGCATTTGACATCCAAGTTTCCTAAGTCTTTCTCTCTACTCTCAACAATCATTTCCCTCAATGCCAATTCATTTGTAGAAATTCCAACCCTGTATCGTTAAATTCCTTTTTACTCCATAAGGAGCCAATCCCTTTGGGCTTGCGATCCTGTATGATTTACAATTATACATGTACGACCTGCCACAGTCGTTATGTAGTCTAAACTGGCTTACAACTCAAATGTAGGATCGCAAAGCACTTAGGTTTGTCTCATAGGACTGGTATTCCCATTTCTAAACCTGGGGCCTCTTTCATCAGGCAAACACTCTGAGTATCACTATCATCCTCTTAATTCTGATTCATTTACCATCTTATCTTCAGCTTTAACATCTCTCGATTTGAAAAATCTTAGAGTCGCTGTACATCAATAAAATACATAATTACTCCTCAATTAAACTATTCACCATATAACCAACCAACACTTCAATATATTAACTAGCCAACCGACCAACCGAACAAATATCGTTAGTAGTTTTTCATCTTTAGTTAGTTGGTTGCACAACTCCTACAATAAAGGTTTGTAGTGGTTTAACCCCGGTAAAATGTAATAAATTTCCCCCAAACAATATATATATATATATATATATATATATATATATATATATATATATATATATATATATATATATATATATATATATATATAATATATAGTTATAACTATATCAGGAAATGTATAAAATGGCAACATTTCCTTTTCACCATGTGAACGTAAATTCAGCAAATGTTCTATTTCAATCATGCTCCGCTATTAACAGATTGGTCAAAAATTTACGTACAATTCTTAGTTTGTTTTCCCCTTTTGTATCAAATTCATTATGGCCGTTTTTTTTCATTTCCAGACCCATTAATCACATTTACCATCAGTATAGATTTTCCCAACACTCCAAATCATTAACACAGACTTATTCTTCATTCCAAATCATAGTCTCTCTTATTAAGTTTTCTATTCATTGATCGGACGTTCCCTGTTTACATAAACCATATTGTCGTACTGTACAATTCTTAATTTTGTAATTTAAAGGACATAACTTACACTCTCCCCATATTATATTCCCTCAACTTATATATATATATATATATATATATATATATATATATATATATATATATATATATATATATATATATATATATATATATATATATTAAAATTATTTCTCGAATAAATATATTGCTAAAACTTATAATTAATATCCCTTCTGAAGAATTGCATTTAACTCATCCATTCACTTTCAACCTCAAATTCATTGCCAAAGTAATTTCTTAGTTTGGCCGGTGCCCCCTTAAACTGTCTAGGCTAATTGCCATTAAAAACGTTCTACTTAATATTATTATCCACATTATAAGACACACACCCTTACGGCTTTATGTTAGTCTGTTTAATTCGTTCACATTTGTTTTCATTTTTTTGTTTTGTTTATAATTTAATATAAGAGGTTATTTTATTGTTTATTCCAGTTACCTTTCATTTTTGATATTCAAGTATGTTTATGTTAAAACTTCACTTCTTTCTAATATTTTTTAAAATTACACTAGATAGAATCAATTAATTCTATATATTGTTATTTGTGTTTTTACTTTAATCTCAATAATTGTCAATTTTATTTATCTAACTTGCCTTTTAGCCATTATATAATGCATGTTTCTGTTCAATTGTTATCGTCAATATGCCTTATCCTTCTCATTAGTCGATACAGTCGCTGAAGATGGTCCTAGCGAAGGTCCGAAACGTCCGGCCAATAAATGATTAGTGTAATCTCCTGGGTCTTCATACCTACTACGTATCCGATTCCCAAGGAAGAAATCAATTACAATTATTACATATATATATATATATATATATATATATATATATATATATATATATATATATATATATATATATATATATATATATATGTATATATATATATAAGCTCACCGGACAAAAAAATAGTTACTTGTAACCATAGTAAGGGCCTCTTGCACCTCACTTTGCTCCTTATGTTCTTGCCATGGATTTCACAGTGTAATGATATCTTTCTAAAATGGGTGGTGAAGGACCAGGATTGACGTTGTGTAGCAATTCCTGTGGAAGCAAATCAATTTGCAATTACAAGCATAGAGATTCTACGACGGTTTCTGTATGTCAACACCTTCTTCCGTCCGCAATTCTAGCGAGATTTTTTCGCATTTTGTAATCTCTGCCATTGCTTGTAAATCCGGATGACCGTATTCATTGAAACACTGCCAAATTCCACCACCTCCTTCACATGATGATCTTTAGCGCTGCCGAATGCAATCACACCTTTTTGACATTCCATGACGTCGCTTTTCCGGCCCATTTTAAGTAGAGCTGATTTGCTATCTACAGATTTTTACGCTATAAAATGTTTTTTCTCTCTTTCCAGGAGATATATTCTGAAAAGAGTGTATGTAGTTTTGACATAGCGGAATATATTTAAAACAAAAAGGCCCTCTATGTTAGATAAAGATTTGCAAAATTTAATCTTGTCTTTTTGTAAAGAGTCTGGCAATAAGTTATTGTAAGTCCCGGCTGAACAGGAGGTTTTTCTTTGATATCCTCAGGACGCGACCAGATCACAATATTGTACGAGCTCGGAGGCACCAGTTTTTTTTGTTGTTTTTTTTGCAAAACGCTCGAGACGCCAATACGCACCTGGTTAACAAGTGAGGCTTTTCTTATTTTATTTGTCCGCCTGTTTGCTTTAGGCCTCGTGCTGATGGCTTCTTTGTTTGCTGTGTTATCGATTGGTTGTTATTGCCCCGGCAGATATTTTTTTTTGTTTGACTTTGCACCTCTTCCTTTTGTATATATATTCTAATTGAGTGTATTTTTTGTAAGAAATTTTGATTGGTAGTATTCACAAGATAAAATTAATTGTTATATATATATATATATATATATATATATATATATATATATATATATATATATATATATATATATATATATATATTAATATTATTAGCACGTTGTATATAAATATTTACCCCATATTTTTCTTCTAAATAAAGGACTATACATATCCGTTTCATTTCGCCCTCGATTTCTCACGTCCCAATTAGTGTAGAAAGCGGGTTGGAACAATTGGAATTAGAGTATCGATTTTCGGCCCGCTACATTTGGGATCATTCTATGACTTCGCTTTTCCTACCCATTTTAAGTAGAGCCGATTTGCTATCTACAGATATTCACGCAGTCCGCAACACAAATAAAGCCTAACTAACGTTTCTACCTAAACTAAGCTACGCCTCTTGTCTGCCTAAGGTTCCTACACACTTCAGATTTTAAATTATGGTTTTTCTCACTAGGTGACTAATTCTTTGTCCGGTTAGCTTATATATATATATATATATATATATATATATATATATATATATATATATGCACTGTTGAAGTGCACAGTGGTAGCTTTATTGATTTTAACTTGTATTCTCTTTATTTTTCTTACAAGTTTTTTCTCTGGGTCTGGTAGGCGAGAAAAAATATTCGCAAAAGACATATTCTATTCCGAGACGTCTTCGACCGTGGTCGGTCATCTTCACTGAATTAACATAAATGTAATGATGTACTCAATAGTGGAAGGTAATATATGTAGTAATTTTTCTTACAAGTTTTTTTGTCTGGATCTGGTAGGCGAGGTAAAATATTCGCAAAAGACATATTATATTCCGAGACGTTTTTTGACCGTAGTCGGTCATCTTCAGGAAATGAACATAAATGGAATGATGTACTCAATAGTGGAAGGTAATATAAGTAGTAGTAGGACATAGATGATGAAATTGGTAGGGAGGGTTTTCCCTAGTTTAAGGGGCATCGCAAGCATTTGTTTACTTTTGATTTTTCCTTTTTGTTTGTTTTATTCTATGTTATCTTTGACTTGTTTTTTTTTGTGTTAGTTCTTCTCTGTATTCTTCTTTGTATTTGTCTCCTTTGTTTTGTTTATTTAGTTTTCGTGTATTCTTGAGCTTTCTAGCCTTTATTAGTGTTCTGATTTAGTGTTTTACCTTGTGTTTTGTCCTTGTTATTTTGTTGTTATTGTTTTTTCGTTAGTTGTGATTAGAAATGTTGTCTCACATTTGTTGTGTCGTTACTCTATCGTGTTTATGTGTATAGTGGTGTAGTGTTCTCCTCGGTGCAGAGATTAGTGCTTGGGAAAAGTCGATTTCGGGCGACTTTCTCACGCAATCTGGCAGGGATATTTAAGTGACCACCTGTTCTTCTTAGTTCTCGTATGATATCATTGGCCAATGCTGACCAGACCTTTTTGGCCAATTTCTGTGTTACGACATTAATGGGCTCCAGACGTTGTCTGCAGTGCAGTCTCTATGCCAAAGATACTCTCTCCGTCTGCTTTTGTTGATGTATAGAGATGCAGAACTTTGCACCCGCTTGAGCCTCCTCATAGAGGTCTTGCTGGCCGTTTGAGTCACTACTGCAGGGTAGATGAGCCTAGCCCGGATGAACATCAGGTATATTTTCCTGATGTTGGCGGAGCTAAGGTTTCTAAACTTATATAGCTTAGAGATTTCTCTCTTCGCCGTACCCTGCCTCTACTTATAGTATCTCGAGTATCCGTGATCGGAGATTTTTAGGCTTAGGACGGTGCCTTCGGTGGAGTAGCCGTATCTCCTCCCATCTATTACCATGGGCCCCTTCGACTTGTGGCTCGGTATGAGGATCTTAAACTTGTCTCTGTTGATCCGAATTTTCTATCTTCTCTCATATTGGTTGATGTTAGAGATTTCAGCTATAGGGCTAATCGCCTGCGCCCTTGCTTTCCTCACCCTACTGGGGTCGATCTGCATGACGTCATCTGTGAACTGCAGATACATCGTGTCCCTGTGTATCGGAGTAGGGAGGTCGATGGTGAAAACCAGGTAAAACAGAGGGCTCGTGCAGCTCCTTTGCAAACGCCCACTTTGAGTTCGAACTTTGGTCCTTTGTGTTCTTCGATCATGATACGTGCCCTTCTTTCCATGTCGAAGTCACAAAGGATACTTTACAGGACTAGGTCTAGCTAGAGGCCTAGGATCTTGCATTAGAGTCCTTCCAGCCAAACCTTGTCGAAGGTTTTCTGCACGTATCCTCAGCACGATGTCCACATAGTGACCCTTCGCTCGGCAATATGCGATCTTTTCTGTTAGGAACTCCAGGGCCATTTCTGTGCCTCTTTTAGGACGAAACACATGTTGTTGCGGGTTATGTGCTCCTAGCTCGTTGAGTTTAGTTTGTAACCTGCCGCCTATAATCTTCTCAAAGATCTTGCCGGGTATTTCAAGGAGAGAGATTGGGCGATAGCTAGCCACTTGATCTGGAGGTTTGTTACCTTTCAGGATGAAGATGAATTTAGCCATCTTATACCCGTCTGGGAAGTAGCCTGTATTCAGATATGCGTTCATGGTGTTCACCGTGCCCTGAACAATTTGCCGTGGGGCATTCACTTCGTGAATGCCCCCACTATGGTGTTCATAGTCTCTTCAATGGTGATAGGGCACCCGTAGTTAACCATCTCTCTTTCTCTAGATACTTGCGGGTGTGGGTGAGTCCTTTGTATCATCGTTCTGAGGTCTTCGAGCAGCTGGTCTTCGAAGTCCTGGTCTAAATCATCATTCTCCTCAGATGATATTGCAAAAATCTCTTTCTAATGTCCTATAAATCTTCTTTGGAAAGATTCCGAATCCTCTTTGATGTTGTCGCCTTCTTTTATTCGTGTCCTGGGCCTGGGAGGCAATCCCCTAAGTTTTCGGATTTTATTCCAAAAAATTACAGGATTGCTTTTCCTTTCTAGTCTGCTTATAATATCGTCCTAGATTTCTCTTTGCTTTTCAAGGCTAATTTTTTTTTAGCTCCTCGCTTAGCTGCCTCATTCTGGCTGCCCTTTCCTGCTTTGGGCTTGTCCTACTGACTTCTACGTAAATTTCCTTGTGTTTCCTGGCGATATCCCTCATTTCGTCCGTCCACCTAGTTTGTGGAAGAATTTTGTACGAGATTCCTGAGACGCATCTTTCGTCTGCTTGAGTAAGGAGATTAGTGATCTTATCTATTTCCTCATCATTTTTTTCGAGATTTGCGTCATTCAGGTCAACTGGCTGATAGTTGCTGAGCATTTCTCTGCATTACTCCCAGTTAACTTTTGCGTAGCTTTTTCTAAGTATGACGAGCTTGAGCATTGGCGCTAGCGATATGGTGGTGATGATGTGGATGTGATCACTTAAAACCACTGGCCCTGGTTCGTTGACGATGTTGAAGGAGAATTCTGGACTCGCCAACACAATGCCCGGTTTAATTAAATGACTTACATAATGCTACACTATTTATACTTTCCTACTTAAACATAAGGGATACAAAATTTTAAGGACAAACTAACATTCAAAACATAGGCACTGCTTGTTTTTCTTTTTGAACATAAGGGATACAAAATTGGCCAATCACATTTAAGGAAATTTATAATGACAAACTAACGTTTAAATCATAGGCACTACAGAATAATTGACTTTTTCAGACGTAAGTGCTGCAAAATGGTCAAACACATTCAAGGGAAATTTTTAGTTCAGATAATATTCAATAAGTAAAGGGAATTGCGGTTTTCTATTAGCTACGATCGACGCGGAGACACCGAGTTGTCGGAATTATGGTTTCTGGCTAGAGTTGCACATTAATTGCCGGTTTCTTCATTTGAATAATGACGACTTAGGCCATTCGCAATCTTCTGCGTTTTTTGTAGTCTCAGGATGATGGAGGTGTTCTTATTTAGCATCTCTCGGGTTAAGGTAGTGCCGTGAGAGTGGGCATGTTTTCTAATTGCCCCATCCTGTAGGTGAGCCACCAGTCGCCTAGAGGGATGTCGTAGAATGTCTTCGGGGATGGTGAGACAACTCCTCCAAGCATGCACAAAAGAAGCCACGTTATACGATCCCGACGGGCAAATGAAATGTACGTGCAAATCTATGGTGTTGCAATGGGGTAACCCCTTTGGCGTCCTTTTTTGCCAACTTCTACATTGGTGCAGTTGAGAACAAGATTTTCAAGAGTAATATAGCGCCCAAACCTCCCATATATGCATGCTATATCGACGACATTCATTTGAACGCAGATAGCTTTGATCAATTAATGCCCTAGTTGACACATTTAAGAACTACTCGTGTTCGAATTTCACGCAGGAAACGGAAGATCAAGGATCCCTTCCATTCCTTGATATTCTAATCAGTTCCCATGAGTCTAAATTTACGACCCAAGTGTACGTTAAAGCCACAAAATTAGGCTTCTGTTTAAACGCTGCATCTGAGTGTACTGACCGGTACAAAAAATCAGTTGACCAACGTCTACTGGAGCTGCGGGGAGGGTCAGTGTGCCATGCGAAAAATGATGTCGAGGTTTACTGAGTGGGTAATCCCAGTCCCACTTCCTGGACATATATTTTATTACCGCACCGAGGTTAAGCGGAGTTGAAGCGTATCCAATACACCTACCTTAGCCACTTCCGGTGAATAAGAATAACCCCGGTGCGTACCTTTTGATCAAAACTAAGATGATGATCCCCTGAGTGTATCCCCACTCAGTAAAAGCCAACCATGGGTGGATCGGTGTAGTATTGAGATTTAAGCAAAGTGGATTGCTTAATAATTGTCAAAGGATCGTCCAAAATAAGCAATAGCGTATATAAATATAAATAGAATTAATCTTGCACTGAATAAATAAGTCTACAAAAATGTCGTGGAGATTACTTGAAAATTACTCACTGGGATACTTGGGACTTAATGACACCAGGCAGAACGAAGGGAATATTATTATTGAGTTTAACACTGAATTAAGCACTTCTAATACTCGAGGTTATGGGCTCAAGATGAGAATTCTAGTTCACAAATAAACTAATGAAGTTAGGGGAGGGGATAATTCAATTAACGATACCTTTGAGTTCATAAGTATGTTTTAGAATGACGGTGAAGATCTTCTTCTGATGACGATGATCGCACTTAGTTCGGCCGTCCGAGGTTACCGAATGAGAGGGTAATCATAGACTGGTAATATAATGTTCCTATGCCAGATCACGAAGGTGAGCCAAACAGTGACTCAAATCGGACTTCTTCGTCGAAGTACCTGTCCGATTATTCGGCTCCTGGAGTGGGTAGCCAAAACTTATTACCTAGCTATATCTGGGGTAATCCACAGAGGCAGGTCCTGTGTAACCTCAGACTGTGAATGGGGGAGAGGGGGGGGAGGGGGCTGCGAGAAGTTTGGCACCTACAAGTACCGTGACGGCAACAACCAATTCCTCGAAAAGTTCCTTCCTTGCAGCGGGCGAACGGTTTCCTTTGTACATCAGGCTCCACATAAACTTGACGTAGGTCCAAGATCTTCTGCCTGATTCCAAGGAGAAGTTTTTCCTTTTACTTACCTTGCGAGCAGAAATCGAGGGAGAGAATCGAGTTCTCGTAAAATCCGTATCGTCGCGCGAAAGCCTTTTTTCATTAGTGGGCAGACAGTATGTCTTTCACGCCTTCAAGCCATCTCGGAGTTTACGGTGGCGCGAAAAAGGGCGACAGAGAATTCGATGCGAGAGGTGCATTTAGAGATACGAGAGGGCACGCAGCTTGTGTCGGAGTATTTCTGCGTACACTTATGTACGCGGTATTTAGACTTCTACAAACGAGAAGTTAGTTCCTTGCCCTCCTGCTCCTCATGGTGAGATTCGGCTTTGCTGTCTGATTTACAGGCTGTCGATGTCGAAGTGCTTGGCTGTTACTCCAGCTCATTGACATCACGCTTGTAATCACCACTCGTCTTGGCCACTTTAACCTTGAGGAACAAGGTGAACTTCATATCACCGGCTCGCTTCATGGTGCACGCCCTGTGAATGAGAGGGAACTAATGCATCACATGGAAAAGCCCAGCCGCTCACATCACCCGGTGTCCGAAACAATATATATAAAAAATCAATTACTTTGCACTGCTGTTTTTCAGAGTGAGGATGACGCGGAGATGATGCTAGTGTAGCGGTCTGCACCCCTACAAATGTAAATATTTATTTCAAATGAAAAGGTGTTTCCAAGTACTTTCGAACTTTATTAAGTTCCTTGATAAGGAACTTAATAAAGTTCGAAAGTACTGGGAAACACCTTTTCATTTTTTCCTGCGGGATATTGCATTCATTTGCCACCCTCACGTGATACTTTGTGAGTTATATATATATATATATATATATATATATATATATATATATATATATATATATATATATATATATATATATATATATATATATATATATATATGAAAATTAATGCATTATCGCAAGAAAAGATGAGGAATTAAACCACATTCTCCGAGGACAATTTAATTCAGAACAGTTTCGATGTATCTCACACCCTTTTTCAACTGATATATATATATATATATATATATATATATATATATATATATATATATATATATATATATATATATATATATATATATATATATATATATATATGATGAAAATTAATGCAATATCGCAAGAAAAGATGAGGAATCTAATTCAGAACAGTTTCGGTGTATCTCACACCCTTTTTCAACTGACACTGGATAGAAAATATAAGAAAAGTGCTTACAAACATAACACAGGGTCAAGTCGTGAAAGATCCTCTCTTTTTTCACCCAATCCCCTCCTTGTGGCTAATCAGGGGGCAAGGGTTAGGCCTAAACATATTGAAGGGCTGAAATTTTACTATTTTGTTTATTTGCTTTCGTATTACAGGATTAAAAGAAAATTGACCCTCAGATAGATTTAAATTAGGAACTGACGATATCAAGCTCAATTCTACGATTCTTCTCTTAACATAGTTAGCCAATTTATATACCATTTTACTTCCATTGAAATCGATCGAATGATTCAAGTCTCTAACATGGCAAAATATTCCACTGCTTTCGCTGCCCACTCTAATATCTCTTTTGTGTTCATACAATCTCTTGTCTAGATTTCTCCCCGTTTTCCCCATATAAACTTTATGGCAATCGTTGCATGGTATTGCATATACTCCTATGTTATGATGTTCTTTGGGTTTCCTGGCAATCATCAATTGGTTTAAGGAATTTTTATATCTAAAGGGTAGATTAATACCCGCTTTTCCAAATATGTCCTTTAAACTATTTAATTTATTATTAAATGGCAATGCTATACATTTGTTGAAGTCATTAGTGCGGGAAGGCTTATTACCATAGAAGGTTTTCCTAGCTGCAAAATGGGCAGACGAAATGAACCAATTGGCGTAATACAAATTAGGAAAAATGGTCCTGATAATGACAATTTCTTCATCTAAATAGGAAGGATGACATATTTTGTATGCTCTAAGGAAAAGGTTAGAAATTTCCGATTTTTTAAAGGTATTATCGTGAAACGAAAAATAATGTATATATGCATTCGAGTGGGTTGGTTTCCTATAAACGTCAAGTTTTAATTTATGGTGATCTTTATTAATGAGGACATTTAAAAAGGGTAATCTATTATCATATTCCCATTCACATTTAAATTTGATGGAGACATGCAAATTATTCAAATTATTAAAAAAGGTATCAAAATCATGGCCATTAGGCCATACAGAAAATACATCGTCAATGTACCTTAACCATATAAAGTTAGGGGAAGAAATTGTGGGAAGGAGTTCAGTCTCAAAATATTCCATGAAGAGACATGCCAATATCGGAGATAAACTATTTCCCATGCTAAGGCCAAATATTTGTCTATAAAACTCATTATTTACTCGAAACACATTGTCAGAGAGACATAATTCAACTAAATCGATAAATTTACTCGTAGAAATGGGAAGATCCAAATTAAGTCTAGGCATGATTTCCCGCAGAAGGCCCATGGTTTGGTCAACCGGAACTTTGGTAAACAAAGAGTTTACGTCAAAGCTCACAAGTTTTCCATCCGGTAATTGCAAGTGGTTGAGGCGGTCAACGAAATCTTGAGTGTTCATAATGTGGGCAGATGAGATTCTTCCAATTGCTGGAGATAAATGCTTGGTGAGCCATTTGGAGAGCTTCGTAACATTGGTCCAACCTTCCAACGCTTCATGGATCAGGTTCGGAGAGGTCTTCCCTACGATTTTATTATATAGACGATCTCCTAATAGTATCTTCATCTTTTGAGGAGCATTTTTCTCACCTTCGCCAGGTTTTTGCACATTTAGATGAGTATGGTATCGTACTCAACACTTTTAAGTGTATCTTCGGTGTCACACAGCTCTCCTTTTGGGGCAACCCCATTTTCCCTGAGCGAAAACGTCCTCTTGAGGACAAAGTTGAAGTTATCCGGGCTTTTCCCCGACCTTCTTCGCTAAAGCAACTTCGTAGATTCTGTGGGATGGTAAACTTTTACCACAGGTTCATTTCCAACATCTCCCACATTATGCAACCTCTACGAATTGCTTTCTAAGTCCAAGAAGAACCTTCCTCTTTCCTGGTCTCCCGAAGCTTGCGAGGCTTTCTCTCCCCCTAAAGATGCTATGGCTTCCGCTGTCGCCCTGGTCCATCATTGCTCAGGAGCTTCCATAAGCGTTGCTTCAGACGCGTCCACTACTCATGTCGGTGCGATGCTACAGCAAAAGGTTGGTGACTCTTGGAAACCTCTCGCCTTCTTCTCTAAGGCTCTTCTTCCTTCCTAACAGAGGTAGAGTACGTTCTCCCGCGAATTACTGAGCATATTCCTCACCCTCCGTCACTTTCAACGATACTTGGAAGGGCGTGAATTCACTGTCCTTACCGACCACAAGCCAATGGTTGGTGCACTCGCCTCTAGTAGGAGCTACTTTGTGTATTCTGCAGTTGATACTCGTCACCTTGACTTCAGCCTACAGATGACAAACGATATTCGCTACTGTGAGGGAACCCCACGTGGGATCTCTTGAGCAGACACGACTTCCATGCCTTGCAGAAGGCCTGGTTAGGCCTAAATTGGTAAGCCTACCCTCCCCCCCCTTCCACAAGCGGTAGCCTCGAACCGTGTCCACCACTATTCACTTTTACACGGGCAGAATAGACTCTGCAAGAAGATCCGAGGCCGTTCGAGAATAGAGCTGTTTCCCGCTTACCCCCCCCCTAACCCCGGGGAGAGCCTCGGACATAAATAGCGCTCGACTCCCATGAAGAAGAACAGAGTTTAGAAGTCTCGCCCGGATCTCAGAGGATTCACCATAGTTCCAATTCAGGTGCTAACAACAAAGCAAAGTTACAACTGAACTATTTTGTGTATTTGGAAATAGCCCCAGCCAGTGAGGTAATTCCAATTAACGATCGCCACCCAGTGATTTTCCGGACTTTTCTCACCAACTCGTGTCGAAGTCCTCCTTCGTTCGCCCCTCGTTTCGGGTGACCCAAATTACTCTCCCCTGGACCGGAAGTTACTGCTCCCCCCCCCCTTTGTTCTTGGAGAACCGTCATCACTTTAACATCCCGCTCAGCAGTTCCGAGCGGCCTCACCTCACGTGCAGAAGACATCCGTAAGCCAACCCCTCTTCCCCCCTACAGTAACCCAATTGAGTTAATTCCTCCCCCTCCTCCCATTTGAATAGTTCTAACTTCATACTCTCATCAATAACTAGAATTCTCCCGTCCGTTACTGATGTGATTTTGCCCGTTAATTCTCTGAGGTAATTTTACCCATCAATTCTCTCATTATTTTTGTGTAAATAAAATTATATTTTTGTACATGCCTCTTTAAATAACCTTGAGCTTTGCCATTGTCCATAATTTACCTGACCTCGTTGCACTCTCTCTCTCGCCACTCAGCCCGCCTAAATTAGTGGTGTTCCGTCCCTTCGTCGGTTCGCCTGTAAGTTATCGGTCCCTTCCCCATAGATATAATATCGTATTGATGTAATATAATGTCATACCACGACATATATATATATATATATATATATATATATATATATATATATATATATATATATATATATATATATATATATATATATATATATGTCGTGGTATGACATATATATATATATATATATATATATATATATATATATATATATATATATATATATATATATATATATATATATATATATATATATATATAAATATTAATATACATATTATATAAATCTGGTGTCAAATGTGTTAGTTTTTTTACGAACCCGTGTCATTTTAATTTCGACATTAGAAGTTCCCTTGTTATTCACGTACATCCCTTTTATTTTAATTTTTGTATTGTAGTGGCAGAAGGCAAGTTCAGGTTATTTGAAGAGCAGTGGAACGTAATCTATTTAGATTGTGTGTTGGACCTCAGGTAATTAATTTTTTCATGGTGTTCGAATTTTGGAGACTCCTGGTTTTAATCCAAAAGAGTTTAGGTCTTTGGTGTCCTAATTCCGGTAGGACCATTTTAATTTTTTTCCGCTTAGAAACACCAGAGGTAGGTAGCTGTATCAATTTTTTTGTGATCAAGGCCTTCACGAATATTCAAGTATTCGTTTCGCGTGGGTAGTGTCCTAGCTCGTTCGCGTATCAGTGTTCCCTCAGTTAACTACGTAAAAATGTCATCCTTCGAAAAATTCAAGAGTCAGGGTGAAATGTTAGGTCTTGTGGGCAAAGACCTGCTAAATTACGAACAAGAAGAAGAGAGGAACGAACGGGCAGAGCGAAGGGAAATGGAGATGGAGAAGAACAAGATGGAGATGGAGGAGAACAAACTGAAGATGGAGATGGAGGAGAACAAACTGAAGATTGAGATGGAAGAACGTGAACAAATTAGGCAGCATGAGCTGGAAATGCGCCGAAATCAAATGGATTCTCAGTCCATCGGTTCCCGGGCTGAAATTCCCCAAACTCCTTCAGTCCACCTTCCCGCTTTTAATGATGGTGAGGACTTTGGGTCATTTTTGGCCCATTTTGAGAGAATCTTTCAGATCAATAGATGGGATCTCGAAAATGATGGCGTCGCTCGCTTAATACCCCTCCTAAATGCCAATTTAAGGGATATCTTCGTGTCCCTTCCCCCGGAAGCAACTTTGGACTATTCCATGTTAAAGTCCGAATTATTAGCCGCTGTTCATATGAATAGCGAATTCTACCGCTCCCGATTCCGCCAGGAAAGGATCCGCCCTGGCCAAATATTTCGACAACATGGGTACATCTTCCAAAGACACCTTCAGTGTTCGCTGAATGCGTCCAAGATTCCCCAGGTCTACGAGTCCCTTCTGGACTTCTTCCTTAGGGATCAGCTTTTAGCTGCCGTGTCTCCCGTAATTCGCCCCTTCATTAAGGATAAACGTTGTGCCACTTTCAAGGAGTGCTTGGAAAAGGCCGATGTTTACGCGCGTAGTCACGATTTATACCCTAAGGATGTTAAAAAGGCTCCCCAATCGCCCCCCCATAACTAAATTTTATGGCCCTAAGACCCCCCCGCCCTAAATTGGTTGCAAGATTTACAAAAGTTCCTAGTCCCTCGAAGCCAAGAAACTTCCATCCATCGGAAAACCGAGACATTAAACCCCTAGTTTCTTCTCCCCCGGTTGTGCCGTACCAAAAGAACCCGATCGTCTGCTACACCTGCGGAGTTCCCGGCCATTACCGCACGAACTGTCCTCAAAACTCTCGATTCGCAAACTCTCAGTCCCACCAAGTGCACCAAATCTGGGCCGCCTCCGATCCTCCCCCGTCGCCTCAGGAGACTCCCGATCCTCCCTCGCCCGCCAAAGACCCGATCCATCAGGTAAACTTTCTCTTTAATGAGAACAACACTGGTGGTTAGAAGTTCGAGAACCTGTATTATAGTGTCTGAGGACCTACTCCCCCCTGTTGGGCCCGACCACAAGAAATTTGCGGTGGTCCACGACTACCTTGGCCGGGCTAGTCGTTTCCCAGTAATTCGTTGTCACATCGAGTGTGACTATATGTCCGGTTGGGCTGAAGTGGTAGCGGCCCCAATCCAGTTCTGCTCCGTTTTATTCGGTCAGAACCCTGTAATTCACGACCATCCCGTGATTACCCGTACACAAGCAGCCCTGGAATCCCGTGCACCTGTTCCCTTGAAAACCCCTATCGACCCGGAGTTTCAAGCCCTCCGGAGCGATAAGTTTTCCCGCGCCCAGAAGGAGTGCGCAACTCTCCCCCTCCTTTGGGAGAAAACTAAAGTCCTCGAGCGTGAGTCCACCCGAGGTAACAAACGAGTCTCGTATCCCGTGAACAAGGACTTATTGAGAGGTTTGAGACCTAATTGGACCTTAAGTCACGAGAACGAAAATTCAAGCCTGGCGCGAAGGTGCTGGTGCTACTTACCACGGGAAGCAACAAAATCCTTAGCCAGTGAAAGGGATTCTACCCCGTCCTCGATGCTAGAGGACCCGTGGATTACCTCATCCATACCCCAGCGGGAGCGAAGGTTTTTCACGTGAATTGTATATATATATATATATATATATATACGAGGGGGAGTCAAAAAGTTCTCAGATAAATGGCATAAAATTTTTATTTGTAATAATACTGTAATCATTTTTCTACATAAGCTCCATTAACATCTATACACTTTCTTAATCTATGAATCCAACGGTAAAGACCATCTTTGTAGAATTCACGGGGTTGTCTCTGGCACCAAGTAATGACCTGCTTTTTTGCTTCATCTAATGATTGAAACCGGGTTCCTTTTAGGTGTCCCTTTAAATTTGGAAACAGAAAAAAGTCAGAGGGTGCTAAATCAGGGCTATAAGGGGGATGAGCAAGAGTTTCCCATCGAAATTCCCGTAGCTGAGATCTCACAGCTTTGGACGAATGTGCAGGGGCATTGTCATGGTGGAACAAGATTTGCTTGTGGAGCTTTCCTCGTCGTTTTTTGGCTATTGAAGTTTTCAGCTTCCTTAAAACTCCTTCGTAATAGCTGGATGTAACAGTTTTTTGTCCTTCTAAGAAGTCTATTAAAATAATTCCCTCCGAATCCCAAAAAACTGTAGCCATTATCTTCTTAACGGACCTCTCTGTCTTGAACTTGATAGGCCCTGCTGCCCCCCTTGGGTGCCACTCTTTTGATTGATTTTTACTTTCAGGATCAAACTGATACACCCAAGTTTCATCTCCCGTTACGAGTCGCTCAAAAAAACTATCCTCGTTTGCTTCAATCTTGGTCAAAATAGCCAAAGAAAGGTTGGCCCTATGATTCAGCTGGTCTTCTCGCAACGCTTTTGGGACCCAACGTGCTGAAAGCTTGCTCAGGACAAGATTTTCAGTTAGAATTCCAAATGCTGAGCCATGAGAGATTTCACATGCATTGGCAACTTCATCAATAGTAATACGGCGATCTTTATCCACTAGATTCCTCACAAGCTCGACATTTTCTGGGTTAATGGAGGTGGAGGGTCTCCCTTCACGTGGATCATCTTCAACTTCTTCTCTGCCCCCCTTGAAGCGCTTAATCCAGTCGTAAACTACCGCTCTACATGGCGAAGAGTCACCATAAACCTGTTGTAGAGCGTCAATAATCTTAACAGGCTTCCAATCAAGTTTAGTCAGGAATTTAATGTTCGCTCTTATCTCAAAATTTGCCATTTTATGGGTTCAAAAAAGTAACCTTTTTGAAGCACATCTAATACAAAGAGTCTCGACAAATTGAATGACGAATTTTGTAGGAATTGTTCAGAAAACATGAAAGTCGTGTTTGACCCTGTATTTACTTGTACAAAATCGAACATTTCAATAATCTGGCATTTGTCTGAGAACTTTTTGACTCACCTACGTATATATATATATATATATATATATATATATATATATATATATATATATATATATATATATATATATATATATATATATATTATATCATCAATGTTCCTAATTATGATTTTTTGGGGGGTCCACTAAATTGTTTCATCTTTAGTCCCATATTTATGCCTCTATTTAATTGGGGGGGGTTTTTTTTTGTTCCACTGAAATGTGGCCAATGTTCTCCTGTGATTTTTTCTGTTGTTTAAAATTGTATTAGTTAAATTCTCTAGAATCGACCTGTTTAAGGCTTATGTCCATAAATTCCCCGCTCAGCTCAGATTTACGTTTTTTTTTGTGTGTGTGTGTACACCTGTCGTAGCAATTTAGAATTTCCCTAGACCTTTGATAATTCTAGTTTGACGGGTTGGGATGATCCTTTCCTACGCAACTGCTCTGTAAAGCATCATCTTTCGGTTGGGAGATGTGTGAGGGAACCCCACGTGGAATCTCTTGAGCAGACGGAACTTCCATGCGCCGCAGAAGGCCCGGTTAGGCCTAAATTGGTAAGCCTACCCCCCCCCCTCCCTTCCACAAGCGGTAGCCTCGAACCGTGTCCACCACGATTCACTTTTACACGGGCAGAATAGCCTCTGCAAGAAGATTCGAGGCCATTCGAGAGTAGAGCTGTTTCCCGCTTACCACTCCCCCATCCCGGGGAGAGCCTCGGACATAAATAGCGCTCGACTCCTATGAAGAGACACAGAGTTGAGAAGTCTCGCCCAGACACCAGAAGATTCCCCATAGTTCCAATTCAGGTGCTAACCACAAAGCAAAGTTACAGCTGAACTATTTTGTGTATTTGGAAATAGCCCCAGCCAGTGAGGTAATTACAATTAACGATCGCCACCGAGTGATTTTCCGGACTTCTCTCACCAACTCGTGTCGAAGCCCTCTTTCGTTCGCCCCTCGTTTCGGGTGGCCGAAATACTCTTCCCTGAACCGGAAGTTACCCCCTCCCCTTGTTCTTGGAGAGCCGTCATCACTTTAACATCCCACTCAGAAGTTCCGAGCGGCCTCACCTCACGTGCAGAAGATATCCGTAAGCCAACCCCCCTCCCATCTTCAGTAACCCAATTGAGTTAATTCCCCCCCCTCCCATTTGAATAGTCTCCTCCTGTAATACCTTAAGTTCTAACTTCATAGTCTCATTTATAACTACAATTCTCCCGTCCGTTACTGATGTGATTTTGCCCGTTAATTCTCTGAGGTAATTTTACCCATCAATTTTCTCATTATTTTTGTGTAAATAAAATTATATTTTTGTACATGCCTCTTTAAATAACCTTGAGCTTTGCCATTGTCCATAATTTACCTGACCTCGTTGCACTCTCTCTCGCTACTCAGCCCGTCTAAATTAGTGGTGTTCCGTCCCTTCGTCGGTTCGCCTGTAAGTTATCGGTCCCTTCCCCATATATATAATATCGTATTGATGTAATATAATGTCATACCACGACAGCTACTTTCCTGGTTCTTCAAACGTCGTACCAGTTTCTCTCTTTCGCATCGATTTCGGGCACGCAATTCTCCCAAACTGCGCCCATCGATCACGCGACAATAGCGCTTGCACAGGAACAAGATGAAGACACGCAAACACTACGTCGCTCTTCTCAGCTTATCGCTCTCGAAATAGACTTGCTGGACAGTCGCTCCAGGCGTATCCTAGTTGACTATTCATTGCCTGACTGTCCTCGTTCACTCATTCCTCTCGTTTACCGTCGGAACATTTTTGACCAGACTCACGGTCTCTCTCACCCTGGCATTTGAGCAATTCGCAAACTCATCACACAACGTTATGTGTGGCCAGGTATGAACACCGACGTGGCCAAATGGACCCATGCATGTGTGCCTTGTCAACGTGCAAAGGCTCAACGCCACACAAAGTCCCCTCTGGCTGCTTTTCCACTTCTGTCGGCACGTTTTGACACCGTTCACATCGATCTGGTTAGGCATCTGCCCTTTTCTCGTGGTTGCACTTACCTTTTCACCATGATCGATCGTTTTACCTATTGACCAGAGGCAGTTCCTATCCAGGACATCAGAGCTTCCACTGTAACTAAATACTTCATCTCAGCATGGGTTGCTCGTTTTGGTGTCCCATCAACGATCATGACTGATCGAGGTAGCCAGTTTAAATCCCACCAACGGGATGCACTCATGTGAGGGCTTGGCTCCTTTCGTCTCCGTACCGCTAGCTACCATCACCAGAGTAACTCTACGGTGAAACGTTTTCACCGGACTCTCAAGGGAAACTTACGCTCCACTGACCCCAACATCACTTGGGTGGACAAGCTACCCTTAATTCTCCTGGGAATTCGTGCCTCCTTAAAAGAGGATTTGAATTACTCTGCTGCGGAACTCGTCTATGGTAAACAACTTCGCCTTCCAGGCCAATTCTTTTCTTCCGCTGATTGTCCTCTTACTTCCGACATACATCCTGCTGCATACGTACACAATTTAGTACGGGCGATGTCTGAATTAAAGCCGACCTCCACAAGAGTGCCCTGTAATCAGAAACCTTCCGTGCCAAAGGAGATGGCAACTTGCTCTCATGTGTTAGTCCGTCGCGATTCCACTCGCACATCCTTGCAACCTGTCCATGACGGACCCTTTCTCGTCGTCTCCAGGAAGCCGAAATTCTTTGTACTGCAGTTTGGCACCAAGCAGGATACGGTTTCCATTGATTGGCTTAAACCCGCTTTCATAGAGGCCGTTCATCTGGAACAGCCACTACCTTTCTCTTCCACTAATATAGGTCCAGTGGTCATCCCAGCCTACCTTCCGCACCCAACTATTCCTTCAACACTTCCCAACCAACTACCCCTACTTCCGAACCCTTCTTCGGCTCTTTCAAATCAAACCGCAACTCTTCCCCCCACCCCTTTACTCGCAAACCCTCCGCCAACCATCTCTACACCCCCCAATTTTTATTCCCAACTGCTGCAGCTTTCCCTTTTGTTGCAGGACCACTCGATAGCAATTGGTGAACACCAAGTGACCGGCGCGCAACTCCCGACATTCGCCTTTTCGGGAGGTCCAGAACAATCGTTACCCGACGCTCCGGTCCTCGCTCGCGACAATCTCCCGCTTCAATCGAGTGACACTACTAATCGCCACCTGACCCGCAATCCGAGTCAGCCAATTGGCACCATAACCCGTTCAGGACGCGTTGTAAGGAGGCTTCGCCGCTTTATAGACTAAATTTTATGTAAATACCTTGTGTTGTGCGAGCTTTTCCTCGGTGGGGCAGTATTGTAGTCGTCTACACCCCTACAAATGTAAATATTTATTTATAACTATATATATATATATATATATATATATATATATATATATATATATATATATATATATATATATATATATATATATATATATATATATATATAATTTCAAGAAGGGTTGGTAAACCTGACTTAAATCGGGAGATTGCTACACCCGCTCTCCCAAGCGTCTTAAAGATAAGCCACAAGGCTTCCCTCGCTCGGCTGTATTGCATCGGTGAAACAGGTCTGTAAATATTTGAATTGTAATTGTTTAGCTAAATATTTCCCCAAAAGAATCCCGAATTAATGATTGATTCTTTTGTCTCATTTACAGACCCATTCAACCCCGTTATAATCTATTTAACAATTATCCAATCTATTTACCAAATTACTTATAAGCCAAATTACTATTTACCAAATTACTTATATTCCGAATTACTATTTACCAAATTACTTATAATCCAAATTACTATTTACCAAATTACTTATAATCCAAATTACTATTTACCAAATTACTTATAATCCCAATTAATATTTACCAAATTTAATAATCAATCATCATTTGTTATACTCTATTCACCAATTATCTAATTACCAATCACCAATCTAAATTTATTTATAAACTAATTACTATTTATCAAATTACTTATAATCTATATATCAAATCTATTTTCCAATCTAATTTACCAATCTATTTACCAATTACTATTTGCCAATCAATTTACCAATTTACTTAAAATCCAATTTACTTATAATCTATTTATCCAATTTACTTATAAGCAAATTACTATTAATCCAATTACTTATAATACAATTGCTTATAATATAATTACTTATAATACAATTACTTATCATCCAATTACTCACCAATCCAATTATTAATCATCATTTGTTATACCCCAATAACCAAACCATATTTATGAATTGTAAATCCATTCCCGTTAACTCATTCAAATTTAATTCACACGTAATTCTCAATCCAATCATAAACTGTTACTGTATAAATTCACCCTTAAATAATCTAACTGTTTATTCAATAATATATATTTTCCTTAGACTCTTTGTTTTGAATTTAAGTATTTTCCCAACGTCGTCCAGATTAGGCCTAAGGAATTCGTCTGCAAATGTAGACTCGGGTTAGCATTTAACCATTCATTCCTTTGAATAACGAAATATAGGTTTTTATGTTTATTGTGATCTAGAGCTACGAGTATCTAGGATATTACCGCAATATTCATTTAAAACCTATACTAGTGTAGTTGTGAGGAGGGAGAGAGAGTATAAGAGAGAGAGAGAGACGATGATGGAATTAGTTCCGAAAGTTAAAGACGCCAGTGAGCAGATGCCCAGCTCAAGCCAGCTGACAAAGAGCGGTAGGGCCAGGCGTGTGAGTCAGAATGCGCGATCCGACTGATCAGCGAGTCAAGCGCACGCACTGTCTCTCTGCACTGACTCAAGACACGAGGTGCCTACTCGAAAAAGCGATGCAAGCCAGGCAAACTGTGTGGAATTCGCCCCTCAGGAAGATGAACAATAATTCAAGTAAGATTAATTATAAGCAAGAGTTTAGCTCGGTACACTCGCCAGGAAGCATCACAAAGAAAACAAAGCTGTAGCCAGTCTTTGATTTTTACGACTCAAAAATGTATTTCCGAGCAGAAGAAAAGAATGCCGAAATGTTTAGGTAACCTAGTTTGGTGTCTCAAGGATCAAGGAGGAAAGAGGCGTTTATTGATCCCTCATCAGAAGACTCCCATAATTACAGGAAATTAAGTCTCTTGTTTTAAATCAATTTCAAGAATAGCAGAGGTATATAGACGCAAGTTCAGACACGAAAGAAGAATGTTAACGATTCATGCGTTACTTACACAGTTAATCTAGAAAGAAACATGAGTGAGAGCCAGGTTTACCACAGTGAGGATTCTCAAAAGAAGGTGACAAGGAATCAGAATTTTAAGTCCAGTTTCTATAGGAAGAAGGACAACGGGTTTTCATGATCAGTACGTAAACAAGGAAACCAGTTATTTTGTTACTTGTGTAATAAAAGGGGTCATATAAAACGATTTGTCCCCCTAAGTAAGGAAAAGGGGATTATTCGAGGGGCAAGGTATAGGAGGAAGCGACAGGAGGTAAAAATTTGAGTGGCTGAACTGAAGAGAAAAGCGAATGATAGGTGGGGTGAAAGAGTGTCTGGGTGCTTTAGAGAGAATAAAATGCAATTTTGGAAGGAAATAAATTGTGTGAGAAAGAAGAAAAAGGCGATAGGGTAATCAGTACAGATAAAGAAGTAAAGAAGAGATGGGGAGAATCTTTTGAGAATTTGCTAAATGGGAACGATAGTGGAGAAGTACAGCTGTCATGTCTTAGAAGAAGTGAGATGACCTCAGAGAGAATTTGAGAGAGTGAAAAAATTAGAAAAAAGGAAATGGAAGAGGCAGTGAAAAGGACAGAAAGCGGAAAGTCAGCGGGTATGGATGGGATAACAAGTGAAATGCTGAAAGCGGGGGAAAGTGTGTAGTAGAGTGGTTGGTGATGTTGTTTAATGTATGTATGGACCAGGGGTGTGTGCCGGAAGATTCGAGGAAAGCATATTTTGTTCCTATTTACAAGGGAAAGGGTAAAAGAACTGAGTGTGGTAGTTATAGGGGTATAAGTCTGTTGAGTGTGTCTGGAAAGGTATATGGACGAGTCTTGGGTGAAAGAGTTACGAAAGTAGGTAAGCAGCACAGAAAGTCTAATTGGAGAGGAATAAGGGTTTAAGAAGGGGAGAGGGTGTGTGGATCAGATCTTTACCTTGCACAATATATGTGAGAAGTACCTGGAAAAGAATAAAAGTGTGTACATGGTATTTATGGATCTGGAGAAAGCGTATGACAGAGTGGACCGAAAGTGGATGTGGAGTGTGTTGAGAAAGCTTGGGATTGAATGCACACAAATAAAAGCTATCATAAGCTTTTATGGTGACTGTAAAGCATGTGTGAGGGTTGGGAGAAAGGAAAGTGACTGGCTCAGTGTATAAACTGGCCTCAGACAAGGATGCTTTTCAATCTGTATATGGATGGCGTGGTGATAGAGGTGAAAGCGAAAGTGGGAGTTAGGGTTGCAGTATTACTGAGTGAAAATGGAGAGATGTACGAACTAGAAGAACTGTTGTTTGCGGATGATTCAGTGCTGGTGGCTGACTCAAAAGAGAAACTACAAGCACTGGTCGATGCATTTGGGAATGTGTGTGATAGAAGGAAATAAAATCTCTTCTATATTTGGCTCTAGTACTACGATCTCTAGACTTTGAGAAGCATTTCGTCGTTTAATTAAATGCATCCCAATCGGCTTTGGTGTGTTCATTATGCATCCTGCATCCTGCATCCAATTTACTATACATCCTAAAACTCCGAGGTGCTTAACTAAATTATTCCACGATGGAAAAAGAACGATATGATGTAACGTTTGCGATAGAGAAGTAGAAAATCTACATATTAGGCGGATGCTATAAGTTGCGTTCAAAGTTGTAATAATTCATTGCATTTGACACAATTTAAAAGTAAGAATCAAAGATTAATGAGGTGAGCTCTCGCTTTACAACCATATATTCTAAGAATCGAATATATAAAATGGAAGAATCATGTTATAGCATATGCTTTTTCTATGATATAATGAAATGTATTCTTTATAGGTACTCTTTCCATATACCTAAAATGTCTTTTATGTTATTTTGCGTTACCATTGTTAAATGAGGCTTTAAACGAAAAATACATGTCAAATTCCTTGGAGACGATTGGAAATGGCCTAGTTTCATTGAGAGGTGGCCATATTTTGCTTAATATTGTGAATATATACTGATTGTTTTTTGAATAACTATTATAGCGGGCTGGTCTACAAGTTTAAAAGTTGTAAAGAGAGTATTGTATGGAGTTGTCTTTGTTTTTATCTAAGAGTACATAGAAACGCCTTGGTAAGATTGCATTTATTAATATAAATTAAATATTCGGAGGGAGATGTGCAGGTATCCAAATTTATAGCCTTTATTACCATTGCAAACACTTATTAAAGGACGCGAGGGAAGGTTTCTGAGGATGGTTTGTAGGAAAAAAAAAGAAGACTTATTGCGCAGCTACCAGCCGTGATAAATGGTCGGTGGTAGGAAACTATTGAGGATCGATGATAGAAATAACTTTGAGAATAAAAAAGAGAAAGAGAGTGTATGTGTTTGTTTAAACTTATACAATATAATTTTAAGCATCATAGAACTTACTTAAACCGCCCTCCTCTTAGAGAAAGATCTTGTTCCCTTGGGGACCCTTTTTGATATAATTTCCGAAATTAGTAAAATATTAAGCAAGAATTCTTTTTGGATCTTTTGTCAGACTCTAGCGTTCGCCAAACTGTGGAGACGCACATTTCTTGTATGATATTGTAAAACTGATTTATCTTTTCTTAAATATATCTGATTAATTAGGTTATTAAATACTTTCAATATTTTTGCTGATTCAATAAATTAATATTTTTGTAACAATTTCATTACTATACCTGGAATTTTGGAGTTAGTAAGATTTTTCTGGTACGCAAATCTACAAGTCATTTAGTGAATTTCGTTTGTATCTGCAAATCAACCCTAGCGGTTAGCGTGGTTGCTTGAAAAGCGAAGAACGCTCGATGGTAAAGGTTCGAAACGCGCCTATTATTTCATTTTCTATAACGGATAAAAAGAGTTTATATTATTTTATTTCGTTTGCTCTCTCTCTCTCTCTCTCTCTCTCTCTCTCTCTCTCTCTCTCTTTCTTTCTCTCTCTATCTTCGCTAAGACGTGTTACCTCTGTGCTCCTAAAAAAAAAATTACTTTGGGTCGTGCTCAAACCTTCGTGTCGTAAAGTTAAATAGATAGAAACTACATTCCGTGTCGGTTATACATTCCATTAGCTCCATAAATTTCAATTCATTTTAAACAATCTTAGTGTTTTACAATGCTTATCGTGAAATTTGATTGTGAACGCTGCCGAGCTTCATTTAATAACAGAACATAACATAACATAATTTCACGGATCATAAAAGCCACAAAGGCCTATCAAAGGTCATCCGCATCCGTCAAAACCCACCCACAAAAAGCAGCATCACCAGGGGAAGACAAAATCAAAGTCCCCCACAATATAATATAACAGATGACAAAAGCCACAAGGGCCTATCAAAGGTCATCCGAGTCAAACGGCCTCTTTTTTAAGGCACCCAAACTCCCAGGAAACTACATCCAGAGGATTGCGTCCAGAAACAAGGGTATCCCCAATCAAGGCTTGTCAAGAACTAAATCATGCAGCTATAGATATATACAAACAATATTAATATATAAAAAACTTAAGAACCATCACAACCTTCCCTCCCCATAAACTCATCCAACCTACTCTTAAATACATTTAAGTTTGGACTACCTACTACCCTCAGCGACAATTTGTTCCAGAGGGCTACCACTCTATTGGTGAATTTTTTTTTCTTAAATCCAACCTACACCCTTGCTTTTTAATTTTCAAGTGGTGACCTCTAGTCCGATTTCCATCATCTAACTCAAAAAACTTGCTAACATCCAATTTATCTATCCCCCAATTTTTTTTAAAGAGCTCAATCAAATCCCCTCTCACACACCTCCTTTCGAACGAGAACATATTTAATACTCTCAGTCTATCTATATATTCAAGGTGCCTCAGGAAAGGAATAATCTTTGTTGCCCTCCGTTGCACTGACTCGAGAAGGTTAATATCATGTCTAAAATGTGGGGACCATGCCTGTATACAGTACTCTAGATGTGGCCTAACATAAGAGTTATAGAGTTTAAGAATAACCTCCTTCCTTTTGTAACTGACATTACTCTTAATGAAACCCAGGACTCTATTTGCCCTATTTCTTGCTTCAATACACTGCTTAGAAAACCTTAATGACTTATCTATTACTACTCCTAGATCTTTCTCATCCTCTCCCGAGCTCAGCCAATTCCCATCCATTTCATAGTTAAATTCTCTATTATCTTTTCCCATGTTAACAACTTTGCACTTATCAAGGTTGAAAGTCATTTGCTACTTATGTGCCCAGGATAACAATTTATTTAAATCCCCCTGCATTTTAAAATTATCATCAATATCTTTAACTACAGCTGCTAATTTGGTATCATCAGCAAAAATTGACACTTTATTATTAACTGCCTCCCCACATCGTTTATATAGATGACAAATAATAATGGCCTGAGAACTGATCCCTGAGGAACCCCACCGATAACATCCCTCCACTCTGACTTTACACCATTTAGCACTACCCTTTGCTTCCTGTCTTTCAGCCACTCAGCTATCCAATTTGAAACACCCCCACATATCCCAATCATTTTTAATTTATGAACTAGTCTCCTATGTGGTACCTTATCAAATGCTCTACTAAAATCTAATTAAATTACACCTACATTCTCTCCCTTATCTACTTGATCTGTTACAAACTCCAGAAAGTCTAGTAAATTAGTAAAACATGATCTACCTGATCTAAACCCATGCTGAGCATCGTTGATTAACCCCTCTCTCTCTAGATGTTGGCAAATGCCTTTTTTAACTATTTTCTCAAGAATTTTACAGACTACAGGAGTTAGGCTAACCGGTCTAAAGTTATTTGGATCCTCTTTACTACCCTTCTTGAAAATGTGACTACTTTCGCTCTCTTCCAATCATCGGGTATTTCTCCATATTCCAGTGACCTAGTATACAACTTCTCCAGAGCTATTGAGATACTTTCTACCCCTTCTTTAAGTATCCTAGAATGAATATTATCAGGGCCGGAGGCCTTGGTAGTATCTAACTCACCTATTAGTTCTTTTATCGTCCTCCAATCCACACTAATGGTAGTAAACACCTCTTTCCCTGACCCATGAGTACTATACATAAGACTATTTAGCTTCTCCTTTGTAAATACTGATGCAAAATGACCATTTAGTACCTCAACTATTTCCTCATCAGTTTCTCTCACAACCCTTTCATATTTGATAGGCCCTATTTTAACTCTGCCAGACCTATTATTAATTTTATAGTAACTAAAGAACTTTCTAGGATCTTTGTTGCTATCCTGAGCTAATTTAATTTCTGACACTCTTTTGTTCTTCTTTATAATCTTATTTAACTCATTCCTAGCCATTCTATAATCACTTAAATTTTGAATATTATTTTCTACCTGTAATTTTTTATATGCCCTTTTCTTCTCTGAAATTTTTCTAGCTATCTCTTGATTCCACCATAATGGTTTCCTACTTTTGTTCCTAATGGCCTTCATTGGGATACATTGTTCTTGGACTACATTTATTATATGCTTGAAAGTATCCCACATCCTATAAGCATTTTTACCTCTGAATTCTACATCCCAGTCTACAAAATTTAGCAAGCTTCAAACTTTTATATAATCTCCCTTATGAAAATTTGGAACTTTTTCAGCATTCTCGCTTATTTTACCCTTCTCAATTCCCAAGTTAAAACGAACTATCTGATGGTCACTATTTCCCAATGCTTCCCCAACAGTCAATTCTTGAACTAAATGATCACTGTTAGAAAGTACTAAATCTAATATATTGTCCTTCCTCGTTGGCTCATTAACAAATTGATTCAAAAAATTATCCTCAAAGCATTCTATGAACCTGCCACTTGTTCTATCCCTACCTATAATATTTTCCCAGTCCACAGAGTTTAAGTCGAAGTCCTTAATAATAACTGCATCTGTTTCACATCCCTTACTTATTTTCCTTATCATTAGCTCATCCATATCATCAGTCTGCCCAGGTGGCCTTTAAAAAGCTCCCAAATGCACCATTCTATTTGCCCTCAAGCCATAGATGCGCCGAACGAGATTTCACGCGAGCAGGGAAACGGTTCAATCATACGAGAGAGGGACGCTGTTATTTAAAGAGAAAATTAGAATGTATTTACGCCAATGTTCGGAGTTTGAGAAACAAACTGCCCGAATCTAAAGCCGTGATTCAGGAGGGCGATTACGATATCATATGTATTAGCGAGACGTGGTTAGATACTGCTTCTAGGGACCTTATTGAGGAATTTAATATAGAAGGATACAAAATCCATCATAAGGACCGACTAAATGGAAGAGGCGGTGGAGTTTTAGCTTACGTAAAAGAGGGGATAAATGCGATATCGATGGCCGCCACGACCGTAAATATGAAGAGCGAGGTTCTGTTAATTGGGCTCTGGTGTGCTAAAAATAATAAAATTAACTTAGCCGTTACCTATCGCCCCCCATCTCTAATAGAATCAGAGAACGTACTACTCTTTGAGTGCCTTTTATCCATGGTGAGAAAAGCAAAAACAATAATTTGCGGAGATTTCAATTACCCTAACGTTAACTTAACAAACTATACTTCGGATAAAGTTGGGGAGAGATTAGTAGATTTCATCCAGGATAATTTTCTTGTGCAAAAAGTAGAGGAACCTACGCGTGAACAAAATATACTGGATTTGATTACTTCAACAGAGGAAACCTTGATAGAAAACGTTTGCGTGGGTGAGCATTTGGCGACGAGTGACCATAATGCAATTAGGTTTGAAATTAATACGAGCGTTGAGGTAAAAGAGAGTTCACAACTAATCCCACGATTTGGGAGTTGTAATTTTGAAACCTTCCGTAACCGGATTAAAAGGATAGACTGGGGGAGATATTTTGATAATAAGACAGTGCAAGGAATGTACTCGGAGCTACAGCAAAATGTGCTCACGGTGGATTCCGAGTTAGTTAAGTACGTTCGTCGAAATAATGGAAAGTCAAAGAGAGCACCGTGGGTTAGCCCTTTAATAATTAACTTAATTCGGGAGAGTAATGAAGACTATCAAAGTTTAAAAAAAAAAACGAAACGACAACAAATCGGGAAAAATACGTAGACGCTCGAAGGCTGGTAAAGCGGGCCATTAGATAATCTAAGTTGAAATATGAAAAAGACCTTGCTATAAATTCGAAACACGAACCGAAACGGTTTTACAATTACGTTAACAGTAGGAAGCCCATAAAGGATTCAATAGGGCAGATCAAAGGTAAAGATGGTGTTATGAAAGGACGTCCCAGAACAATTTGCTAAAATATTAAATGAGCACTTCTCGAGCGTTTTTACTATTGAGGACGTCACACAATTAGAAACACTAGGTGAGGACATAAATTTTAAAAGACAAAATACCCTATCCAATATAAATATAAATGAAGGGGAGATTCTCTCATATATTAATAAAATTAAAAAATCGAAGTCATCCTGGCTCGATGGGGTGTACCAAACAAATCTTAAAGAACTAAAAAATGAATTAGCAAGACCGCTCTGCACGATTTTCAATCGATCAATAGAGGAAGGCCTAGTTCCAATAGAGTTCAAGCGTTCTAATGTTACGCCGATATTCAAAAAAGGGGATAAAACTGAGCCTACTAATTTCCGTCCCATCAGCCTAACTTCTGTAATTGGAAAACTCTTAGAATCGATAATTAGAGATAGGTTGGTAAGCCATTGTGAGGCAAATAATTTAATTGCAGACTCCTAGCATGGATTTAGATGGGGGCGCTCGTGCCTAACCAATTTGCTCGAATTCTTTCATTGCCATGGGCTTCAATATAGGTGAATGCATGGTCATGCATTTAGGATGTCATAACTTAAAAGTAGAATACCATATGGAAGACAAAATTCTCGAATCCGTTAACTTAGAAAAAGACCTGGGGATTTTAATCTCGGAGGACCTTAAAGTATCGAAGCAATGCGCAGAAGCTTGCAAAAAAGCAAACCGAATGCTGGGATATGTTGCTCTGAATTTTACAATCAAATCGAAAGATATAATTATGCCACTATACAAATCGCTCGTGCGCCCACACCTCGAATACGCGGTCCAATTTTGGTGTCCCTCCCTAAATAAGGATATAACGCAGTTAGAAAGAGTGCAACGTCGGGCTACGAAACTAGTTCCTGGAATCCGAAACAAACCGTACGAAGATAGACTCCGCTCATTAAACCTACTATCAACTGAAAGTAGACGATTATGTGGACAATTGATCGAGGTATTTAAAATCTTAAAAGGATCTACTAATATTGATTACAGACTATTGTTCGAGCTGGACGAAAGGGCCAACACACGCCAAAATGGTTTAAAATTAGTGAACAAGCGATTTAACTCTACTATAGCCCAAAATTACTTCACGTTTAAAATCACGCAAACGTGGAATGGCCTTCCCAACCGTGTAGTTGAAAGCACGTCAGTTAATATGTTCAGAAACCGACTTGATGAGTACTTCAATAGCGTAAATATAACGTAGTAGGAGCACCGATTAAAACGTCCTATATTATAAGGAGTTGAGGATTAAAATGAAATGATGAATGGAAAGATGGCAGCGACGCCTCCATGCATGGAGTGAATGTGAATTTCCCTTTTCTTTTTCTGTCTGTCCTATACCTATATTATTTTCATCACTAGCAGGCGAAGACTGCGGGAGTAGAGAGTACTATCCTATCACCCTCCCCCCCCTGATTCGAAGAAGCGTGTTCGTGTATTTGAGGGATAGCTGAACCTGCATTTCAAGGGTACACATGTAGATAAGTGTGTACCGTAGAGTTGAAATAGTTAACAAATTAAAAAACAAAAAACAGCAAGAAATTTAAAAAAAAGCATGATACACTAACGTTAGAATGTGTAAGCGGACTGGCCTTGAGCAGATTTTAGGGTCTTTGCTGGTTTTTGTTTCTGTAGTTCTTCCTTCTTTCTCGTGAGAAATGGCAAAAGTAGCTAATGAGCTATACATGAACGCATATATAAATTGGGAGCTGCCTCTGAAGTCCCTGTCCCGAGTATTTCGAATTTAGGTCCCTCTTCGCAGGCCCAGACCACAACAAAGCCCCCCAACAACCTGCCAGGGTTCAACAGAGTTGAGGTTCCTCTTCGTCGGACTTTTGTGCCGTCACGGAATGGATTCTCTAAGGCTCAGTGACTTGAAAGCTGCGGCAAAAGTACAGGCTAGAGCACAAATAAGATAAATCCAATTCAAGCTGTGAGGCAAAGCATTGTCATTCGATTTTTCTTCCGGTTATGTACACCTTCCTCATTCTCAATCTCAATTTATGTTGGTACCATCGATAATGCGGCAATAAAGCTAAAAGATGTAAACAGCCATGCGGTTATTTTGACTCGGAATCTTTCCTGCCATCGCCGTCTCCGTCACACTCTTTCTCTCATCACTTCATCACCATCATCATCATAATGATCTTGATTTTATGCTACGAAATCTCGATTCAACTAGAAAGGAAACTCGCTCATGTGTCGACCACCTATATCGTCTCATTTTTACCTCCATCTTCGTCCACCTTTTTGTATCTTTGAACCACTTTCTCGTTTTCCATTCCTGGTTGACATGGATGCGTAGTGCAGTCTCATTAGAGTCTTCATGCTGACAACGCTGACAAAGCGTATATTTCAAGTTTTTCTTGGCCTTAGTCAATTTTTTCTATGGACTTTCTTTATTGCCGAGGTAAACTGTTCTATTTTTGTCCTCGATATTCTCCCTGCCCCAAACCTGCCAGTCGATTATTGGAACTGCAATTTTGTCGACCGCACGACTCCTCTCTGTATCTGATTTCTTTTCCTCCCTTTCAAATTTCTCTCAAGTGTCCCTCTCCCTTCGGTTGAACTTCACTTCCAGTGACTTCTGCAGGAGTTTCTGATATGGAACTCACTCACTGTAGTAATGGCTAGGACTTTTTAAAGCTGTAGTAATTGGCTAAGCTAGGCTAAGCGCCTAGGCATCACTATAGCTTTAGCTATAGTGATGCCTAGGCGCTTTTATATCTGAACAATTGTTAGATCTTTTTTAAGCTATCGTTATGCCTTGGCCTTTTTAAAGCAGTAGTTATGCCTATGCCTTTTTTAAAGCAGTAGTTATGCCTATGCCTTTTTTAAAGCAGTAGTTATGCCTATGCCTTTTTTAAAGCAGTAGTTATGTCTATGCCTCTATGCCTTTTTTAAAGCAGTAGTTATGCCTATGCCTTTTTAAAGCAGTAGTTATGCCTATGCCTTTTTTAAAGCAGTAGTTATGTCTATGCCTCTATGCCTTTTTTTAAAGCAGTAGTTATGCCTATGCCTTTTTTAAAGCAGTAGTTTTGCCTATGCCTTTTTAAAACTGTAGTAATTCCTATGCTTTTTAAAGCTCTAGTAATTGCCTAAGCATTTTTAAAGCTGTATTAATGTTTAGACCTTTTGTAAGCTGTAATAATGGCTTGAGAAACTCCGCTAGTAATTAGGGCCGAGTCCGTGTTTGTCCCGTTTAGGAGTCCCCGCGAGGATGTCGCTCACGAAGGGGATAAGACCTTTGGTCTCCAAGCCTAGATTCCGACTTCAATATCCCAACGACGGCGGAGACCAACATAGGTAGCTTACGTAAGGAGCTAGCCGCCGATTGACATCAGGAAGCTCCATCTACACACCTCATCACATACATAGGGCATTGCAACTCCGCTGTCTCTCCCCGCCTCTGATCATCGCACAAATATCACTGTTCCGTCCTGCAACTTAGCGAAGGGCTTTTCATGTACACACTTCTCGAACTCGGAAGGGGTGTTCCTCCCTTGGGCCACGATATTATTAGTGTCAAAACACAGTACTACCCTGTATCATCCCCTCGCCCACAAGATGAAAATTTTAAATAATTCTAAGAAGCCTTTTGTGATATCTTCCTTAAAAATAACATTAATTTTTGACAATCGCTCGGTCTTATCAGCCATTGTCATACTGATTTTATGCAAATTTCATTATCATGCCTGTGATAGAAAAGAGGCAAGTAGCTCAGCTAATTTACTAGGCTAACAACCACCCGCTGCAGATAGTCAGAAACCTAAGCTTTTATTTGCTAAGAATGGCCTTATTCAGTGCGCAGTCCAGAGCGAAGTGAGCGTTTCTTACCAATTAGTTGTCTAAAATTAATTAAAGAAGTATCACAAAAGGCTTCTTAGAATTGTTTAAAATTTTAATTAATGCCGCAAACTGTTGATAGATAACTGCATGAATTGGCTAGGCCTTTTTAAAGCTGTAGTAAATGGCTAGGTCTTTTTAAAGCTGTAGTAAATGGCTAGGTCTTTTTAAAGCTGTAGTGATGTCTAGGACTTTTATACTACTAAAATGGTGTTTGGGTGACACATGGACTGTTTCAAGGACAACGTATACAATGAATAAATATTGCTTCATCTCTATTAGCTCGAAATGGCCGTGAGCCATTTCTGGACAGAGCTGTTACGGAGATAAACAAAAAATGGTTCTTTACTGCAATATATCAGCGCAAAAAAACAACGGTTCAATGGCAAACAAAACCCCCTATCTACCCCTAGATATGGTCTCCAGCAGCAGAAGGCTGCGTTTTGCATTTGCTGGGCCCTTCAATAATAAGCAAACAGACACTTTTGACAGATGTTCAACAATTGCCACCTTTACATGAAACTCTCGAACAAAAACGCCCTTTACTGGTCCCTTGAAAGGGTGTCAGCCCCCGCCCCCTCTCTTTCATGATATTGTACACCCACACGTGGCATGTTTGGCGTGGGTAAAAATAATTAATCGCTAGGTGAGGAAGGTCTTCCTCTTACTCCATATTCATCATTCTTGAGCTATTCTAATTGCCATTTACAACACCCCCTAAATGGCAAAGTTTGCTACGATACGGCTGAGGAGAAAAAGATATAAACTTATATATTTCATCAAAACCGAATGAATTCTTCAATGGAGGAGGAATTCATCGCTTAATTGAAGGTGGAAGAGCATTGGCAATAATGGGTGCCACCACTACTGAGACATTGCCAATAACGATGGAAACTACTCTGTTGAATAAATGTAATTTGATAAATATAATTTTATCTTCCTTTTAAAATAACGATATTATTTTCTTGACCACCTAAGAATCAATTGACCCAACCACCTCTTTTCAATCATGTACGTGTTCATTCAACCGGGTAATGAAATTCACATAAACATCAGAATGAAAATCGCTGGTAAATTCGTGTGCACCAAGAGCTATTCCTTCTGGTGTGTTTGTGTGTGTGGAAGAGGAGTACAGTGTGGAGCGGCAGTACTGTGTTATACCAACACTCAGCGAATATGGAGCCCTTATGTGCCCCAAAGGAGCGCCATGCGTTACGCGCTAGGGGAATGTAGACATAAAATCCTTTTTCGCAGCTTCCGGGACGGGAGAGTCATGGATTGCGTGCTAAGGAGAAGAGATAGCACCGTTGTTATTGGCTGTGTGTGATGGCAACTATGAATGAAGCTGCTAACGCGCAAGCGTTAAAACTAGGCCTACCGCAATAGCATAGGCGGGCGTTATCGCTATAACGATATCGGGTTATCGGTTATCCGATATTCCCCACCCCATCCCCCGCGTTATCGATTCATCGGTATCGCCGATACTTTTGGTTCCAAACTAGCGATAATCGATAATTTCAGTTTTTGGTTCCAGTTTAGCACAGGGGCGAGACGCGCATGCCTTGGAGGCAGAAATAGGTAGGTCCGAGCTGGAAGGAGGATCCTCAAAACCTATGAGGAGATGAAGGAGAGCCTCACCAGGTAAGAAACTAAGAAACAATATTCAAATATTCTTAATATTGTATTATAAAATAACGCTACATATATATATATATATATATATATATATATATATATATATATATATATATATATAGTCAATAATCAATATTGTATTATAATTCAGGATTTATCGGTTATTACCTTATCGGGCGATAAATTTATCGCTAGTTATCGATTATCGGTTATCGCCGACAAGGTTATCCTTATCGATTTATCGGTTATCGTGATACATTTTTTCGTTATCGCGCCCACCTATGCGCAATAGACGCATAACCCCATTGGGCGGCGAAATTTAAAAGTAACCTGACTGAAATGCTCTGTTTCTGTTCTTCAACGCTAGATTAATTTTTAAAGTTTAGGAGTCCGAACCGCCGACTGCCCTCTGGGGCATAAGTCGCCGTAATATAGCCTCCGACTAGGATATATTAAAAAAATAAATAACAGGTAAATAAAAAATAAAGGTAAAAAGATCATAGATTAAAAACAAAGACAAAAAGCTAATAAGAAGGAAGCGCGCTCCAGCGTCGAGGGTAGGCCCGCCTCCCCCCGGCGCAGGAGCATGCGAACCACAACAAACAGTCAAATAAATTGGAGGAGGCCAGCCTCCTCCAAAAAGGCGTATAGTCCGAAGGTTGGTGTGCACGTATCCGTCCCAAGTACAAGGGAGACAAGCGGTAGCGAACCCGCTCGTCCCGGTACCGGGACAGGTAACGTGCGCGAAGATCACCCAGACTGGGACATTCAACAAAAATGTGACGAACAGTCTGAGGGACAACGCAGTCTTCGCAGTTAGGACAGGCGAGCGCTCCATCAAATGGCGGTGCGTCCCGCGAGTTTGTCTAATTCTGAGACGACAGAAAGCAACCAGAAGCCGTCGCGGGATTAGCAGGGGGGAGGGGGCATGGGAGCAGTCGCGGCGCAATGGCACGTAACTTTAAGTTCCCTTCGACCATCTCCCATCTTCTTTGCCAAGCCGCTTGGAGAGCATCCCGTATTCCTGCTATATAGTCAGTGTGAGGAAGAGCGAAACGCTGGTCTGCTCGCCCAGTCCTCTTTGGCGCCGTCAGTGGCGTGCTCATTCCCCACAATTCCTACATGTCAAGGAACCAAGCTTAAGATAATCTTGACATCCGCCCGGCTTGCCAAAACCGTGGCGTCACGGATATCGCGGACCAAATGATGCGGTGATTCCAATGACCCGATATCACTCAGGGCGCTTTGTAAATCGTTATAAATCACAATCCGGTCTCCGAACCGGGCACCTCGCGTTATCTCGCGTACCGGGCGGTGTATTGCAACCAGCTCGGTCGTGAAGACAGACGCAGTGCCTGGCAGAGCCCCGCTGACTTCAAACAGAGGGATTACGGCGTATAAACCGACCCTCTCTCGGCGCTGGAGAAGCTTTGGGAGCAGATGCGTTGCGCAAAAATATTTAGAGGTGGTACTCTCCAGGGTGGCGTCCTGGGCAGAATCAAAGGAGTCACCGGCACGAGAGCTAGACCTAGCTCTAAAAGGAGTTTCCTAGCTAAAAACTCAAGGGGCTTAGAGTATGACTCCACCTTCCGCAATACACGCTCGGTTGCGGATGTATAAAACTCGCATCCATAGTCGAGCTTCGAATGAACAAAGGATCGATAAAAACGTAAAGCAGTAGCTCTATCTGCGCCACAGCCGCTTAACGTCACGGAGCGAAGAATATCAATGGTGCGGGTACAAGAGACTTAAGGCTGCCAATATGAGCCGCCCAGGTGAGGCGTCGGTCGAATACAAGACCAAGGAAACGGTGCAAATCCACTACTTCCAGGCGCATCCCATTGGGAAACAAGCCTGGGTCAGGGTGGAGACGTGGATGGCGGAGGAAATGCACCACCTTAGTCTTGGCCAAAGAAAACCGAAGCCTGTGCGCTTTGGCATAGGAAGAGACGCGGTTCAATGCCTGTTGGAGTCGACGCTCCAGAGTTGGCATCTGGGCCGCACCAAAAGAGATCGGATGGTGATCCCCGAAGAGGGTAGCGAGAATATTTTACGGCAGCACCGAAGTGATGTCGTTGATACTCAGGGCAAAGAGTGTGACACTGGGAACACATCACTGCGGGACACCCTCTTCCTGCTCCATTGGGCCGGAGAGGGCTTCCCCCACACGTACACGGCATCGACGATCTTGCAAAAATTCAGATATAAAGATTACGAGGCATCCCCTCGCCCCCATCATGTGGAGATTCTCTATGATACCGTATCGCAATGCGGTATCATAGGCCTTCTCTAGATCAAAAAACACTAAAGCGTAGTTCTGTTTACGAATGAAGGCTTCGCAAACGGCATTTTTCAGTCGGAGCAGAGCATCCGACGTGGAATGGAACTTGCGAAAGACGCATTATGCAGAAGACAGATGGCCTCCGCTTTCCAGAGAGAAAGTTAATCTAACATTTACCAATTTCTCCATCAACTTGCACACGCAGGAAGTTAGAGAGACTGGGCGGAAACCGGCCGGGGTAGAGTGATCTCTCCCTGGTTTGTCAAAAGCAAGCACAGTAGCCATTCACCAGGAATCTGGAAAGATACCTTCTACCTAAATCTTGTTGAACAAGAGAAATGCCATGCCTCGCTCGCCCAGGTTTCGAAGCATGGCGTACAGGACATCGTCTGGAGCAGGGGCGGTGTCCGCGCACAAAGCGAGACGGAACGCAACTCACTCAAAGTAAACCTGTCGTTGAAGGGTTGTCCGCCTTTGGAGGTAAATTCCAGTCGGCGGCCTTCCGCGCATTACGACGCGCATTGAATGCTAGCGTAGCAACATCCCGGAGAAAGCGGTCGCGAAGGATTCCGCTACGGGCTCGGAGTCCGAGATACCGGTCCCATTCTCCTGGAGAACGGGAGAGGGGTCCTGCGAGAACTTGCCCCGAATCCTTTTGACTCGTCTCCACACCTCTACTAAAGGAGTCTTCCCATGGAGTGAAGACACGTATGCCAGCCAAAAAGAGCGGCGGGCATGCTTCGAAATATACCGGAAACTAGCCCTAGCCCGACGAAATTCAGCGACAGTGAAGTCGATCGAGGGGTCGTAATAACAAAGGTAAGTCTAACGCTTCTGTTTGATGGCCGTCTCACACTCGGCTGACCACCACGGGAACTGTCGGCGTGCAAAACGGCCAGACATTCTAAGAATAGTAGTTAGGCGCACGGCCATAAGGTTGCTGGAGAAGAACTCAACGGCCTCATCTACCGACCTAAACTCCTCGACTGAGATAAAGAAATCAGTTATTTCCTGAAATGTGGACCACCGCGCCCGCTCCAAGCACAACCGGAGCGGGATCTCGGACAGCAGCCGCCCAGAAAATGATATTCGAATGGGAAGGTGAGGCCCTCAACAACCCCTCCCTCGAAATCAGGCTGTGCATCCGGAGAGCACAAAGATAGATCGAGGCATGAAAATGAAGCGGTTCATGGGCAGTGATGGGTAAACTCATCCACATTTAGGACACCTATCTCAAGCTCGTTGATCAGGTCGGAAAGGACTTGACCCCTGGGATTAATCGAGTAGTCTCCCTAGAAGGGGTATCTACCATTCAAATCTCTGAGTAAGAGAATCTGCCTCAGTAGCCGTGCCACGACGCAGCGGAAGTCCCCCGCGTCGAAGTCGGCTGATGGTGGAATATAAGCGAAAATAACAATATACCTCCTCTCCAGGTGCAGCTGCACAGCTACTGCCTAAAAAAAGCTATCTAAAACGAATAAAATAACGGAGGCATCATGCCGGGTGTAAATGGTACATCCTCCCGCCCGGCCACCATCACGTGGTGATGGGGTCGCAAAACCCTTATACCCCGGGAGGGTGGGCAGAGGGCATGCACCCAGAATGGTCTCCTGCAAAAAGATAGCTATTGGGGAACGTTAGGAGACGAGCCTGCGCAGCTCCTCCCAGTTGGTCCGGAGTCCGTGGCAATTCCATTGAAGAAGTATGCCCTCCAGGCATAACTCGGAGGAGATGCCGGGGCCCTCCTTGAAGAGAAGACCCACGCAAGAATGGCCGTACGCTTCCCGGAGACAGAACTCCAAGCACTATTGGCCAGATAATGCGCTCAATGTGATGTCGCCTTCGAGGACTTATCAGTTGGGCTCTCCATGCCATGCGAGTCTTTTCCTCCATCCGCCTCAAAACCTTAGGCGAGCGAGGCGGCTTCGGAGGCGGTGTCCCTCATTTGAAGAATCCACCGTCTCCGAGCTACTCAGCTTACCACTGGGTGTGGGCGAAGGAGCCAGAGCTCTTTTAGTGTTGTCCTCCTTTTGGGTGCAGTTTTAGGAACCCCAAAAGATGGCTTTACGACCATCTTCAGGGGTATTGCCTTAGCCTCGCAAAATGAGAGACGATCCTTGGCTTGAACGGTAGGATTTCCTTCTCAAGGAGATACGCACCGCATTGCTTCAAAGAAGTGGGCTGCGCCTCTTCGCAATTGATACGCTTGACCTCACACGATTTGGACTTACGTGTGCGGTCTTGGAGCAACTTACACAGACTTGGGTCACCCCGAATTTGTGCATATGCAGGAGCGATTAGTATGGCCGTAGGGAGAACAGTAGTAGCACATCAGCGGCAGTGGCACGAATGCCTTCACGCGGTAGCAATACCAACTTGCACGCACTAACGCTATGATGTCATCTATGGAGTAGTCCACGAGTTCTCTCGCATAAACTACTTTCACGAAGTACGTGATAGAGTGCGGCGTCACACTCACCGGCGTGCCATCAAGTATCCGAAGGACACTAATCATGGCCACCTCGAAGTGATTCGACGCACTCGCCTAATGGCTCCCGTCCGAGAAACGGGTCACCTTCGGCTCTCTACCAATCACATTAGCTAGAGCTCTCATCTCATGGATCATGTTGCCCTTAGCCAACATGTTGGCATCAGTGGACAGAATAACAAGGAAGCGGTCTTCGTCTGGGACTTCCTATCCGGTGAGGCAACGGTGCCGGACGTGCCAATCTTGGCTTGGTCGCTTACCGAAACGGCAGCAGAATGAACTCGCTTCTCTCCTTCGCCGGCAGGAGCCCCTAGACCAGATGAGCCTCTCTTGGCAAGATACTTCTCTTAAATCGAGAAAGTCCTTCCTGTCCTAGGAGCACCAGATGCCTCTCACCTTGTGAGGCCTTGGGGACCCGAGCCGTATGAGGAGAGCTTGCATAGGGGCGGCCTCTTGTTCTGTGCTTGGAACTGAGCCCGAGTTCGACTCCATGGAAGATTCTACCGTATGGGGCTGGATCACCTCAAGGACCATGTCATATCTGGGGGGCACCCATGTGGCCATTCCTCCTTAAGATATCACCGGTCCCCTTCGAGGTACCTTTCATTCTCTGCTGGGCGGGCGAACCGGCATCCGTCGGGGAAGAGAGGGAGTAATGTATAATGACGCCCTATAAGCCTGATATGCGTGCGCGCAGGACTTTAGAGGGCACGGGCCAACGAGCCCTGTCAGCCCTCGCCCACTTAGGGAATTTGGCCCTATCAAGCCCATCCCACATGGAGCGGTCAATTATGGTTCTCCTGCCTGCTTTCTCGGCAGTCCCATGGGAAAGCAAAGGGGACACTGCCGCTGGAAGAAGCGAGTCGCCCAAGTGCGACTTCAGTGCTTTGGATTGGGTAGCTATTCGTTATTTCATCTGCCCCGAGTCTGGAACGCATTGCATTATGATGCATTTCAATCATATAGCAGTTTTCGCTGCACAAATAAAGTATTCCGTAATAAAAAGCGCGGCCAACTTCGTGAGTTTACACTTTCTTAATTTGCAGGCTTATCTTAGGCCATTTATCCCAATCTGCTCTTCATTTTTGGTGGTTGTAAGGCGAAATGCGGCAAAATCGAGGTTTACTTGAATTTCGATGGAATCAAACTACGTTTTGTCGCATTTTGCCTTACGACCGCCAAAATAGAAGAACCAATTTGTACAATAACATAAAGCGCTACAGAAAGAAGTAATAAAATATACAAAAAGGTGATTAGGTAAAGTAAATAATAACCCACAATTATTTTCAGAAAATGCCATTTTTTGCTTTGGTAAAATTGATATAAATGTTTATAATCCATTTTTCGTTGGCAAAATTTGCCATAAATGACAAAAAGCTGTTCTTAATTCCTGTATACATCCCCTCATGGAGTTAAATACCCCTATCCCCTGCGAGTGGTTATGGAGGAAGGGGTAAAAAATACATCATCATAATAGAGGCTGATAATTTTCTCGCCTATGTTAGCGCAATCCACTCCACTTTCTACCCCCACCTCAACGAGAGAAAATGAGATAAAAGAAATTAAGCGAATTTTATAGGAGACTTAAATTTCAAGAGATCCGTTCCAGTCTTGGGGAAGTTGGGGGAATATCTTTGTTAGTTTTTGCGAAGGGGGTCTTCATTTTATCAAAACAGTGGGGTTAAGGGAGGTGACATTTCTGGGAAGACCGTTGGAGAAACTGTAGGGGGATGTTCAGACGGCGCATCTCCAATTTCGCCAGAGCAATGACGTTATAACGCGGATGAGATGATCGAGTCAAGATCCAGGCGAATTCTGAAAAGGAAGTAGGTACTTGTATCAATTCTAGATTAATCAATTCAGTCTACAACGTCAATGGAGCCATATTCATGCATTTAAGTACCTATAGGGTGAGGAGGGGGAATGCCGACCGAGGGGAACACCGACCGAATGCTCTGGTAGATAACTATTTCAAATTGCCCACCGCCACTCACCACCAAAACAGCACCCATCCTCAGTGAACAACACGCGAGCAAATGGTTTCCGCCATCACGACATTTGTGTTTACCAGGTAAGAAAATTGATTTTTCGGATGTCTGTTGTTATTTTTCACGGTTCTCATATAGTGTCTCACGTCGGTGAATATGGCGTGATTGTTTTGAGTTAAGTTTCATTACGATATTTAGCCATATTGACATGTTATCGAGTGAAATGAAGTGCGTCATTTCGAAGTGGCTGCCATGGCATTGTTATGAAAAAGAAATGGTGGTGCGGGAGAAAATTGACCGCCAACATGTGGAAGAGCAATGATGCGGGAAATTTTGAAAATTCGATATACTTTGAGATACTTGGAAAAACATAACAAAAAGTGACTGATTATGTATATTAGCATGAAAATAAATGGTAGTGGTGAACTAGTGCATTTAAATGAAGTGGAACAGTGTTTTTTTTGTGTAAAGTTGAAGGTGAATTATGATGGGATATCAGTGTCATTATGCTATAAGCAAATGAAATAACTATTATATACGTGATTTAGCTTATTATAATGCCTCTAGGATTAATATTCAATTTGCAAAAAAGATTTTTACCACCCGATGTATTCGAAGCATGGCGGTCGGTGTACCCCCACATCACAACGAATTTTTGAAAAAAATTATTTAAAATATTAATAAGGGTTTAAATACTGTAAAAAATACTGTAATATATAGCTAATTGTTAATATGAAATACAAAAGACTAATAATTTTTAAACTAAAAACAGAAAATTTGTGTTTTGGGGGGGTTCAACTTTACCTATTCATATGTTTAATCTCATAAACTTTTTCCGATCTAGCCTACTGCCTTCTTGGAAGCCCGATCATCATGCCTCGCAAGTATGTCAGGAAAAATGACAAGTAGCTCGACCGCATCAGCTTGGAGGCTGCATTCAAGTACCGGATTGCATCAATTGCAGCATTAAAGCGGCCGTTGAGGAATTCGGGGTCAAGAAAACAACTCTTGTGGTAAGTTTAAAAATTCATTCATCCCATTTAGGCTACATCAAAGGTCTGGAATTCACTTCTTCAGTCTGTGTTTCCAGACTCGTTTAACATTTCCTCTTTTAAGAGGCAAGTCTGCCGCATTTTCAGAACCATATTTCCTTTTGTTTACTTCATTTTGTAGCCTAGATTTATATATTTTATTTTTTTTATTTTTTTAGCAAAGGCCTTCTGAGTCCTAATTCATTTCTGTTGTTACAGGATGCCTCTGGGGACTGTCGTGGTATCGCAAGGACCGAGTGGTGGTGTACGTACGTATAGGTTTGTTACGTATTTCAAAAACTCCTTGATTACGTTTTCTCTAAGAGTGCTATATTATTATTATTATGATTGTTTTAATCTTTGAGGATTTCTAGTGCCATGCTCAACGTTTCGAGGATTGAATTAAATACTTATAAGAAAATAGATTTTTAATTATGACATAAAAAAATGAAATCTAACAAAACAAACTATACAGCCATAAATTAAACGAGTTTAAGTGAGACTTACTAAATTAAACAAATGATTATAAAGTAATGGTTGACCCAAAGCTCCCTTTAATATTGGACGCTAATGGACCTTCAAAAAAATTAATGGAATTTATTTACCTTTAAAACAACCACACGTGAATCCGGCTGGGACTGACCTTGGCCTCAATTTTTATGTAGACGTAGGAATGGTTTTTGCGGCCAGGCGCGAGGACGTATTCACAGACACTCCAGCTGTTTGGCTGGATCGGGTCTCGCTTGAAGCCACAGATGATTTCGTTGCGGGCAACGGATGGCGTTAAGCACGTTGTATTAGTCAGGTGATTTCAACCACGGGACCGTCAAAGTATGCTTCTTCCAATCTTCTGGTTAATCTTGGAATGATTTGCACTGACGGGCGATGAGCAAACGAGTGAATACTTTGACGAATGGGGAGTTTTTGAGGGAGTTCACTTTGGAGTATTCCTCAATGGCGAGGACTATCTCTGGGTTTTGTTGTAAACCAGGATAGGGATTTCTCTGACAAGAGATGATTGAGCTTGTTTCTTAATACAAGCTAAACTAAATTTCGATGTGACCACCAGGAACTGGATCAGCATGAGCTTCTTCTGTGTTCCTTTCGTTGGGTTGCCGGGCACTCTAGCCAGACTTCGTCGTCTTGATCGCTAACTCGATCTTCCTTTGTTCTTCTACCATTATCGCCTATATACTTCACCACCACATTGGGGGTAGTGGAAGGAAGGGGGGAAGGTCTTAGGGATTAAGCCTCCTCCTCTAACGCTGCTTCTCCGAGCGTCTTTCATTTAGCCCTAAAGGCATCTCCTGCTTTTGGTCGACGCTCCTCTAATTTCGTCTATGAAGTGAAGTTAAATCCCAGCTCTTAGGAGAAATATTGCCTGTTTAACCAATGTTAGGCTCGCCGGACCCAAAATCTGATGATTAGTGCATGTCGTGGTTGTGCGAAGGCCTTTCGAGTAGTCCTCGATGCGAGGGGAGAGGGGGGAGGGGTTAGGTAATCGGGTTAATCTGCCAAATGCCAGGACGTTGTGGTGAAGGCACAGGGCCTCAGTTTTTAGGGTGGGATATCGATTTCCCTACAGGGACCCTGGCACCTCCAGTGACCCTGCCACCCCAGGCCCTAGCATTACTGACCCTGCCACCCCGGGCCCTAGCACTGCTGACCCTGCAACCCTAGGCCCTAGCACTGCTGACCCTGCCATCTCGGGCCCCAGCACTGCTGACCCTTCAATCACAGGCCCTAGCACTGCTGACCCTGCCATCCCGGGCACTAGCACTGCTGACCCTGCCACTCCAGGCCCTAGCACTGCTGACCCTGCCACCCCAGGCCCTAGCACTACTGACCCTGCCACCCCGGGCCCTAGCACTGCTGACCCTGCCACCCTAGGCCCTAGCACTGCTGACCCTGCCATCTCGGGCCCTAGCACTGCTGACCCTGCCATCCCGGGCACTAGCACTGCTGACCCTGCCACCCCAGGCCCTAGCACTGCTGACCCTGCCACCCCAGGCCCTAGCACTGCTGACCTTGCCATCCCGGCCCCTAGCACTGCTGACCCTGCCACCCCAGGACCTAGCAGCTCAAACTTTGCTTTCCCAGAGATCACCCCAGAGAGTGTCAGGCCGTTCCCCAAGGCTGCTCCTCGACCTTATGTGAAGGGACGTAAGAGGGTACGGGCCTGTATTCTGACTGAGAATGAGGAGACCATCATATATCTGAGGCTGAATGCAGATAAGACAAAGAAGATAGAGGAGAAAAAGAAAGTAGCGGCTGAAAAGAAGGCATTATGAGAGGAGAAAAGTGTGCAAGGCGCAGGAAGTCTGTCCCTGTAGAGCAAGATAGTGCGAAGAAAGACGTTGAGGATGTTCCTATACAGCTCGATGACTCCTCAGAATACTCAGATGAGGTGAAGGACGAGGACAATTGGACAGAGTTGTCATACCTTTTTGCTGAGAAGGCACCAAAGGTGAGGGACTTTATATTTTTGCAGCCAAAATTTATCAATTATCATAATTCATTATCAGGACTAGCCTAATCTGGCATATATATATATATATATATATATATATATATATATATATATATATATATATATATATATATATATATATTGTTTAATCTCAGTTTTCAATTCTTTTTCAGGTGGGGGACTTTGTTCTTATTGAGCTGAAGCTGGAAGAGGGAAGGAACGCGCGCACATTGGTGTGCTATGTTGCTCAGGTCTTGGCCATCATAGAGGATGGGAAGTTTAATCTTTCTTCCCTCAGCATGAAGTCAGCTTTCTCCGAGGACACCTTTACCTTCCCTACCATCTTGGACGAAGCGTCTGTCGAGCCAGGACAGTGTAAGGGTGTACTGGTAACCACCAAGGGTGCCACCAAGAGGCAGGCCGACATGGTTAAGGTGTACCCCCTTCTGATTGCCTTCAACATGCACTTCTGAGCCTGTAGTAGCTTACAGGCTAAGGCATTTATTTGTATATAGTTTTATGTCTTGAATTCCCTCTATTTGTATGTAATTAGGCTATAAGTTGCGCAACTATACTTTAAGGTGTCTTAACTTCCCCCTCTGGTTCAAATAGTTGTTAATAATTCCTAAAACTTCATAAAAATTTTAAAAATTATTTTTGTCTGCCAGAGTTAATTTGGTTTTGTCAAATAAATGTTAATTTTTTATGTGCTTATCTTTCATTTCATCCCTTAATAATGATGGGGGATGGCTAGGGTTATCATATATATTGATTTCAGGAAAAAAAACAATGTTTTTTGTTTTATGAGCTTCAAAAATAAGGGTTGATGTTCACCCACACCCTGGTCGGTGTTTCCCTGCGGTAGGGGAACACCAACCGAGGTCCCCCCAAACTTTGAAGTTCCAAAAATGACACTTATTTTCTGAGTAGAGGATTTATGAGTATACCATAGGTGATCCATGTTGGGATAGCTGGGCCATGTTGTGAAGTTTGTTTTGGGCACAGTTTGCACTCGCTCAGGTACAAAATGGATTTTTTAGGCAGGTTTTTATACTAATAGGTAGGTATTCCCCCACCCCACCCTACTCTTTTGGAATTTGTTCTAGGATGTTATAATGCGTCCTTCCGGCCCCAACTTTTAGACGACGAATTTCGCCGATCCTCTTTTCTACTTTCTGTTTGTTTTCCTTTCTTCCCTGCCCTTTTATTCTTTCTCACGCTAGACCCGATTAAGTGCGAAGGAAAGTGCTCATCGTCTTGATTTCTATCCTGTTCCCTACTTATTTCCTAGTAATTTATTATTAGGAATTTGGTTAATATTGTCGGTCTTACTCAAATGTCCAAATGGCGGCTTGTTCGCGCATGCGTATTCGATAGTGTAGGTCCGGTAGTCGGTTGAGAGAACTTCATAGTGGTCCTCAAAAAGAGGTACGCCTGGGATAGTGTAAGTGAGCATATTGGGCGCGAAGTAGGGCCTCTTGGCATAAACGTTGACCAAAAGTTTTTGTCGTTTCCTGAAACTGAAGAAAAAAACAAATAATGACAATAAATGAGCACCCCGTGGCTGCAAATTCCCCTTCGCCGTGCGGGAGAATACATGTTTTTTGTGATTGATAGGGCGCAAAACAATGTGAGAGGGGGGGGGGATAGTGTTTTAATGGCATAGATGCACGCCGTCCCCCAGTGATAATGCGGTTAATGATGATGATGACAAAACTACTCAAAGATGAAGTCCATTATTCATATCCACAAGTGACCTAAAGCGTTTATAATGCGCGAAAATAGACCACGATGGAAGGATTGTGATGTTGCTGAGATCAAAATGGTGAAGCCGTCTTACCGACTAGGCTATCCCCTAGCTCAGAAGGCTACGTCTAAACTGAAACAAATGTCGCCCACTTTTTTCGTCTCGTCAAACGCCAAAACTTTCCATTTTACTCACATAATATCGCGAAAGGTGAGTTTCACAGAAATCTTGCCCGTCTTTTTATGTCGGAGATACGTCCCCGTCCAGCAGACTCCAATCTCTTGGTAGAATGTGAAGTATCGCTCCTGTTCGAACCACGTTCCCAGGTACTATTGGCCAGAAAGAAGCAACAAAGGGTCATTGACGGTATAATGGACCAAGACAATCCTCAAAGATTGTTTCTAAGAAACGTGTTTTTCAAAGACGTTGCTCTAAAGAAACTCCCTTGTGGTTGGTTTCCATTTTTTTTAACAAAATTGATTTTTCTGGACTTAATCATGGAATCAGTCTTAAAGAAGATAATGCTGATTAGGAAAAGAAGATTGAAAAGGAAGATGATTAAAAAAGAAAATGATTGGAAGCATAGGAAGAAGAACTACCTAACTAAGACTAGCAAAGACCCTTAAATTCACTCAAGGGTAGGCCGAGAAGCAAAAAGTTGAAAGCTCCAGCATAGAAACTATATTAAAGATTATCAGATCTTACTAATTAAATAGTCCAGAAGATGATCCTAGCTCTAATGTTAGCACAAGTTGGCTGATATACATTTATCTACTCGTGAGCCAATTAAAGTCATTTTTTTGCTATTTCTAGAACTACGGTACACATTTATCTACATATGTACGTATGAGTCATGCAAATTTCTATTCTAGCTTTAAATAAACGAATACTTATACAAACGCAAGGATAGGGCAGAGCTTCTTCTCCCACAGGACTTCTTCGCCTGCTAGTGTTGAAAGGAATAGAGTATGGGGAGAGTCCGAAAAGAAAACGGAAAACGCATTCGCATAAGTGCTCTTTAAGGGACTAACGCTGGCATCATTTTATTTATTCATTTCTTTTCTTCAACCCTTTCTCATATTTGTTTTCGAAAAATAGTCAAGTCGATTTTTAAACATATTTACTGACGTGCTTTCCACGACGCGGTTAGGTAGGATATTCCATGTTTGTATGGTTTAATAAAGTAATTTTGAGCTATGGCCGGGTCGAAGCTCTTGGTTACAAATTTGAATCCATTTTGATGAACATGTACCCTATCATCTATCTCGAACAGTAATCTATAATGTATATAAGTGAATCATTTTAAGATTTTAAATACTTCGATCAGTTGTTCACGTAATCGCCTACTTGCCAGGGATCATAGTTTTAAGGAGTGGTCTTTCTTCGTACGCTATATTTCTAAGCTCCGGAATTAGTTTTGTTGCACCGCGTTGCTCTCTTTCCAAATTTCCTTTGCGTACTCGAGACGCGGTCGGACGAACGATTTATATGAGGTAAAATTATATATTTCAAATTAAAAGTGAAATTTTGTGCAATGTATCCCATCATTCGACCCATGGCTTTGACATTTTGAGGTCCTCCGAAATTAAAACTGCAAGATTCTTTTCTAAGTTAACGAATTCAAGGATTTGTTTGTTCATTTTGTAATCCGGTTCTAAATTTCCACATCCTAATTGCATGACCCTGTATTTACATATGTTAAAGTTCTTTATCTGCCGCCTCAACAATTTTATCCAGGTCTCGCTGCAGTTCTACAATATCAAAAAATGGCTTTTACGTAGCTCCGTATCATCTGCAAAGTTTAAGATTTTACTAAGTATTCAATCATAAAGGTCGCTAAAACCCCTATCTACTCAAGCTCCTGGACTATGGGCAGAACCGTTGCGAAGCTTGGAAGAAGAAGGAACCATCTACGCTCAAAACTCTCTTCAAACGCTGGGACTCGGCCGGACGGAAACCTCCTGAAGTGCGAGGCACCGCGAACGACTTCTCCTCGCAAGTAAGGTTCTTGCCCGGGTTCTCCGGCCAAGGTAAGTGTTTATACCCTCTTTGTCGCATTGGTTCTGCGAGATCCCCCCGAATTCCTATCAAACTCTCTCTCCCCTTTGCCCTCCTCTCTCGCCTAAATTCGTTTAACTTTCGGTCCTTCAAACTCTTAACCTTCTATCCATTTGGGAATCATCAAACTTCAATCAAACTCTCCTCAAACTCAAACTACCCTTAAACTAAACTCTAACTAACGAGGGCATTCGTAACTAAACATCGTTTCGAATAAGTTCTCTCTCTGGAGAGATCACTCTACTTTCCAAATCAATTGGACTCTAATGTCTCTCACTTAAGCGCTACCATCTTGCTTAGCTCTGCCCTGCTTTCGGGGTAATAATTCTAACAACATTGGAAACTATAGTATTTATTTCCATTAGTTATTCTGAGGGAAATCTCGATTGATTTAGAGAAGTCGATCTTCCCATAGATACCCTCGGTGGGTTACACTTTGCTCAAGTGAGCTTCCCGCTTTTTTTTCAAAAGCGAAATGACCCCAAATTCTCGAATTTCCATTTTGAATGAAATTGAATCCCACATCAAAGCTATGGTCAGAAATAAGGCGTTGTTTAAACGTAAAATCACCGTGAACTTTGATAAAATTAGCTCTGAATAAGAAGAGGCGGAAGTCATTGCCCTTGATGAAATACAAACTAAGATAGATACGGTCAAGTCCCACTTTGCTTCCGTGAATGATTTAGATAGTCAGATTCTTGAAGCTTGCGAATCCCTCTGCGCAGAGGGAAGGGGAGGGGGGGGGGGGGGCGAATCAATGGTAGACAGAGAGCTTTCTGCTCAGATCGAATACGATCTTGATTTTAAATCTAAATTAAATGAGTTTTCGCTGAATAGGAAATCTCCGCCCCCTCAGGCCTCCTCGGAGTCTAACGTTAAATTATCGGATCTCAAAGATATTTTGAGCGAATTGGGCAAACCCGTAGTGCAAGAAACCCCCCATCCCATTCCCTGTATTACCATGCATCGCCTTTCACGGTACGACAGATAAACTTAATTATCATTCCTTTATATCACAATTTGCAAACTTTGTAAGTTCGAGGAGTAACCTTTCTTCTGCCACCAAACTTTCGTATTTAAAGGGTTATCTTAAAGATTTACTGGCACAAATCCTAGACAACTATAGCAGTATAATCAAAAGCCTCGAAAAATTGAAGTGTTTTGCGGGCCCCGGCAAGGAGAGTTACCTCCGAGGAAGTGCTAAACATAACTCTTCTCGACCTCCTGCTTTCAAAACTGTTTATAAGTCTCGGTACCCCTTCTCTAAGCCTTCAATATCTGTCAAAACTTTTAAACCTAATACTTCGTCCCCTCTCGGCGGAGAGGCGTCACTTTCAAAGAGCAAGTCTAAACCCCATCATAATATCAAAACTCAACTTCGAATTCACTCCTCCCTTCAAACTCAAACTCCCTCTTTTCTAAGTGCAAGTTGTGCTCCGGAACTCACAACATAGTTAATTGTTACGTATACGAAACTCCCGATAGTAGGATTCAACGTTGCTTAGAACTAGGTATGTGTTCTCGTTGTTCCCCCGCGCGACATTCCCCAGAATCGTGTCCACCGATCAAACGCTCTCCCTCGTACCCGTGTAAGTTCTGCCAAGAGAAAACACACACATCTGCTCTTTGCCTCATCCCTGTCAAACGCGATGTAAATTTGTGACGAAACCTGGGGAAGATTATGACTCTAGAGTCGGATGTGGAAGTAACCAAAGGTTCCTTTAGTTTTATCTTGGATTGGGGAGTACTTTCTTGACAGTGCGTTGCCTACTCGATCTAGCGAGCCAAAGGTCGTACATCTCTGAATCCGTCGCTTCCCAAATGGGCGCCAATCTGGAGGAATTAGCCTCGTGTACGATCAAAACATTCATCGGGTTAAAAGTCACACACGCATAGGGGAATTGGAGGCGATCTTTCGTTTCGGGTCTCTCCAAATGTCGATCAAATTCTTGGTCGGTTCCAATTTAAACTTGGATTTTACGGTCAAAGGAGTCTAAGGTGCAATTCTGGTCCTGAAGGAAAAGAACATCCCACTGGCAGACGAGGCCTTTTCTCAACCCTTTGTTCAAAGGGATAGAATAACGGGAATAGGGTGTCTGTTGGGGGTTGACCCCCCACCCCCATGCAATGGGGGTGGGGTCCTCTCTCGAGACGGAGAAGGGCCTGATCCCTTACGGAAGTATTTACCAAATAAGCGATACCTCGATAATAGGGGGTCACTCGCGGTACCCCTGGCCCCAGGCCGCCATGCTTCAAAAAACAGCCATTGATCCTCAGTTGGTTGCAATTACCAATTCACATGTGGGCTGGCCCGTTGGGGAGCACTTCACTCCAAATAACTACAAACATCTCCCACAACCCTCAAAAGACTTGTACACGGATAATGGTAATTTCATTCTAGATGGTAATCTGAATGGGGCCGGCTCCACCGATTTCGAGAACGAGGTGGGAACGAAGTGGGAAATGAGGTTAATTTGCCCTAATGGCCTAATTTGGAACCGGAGGCTGACGAACTTTACAAACATGTAGTCAACTATGTCTTAAGTCCGTCTCATTCTTACTTCCACCCTTTGAATTTCACAAAATCGGAACTGGAATTAGATTTGGGCCTAGAGTATCTGTTTTCCCTATAATCTCTCGGGTTAAAGGATGCCGATGCGGACTCGATTGACAGATGTAAAATTAATCAGTTTATCAGACTACCACGAAATTACGCCCTATGTTTAATTGCTCTCTGAAATGTGGCCAGTCGCCTTTTCTAAACGAGGCTTCCTTCGGAGGAGTAAATTTACTTGTTTCTCTGTTTTCCCTTCTTTGTAGATTTCGCTTTAACAAATTTTTTCTACTTTCCGACATTAAACAAACCTTACTTTAAATTCGATTGAAGTCAGAGAGTGACAAGAATCGTTTCTGCTTTTTCTGTCTTAAAGAAGGCAGACTCGTTTATTATAGATACAAGTCGCTCGTCTTTGGTCTACCCCGCTTCCCCTCTGTGTTAAATTTCATATTAAAACATCATTTCGAGAGTTTTCCTAAAGATTGTCTCCCTCAAGTTTTAAATAATTAATTGCCTCTAGATCCAATGAAATCGTTAAAACTAAGCGTAAAGTCCCATCGATGATTTCTAAATTGTTAGCACCCCCTCGGATTATATAAGCCGTTTCATATTCGTAGTAGACTGCTCTTGAGTAAGCTGTGGTCTAAGAGGTTGGATTGAGATAGTCCAATTTCTTGCCCCGATGTTGTGTCTTGGGAAAAACTTCGCACTGATCTGGTGAAATTGGTCGAAGTGAAAATTCCACGATATGCCGTTGCGGATGATGGTGGGGCAGAACTTAAAATAATTTGTGATGCGAGCACGTCTCACTACAGGTTTCGATCTATTGTTTCCGAAAATTGATCGTTCAATCATTGAAAACTTTCATTTGAAATGCAAACACCTGCGGATTGACTCCACTCTCACACGCCTTAGGGGCGAAGGATTTGGGGTTACCTCTCCCCGTCACATTATTAAAAGAATTCTTAGCGATTGTTTATCTGCAAAAGGTTCAATTCCTTTGCTTTTAGGTACCATATGATGACAAATTTCCCGAAAGCTCAAACATCATTTCAAAACGTCATCAAACTCGTGATCAAGTCTGGCCCTTGATCACCTCAAACTTCATTCAAAACTTCAAACTCGTGATCAAGTATGACACTTGATCACCATAAAACTGATCAAACATCATTTCGAAACTTCATCAATCGCACGATTAAATCGAATCCTTGATCGCTTCAAAACTTCATCACCATTCATGATCGAGTCAGACACTTGATCATTTCAAAACTTCAAACACATGATCAAGCCTAATACTTGATCATTTCAAAACCTCATCATTCATGATCAAGTCTGATACCTGATAATCTCAAAACTAATCAAACATCATTAAGTCTAATACTTGATCGTCTCAAAACTTCATCATCGAGTCAGACACTTGACCATTTCAAAACTTCTAACTCGTGATCAAGTCTGACACTTGATCACCTCAAAACTTTTCAAACTTCATCAAACCCATGATTAAGCCTAATACTTGATCATTTCAAAACTTAATCCATGATCAAGCCTGACACTTGATTACCTCAAAACTTATCAAACTTCATTCAAAACTTCAAACACATGATCAGGTCTAATACTTGATCGTTTCAAAACTTAAAACTCGTAATCAAGTCTGACACTTGATCACCTCAAACTACATTCAAAACTTCAAATTCCTCTCTAATGTCCCCCCTTCAAATACTTCCCCTTGAGTACTTATTTAAGTACCTCCTCCAAATTACTCATCACAAATAATCTGTTGTTTTCTGAGTTTACCCTAACTAAATTTCAGGAGTCCTTGCTTAAGCTTCACAACCTTATGTAGTTGTTTAGCTTCTCTGGCCGGGAGGAGGTTGTTAGGATTGCAGGGCCTATTGCACAATCTTGCACGTGTGTCTGTGTGAGCGTGCATGAACGCATGTAAGTCCAAAGAGGAAGGTTTGAATTTCCTCCCGTATTGTGTCCCCCCACCCCCTCTCTCTGGCACATTCTAGGCTATTGAAGACAGCGAGTGGTTTATGGTTTATGAGTATTTATGGTGGTGAGGGTGTTGTGAGCTTAGGACCGTCCTGGACAGAGGGACTAATGTTGCCCTTCTCCACCCCTTCGGCGATTGGCACAGTGGACACAGTGGTTTATGGCTTTACTGTGGGTAGAGGGTGTTTTGGCTCGGACACCTTCCCTCGACTCCTTCCCCCTAATCATCCCCCAACTCCCACCTTTCCCATTCCTTGAAAATCCCCTTGCAGGAGGGACAAAGGGCCACTATTCATCACAAGCTGGAGGAAGAAACAACTCGCTGAAACCCCTATCTACCCAAACTCCTGGTCTCTGGGCAGAACCGTTGCGAAGCTTGGAAGAAGAAGGAACCGTCTACACTCAAAACTCTCCTCAAACGCTGGGACTCGGCCGGACGGAAAACTTCTGAAGTGCGAGGCACCGCGAACGACTCCTCCTCGCAAGCAAGGTCCTTGCCCGGGTTTTCCGGCCAAGGTAAGTTTTTACACCCTCTTTCTCGCATTGGTTTTGCGAGTTCTTCTTGAATTCCCATCAAACTCTCTCTTCCCTTTGACCCCCTCTCTCGCCTAAATTCATTTAACCTTTCGGTCCTTCAATTCTTAACCCTCTATCCATTTGGGAATCATCAAACTTCTATCAGACTCTCCTCAAACTCTCAAACTACCCTTAAACTAAACTCTAACCAACGAGGGCATTCGGAACTAAACATCGTTTCGAGTAAGTTCTCTGGAGAGATCACTCTACTTTCCGAATCACTTGGACAATAATGTCTCTCACTTAAGCGCTACCGTCTTGCTTAGCCCTGCCCTGCTTTCGGGGTAATAATTCTAACAAGCTATCCCAGTCTTTTGTGCAGCTCCGAAAACGCCGTATTAATTTTTTTATCCTATTTGCAGTTATGCTAGAATTTATTAGGAATTAAACGGCGTTGTCACTTGTGAGTGACTCACCAACTTGAACGTTTTCCACTAATTTTTTTTCCCGTCGTGAGAATTAGATCAATTATTTTTTGGACCCTCGAGCGTCCCTCAAACTTTTGAAAATTTTAATTGTCATGAATAAAGTTCAGCAATCTCTCTCCCTATTTATCAGAAATTTGCTATATATGTAGTAGATGTTCAGGAAGTTAAAATATCCGTAAATTAATTATCATTGTATTTATTTTAATAATAGAAGGCAGACAATCAAATAAGCGTTAGTTTTCCTTTCAATTTTGCCTAGTTGTCTAAATAGTCAACATGGTTTCATGAAAGCGAGGTCTTGTGTCACTAGTCTGATCATATTTTATAAACTCTGGTTCAATATCCTTCTTTAAAGGTTAAAAACTATACATATCTATGAAAAAACGATTACTCAGATTAAAAAGTGGTTGACAGATCGTTAGCAGAGGGTAAATTTAAATGGGGTGAGATCCGACCTACTGACGATAACTAGTGGAGTTCATCAAGTTTCCGTTTTGGGACCCTTACTTTTTATAATTTTCGTAAACACCTTAGGTTCTGGAATGAATTGCCAAGTAAATTCATTTGCTAACGATATTAAACTTGGCCAGATAATAATGGATAAGGAAGACTCAAACCGTTGACGAAATTGCCTGAATATGTTAATTAAATGGTGCAACGAATTTGGCATGAAGCTCAATGCTGCAAAATGCGGTGTTTTACAGTTATAAAAAAATAATCCTAAATTTAAATACTATCTCCAAGATACCGAGATGATAAAAGTAAAAGAGCAGTCGATGTAGTAGTTAAAATAGATAATAGATTAAATTTCTACAGTTAATGCGTTGTAATTAGAAATAAAGCAACATGAGTCGCGTCATTTATCAGGCAATCCGTCTCAACGCATAATTCAGAGACGATGTTAAAGCTATACACGTCATTAGTCAGACCTATATTAGATTATGCTGCTCCCTTCTGGTCTCCACAATTAACTAGAGATGTAGATATTATAGAACAAGTACAGCGTCGCTATAGGAAAATGATAAAGGGGGTAAAACATCTTAGCTACAATGATAGGCTTTTAAAAACCTCAATCTCTTTGCAGAAGCATAAATTATTGATAAATATGCCAGATACTGCAGAAAATCTTTTCAATTTGACAGGCGTGGCAGCGACACGAGGAAATTCAAAACAACAACGGGAAAATTTGCCTTCAGCAACCGCATCGTTCAAGTCTGGAAAAATCTACCACAAGAAGTATTCAGTGCCGCAAACACAGAAATTATGAAGAAGAATTTCGATAAATATTTGAAAGAAAATAAAGTTAAAATAGCTTCAAATACTAAAGTGGGTACTCAAATTAGGCTTATTCTTAATAGGGCCTACCATGTATGCTTTTTATAGCTCCCTGTAGGTGCCAATAAATTGTTTGTTTATAAATCATTGCGATATTAATTTTAGATTTGACAGGCCGAACTCTGCGATAATTATCTTCGCTCCAATATTATGTTAAACCAGGTCTACCATTGTTAAGCTCAATTCTTCTTTAGAGTAAAGTCCCCCCCATCCCTCCCACACACACCACCACCATTTACTTCGCATCGGGTCTCTATTGAACATGATGTAGCGATCGATACAAGTTTCTTTAATAAAGTTCCTATGAACTGTATCCAACCAATTTTCAGCTATAGCCATTACGTTGAAGTTTTCTCTTGGCGAACGTTGAAATTCTACTAATTTATGTCTTATACTGGGTGCATTTTCGTATAAGCAGGCAACTCTAGCCTCTCCAATCTGATTGAAATGTTTACTCTCTTTCAAGTATAAGTTGGGGCTTGGAATTGCTCCCATAAGTTAATAAATTTAACCTATATTACTTGACAGCCGTTTGAGGCACTCAGTTGTGTAAATAACATTTGATTGCATTTTTAAAGTTGCATTTATTCTAAAGATAATTCCGATTATTGCTACACGTTTTGCTTTTGCTTCTGCGGATGCTATAAGCAACGATAATGATGAAAATCCATTTGTCGAACCTCTAGATTCCCCCCCCCCTGCCACTTACTATTGCAGATGAAAGTTATCGATTGACTGTATCGCATTTTCGATTCGGTCCCCGAGCAGAGGAAGCAAAACAAGAAGTAGAATTTACTCTAAAAGGAAGAAGAAAGTCTTGGAAGAATAGGAAATCGATAATGAAAAAGAGGCTTTGGCATAGCTAAATATTTACACAGGGTTTTACGACGGGAGTTTTCCCCACATTACTTACTCTGTTCCAATCAAAATCTATCAGTCTGGGCATGGTGGGGCATTCGCCTTTGAAGAACTTCTGAGGAGACACTGGCAAGAGTAGGCGTAGGAGTCCGATCACTAACATTACTAGAATTCCTCGCATTTCTCTAACGAAACTTGTTTTCGTGGGGGTAAAGGAACCAACCTTAATATACTGAATTCAAGACCAAATGAAAAAAAAAATACATTAAGATGATCATAGAACATATAATACAAATTTACTGAAAAATTACATTAAAGAACTACTGGAAATAAAAGAAATCCATAAAAAAATTAAATAACACCAAAAACTGGCAGACAGCAAATAACAATGAAGAAAAAAACCGAGAATAAAGTCCTAGAAAAAAGGTCATTGAAATAGTTTGTCGTGGTATACGGCCGAGTAGGTATGTACGTTTGTTCCGTACATGAATATAACTCTGTTCCACTTTTCTCTAAGAGTGCTTTATTTTTACTTCTTGTGATTCTTTAACCAGGGAGGATTCGTAATATTATATATCTATTGCCATTTGCATCGTTTCGAGGATCTAATTAAACAACTAGGTCAAAAAATATACTTTTAATTGCATAAAAATTAAATATTAAAACTTTAAATATACTTACTGCTATAATAAGATGATCTAATAAAAATGAATACTGCCAATGAGTAATATGCGATGGTTGATGCAAAATTCACTTTCGCACGGAATGGTAACTAACGAACATGAAAAAGTTTTGGATTCCTTTTATCTTTAACTAAGAGGGAGTCTGGAGTTGGACGACCTTGGACGGGAACCTCCTAGATGAAATGATTCGAGACGCGTTTTTAGGAGTATCGATAGTAAATATGTAAGATCATTTGGGGGCTATTAAAAAATAATACAGATAACAAATTAGAAATACCTCTCTATTTACCATTTGTACCCGATGAAAAGCTTTCAATCAAGTAAATATTTAATTTTAAGAGCCCTACAGAAAAAAAGCAATGAATAAAACTTACGTTCCCATACTCTCTTACACATTCGGTTACAAAACAATGGAAGAAGGCGCATTCCCCATGCACATACACAACCCATACATCGACCAGGCAGCAAGCGCGTGCACGAACAACACCCACGCAGGCTTCTAGGGACATTCCACAAGCATTTTGCAGGGATTCTTCGATGTGCCTGGGAACCCGGACATTAAAACGCGTGTCCCCGTTTCCTACCAAACATGGGGTACGTTAGTTTTGCATATAACCGAGCAGAGAACCCCTTTCTTATGGGTCAACTTCTATTCCCTCAACCAAGGAGTTATACCCCTTGGGGTTCGACAGCGAACCCCACAAGGCAGAGTTGAACACAAAAGCACAAGAAAAAGTTCTACTTCACGGATGTTCATTTGCGCCTGCCCATCGATAGGGGACGCTCCCACTCGACCTTGTTACCCTACGTTTGTACCTGCAGGAGGTTAGATGGAACCTGGAGGCACACCCTACTAGCCCTAGTGCCTGCAGTTGTGTGCACCCTACTGGCTCCATTGCCTGTAGGAGGACGGGCTGCTATATATCTTTCATTATTTTCACTTCTTGCATCTTTATCACTTCCTTTACATATGTTTCCTTATTAACTTCCTACATGATATAACCACATTGCTATGGCGCTTCAAATTTGTGTCCCCCCACCTCCTAAGTTTTGTGGTAAGGCCGACTCCAGAGGACTTGTCACCGAACACAACCAGCCCAAGGATCCAACGAGAGAACCCCGCAAAGGACCGAAACAGAGTCTTATGGAAAACTCTCAACTCAACCAGCACAGAGTAAACCCCAGGTCTGTTTCTCAATTAGGCGTCTGAAAAAGGTTGGAAGATAATAAAGTGTTTAGTGAGAGTAAAGTGGACAGTAGGTGTGAAGATAAAGTGGTGAAAAAGAATGAGTACAAGTTAGTGTTGTTTGCTATATGACCAGCCATCTTCTGGTTGCTTCTTATTTTCCTTTAATCCTCTTCTTATTCGTTCTTTATGTTAAGGCTCTCGCGCCTATTTTATTCCTTGTTGAATTTCTTTGGGTTTTATTTGAGTAATAGCCCTCGGATAGAGCTCTTATCACACACATGAGAAGGAAACACTCGATTTATAAGGTGTGGCGAAAATGGAGAATAACAAATTTTATATTCTCTTCGATAAGCAGGGGTGACATTTAAAAAGGCCAATCGAAAGATAGTTTTTGGGCTATCTGAGAGAACGCTTATTTTAAGTGTTACCTTCTCGTGTATGAGAAGAGCTCCTTCCAAGGATTTTGAGGAAGACTGTGTTTGCTAAAAATAACTTTGTAACCGCATAATTAATTGCGTTACTGCAATCATTTTTTCTCATATTTTATATATATATATATATATATATATATATATATATATATATATATATCATTGCAATTGATTAAATTGTCAACTTATTTCATTTCTTTTAATAATTCTAAAATAACAAAATTAATAGGTTTCTTCGAATCCTTCAGAGAACTTTCAATACCTTCGTTTGTGAATTGAATAAATTTTTACTCCACACAAAATATGTACCAGATTTGGCCTCCACAAATTGGTGTCAGAATTGGACTCCTCAGCATCGTCACTTAGGCTCTGCTCAGTCAGTAGAAACATAGAAATTAAAAAAAAAAAGTGTGGGACTGTGATACCCCCATCTTCCCTAAACTGTTTACATTTGTGCGTGGCTGAATTTTCCGGATTTTTATCTGAAAACAAAAAGGAATCAGAAATAATGGGAGATTTAAGTCACTTCTGCTGATGACATCGTATTGCAGATCCTTGTAATTTGCGATATTCTAATACTCGGTTTTCTTCTTTTTTGTTCACGCTGTTGTTGCCAGTTTTGGCTACAATGATAGGTGATTAGGTGACTTTGTTGATTGAGGGTTGTAGGAAAAGGAGTAATGAAAAGATAAAGAACGAAAACAACGTGAGGCGAGTTGTGATCAACTTTTTGCGTCGTCGAACCATAGTTGACGAGCGGCGTATCGACTGCGCAATCTGGAGTCTAGACCCCCCCCCTCATTTAAGCGAAGCTTGAATGCAGCACTATTCATTGTAAGCTAAATTAGCCTAAGAAGCTCATCCGAGTTAAATAAAAATTAGCTCGAAAAACATCGGCGGATGGGTGGGGGGGGGGGGGCTACATAAAAAAATGGAAAATTAAGTTGACCAACTTGTCAAAGAGTCGTTCTATCAGCAACAATTCTAGCTTAATCTGGCAGCTATTGCGCGGTATGCGTGGTATGCGGACACCATGTCTGCTTGCGAAATTGAGTTGCATCAAAACAAAATTTATGCTCGGTAATTCTAAAGATTAACAACTCCAACTTTTTTTAATTTAATGCATTCAATCTGAATAGTCTTTTGTTATTTTCTCGGGGCGTAAAACACTAGTTTTCGATTTATTAACACTTAAAAATATTATTTTCCAATAGATAAGTATTTTTTGCCGCTCCTATAACGTCATAAGCCTGGTGAAAATATTTCATTACACCGATTCAAGAAATAGATAAAATAATATCATGATGCAAATTTAACTACGATATAAAAGGTTAGAGGTATTAGGTTATTTAAACACGTTTAGTTTTAAGCGTTTTAAAAAAACTTATTCCGACCAGTACATTTTCTTCTTTTTTGGTCTTCGAATCCTCAATTTAACTGACATCTCCATTATCCTTCTCGTTAAATCTAATTCAAACTAATTCGCGCACTGTTAATAAACATGGTCTTTACAGATTAGGCCGTGTATTTGGAAAAAAAATAAAGTATAGCTTCAAAAACACCAAATGTTCACGGGAGAATGCACGAACAGTTAATTAATTATCCATAGCCATCAGAGAGAGCAGACATTTTAGACTATGCCACGCCGTGTCACAAGAATAGGCTTCTTTGCGGCGGGAAAAATAAAAAAAATAGCATTTAATAAAAAAAAACCACCCCTCTCAAATTGACATAACCTAAAAGTATAAAAAGGCCTAACCTATCTAAACTCCCACATAATCCATTCTTATGCTACTTTAAAACAAGATATCAGACATTATGGCTGCCAATCTATTTTTCGTCATAGCATCATAATTAGGAAATTGCGCGCCTTAATTAGTGAAAGAGCTATACATTATATATAATTTGCGCATTTTTTTCAAAATAGAGACATTTATAACAAAGCACCATCGTTTGAATTACTTTATGCACCAGCTATAAACCATGTGAACTAAACTATTGCGAGTTACAAGGGTCGCCTTTATATAGAAAATAGTGACAAGAATAATTAAATTAAAGTGCATTTCTATTTTAGTTATCCGTGTTAAATGGAAAAAAGGCAGTTTTCTATGTTCAAAAAAGAAAACGAGCAAGATTTCTAGTTCGTGCGGAACTCATGCGGCGACGCTAAACCAGAATAATTACAGTTAATGATAACAAAATTATCAGAAAACAGTTTAAGTTGGATTGAAAATGAAACTTTTGGAGCCTATCCAATTTTAGAACAAGTACACGGACAGAATATTAAGGTTCTAGCACTACGAACAAGAAAATCAATAGAAGAAAATTATTAGTCAAGACGGTGTTAGGGGTGTTTAGATAAATCCTTAAAAGTGGCACTTCTCTATGCTTATAACGCGAACAGCTACTATCAAACCAATGCCTCGCCCTTTTTAACATACGGGGGATAAACCGAGAGTGTATAAAAAAGTGCGCCGAAACCGAGTATAACTCTAAAACAATCCGCAAAGATCCTAAAAAAATATTGGGATTATTCTAAACTTAAACATTTATATATGACGAGGCCCCACCAAAACAACGTGGCAGAGAGTAGGGCGGATGAAATTCGCTTAATGGCAAACCCAACGTAGCGAACTCGAGAAATAAAAGGCTTCAAAATAAGCTTAGATCAATGGGAAAACCGGTACCAAATATATGAGCCTACACCGAGATTCGAACTAGATACCTGTCTCAGGAGAAACGTAGGAATTATTACTACTACACCACTGAAAGGGGTCCAATTCGAACATAAGAAAAGGAGTCTGCAAAAGACTAATCAATAATAGTCTATACGAGTCAGCTCCAAAATCAGGACTTGTTTTGTGTTATCGAGTTGATCATACTACGAATTGGTTAAAACGATTGGTGGAGGGTGAACCCCCGCCCCGTCTGAAGGAGGAAATATGGGGGGGCTTCCCCCCCCACACCCCATTGTTAGGTAAGTACAAAAGGTTCGTATAGTTTCATAAACTGGTAGTTTGAAAATTGAAAGTTAGGTTATGTTAGCTTAGGTTATTTATTGTGTTTTGTTCAAATCTGTTCTTCATTTTTGGGGGCTCATAAGGAAAAATGCGGCCAAATCTATTATTCCAATTCCGACCGAATCGGTATAAAACTCTTTTTCCCGCATTTCGCGTTGCGACTGTTAAAAAAAAGAACGATTTGAACAAAGTGCAAAAAATGCCACAGGAAGAAGTAATAAAATGTACAAAAAAGTAATTACGGTAAACTAAATAATAACCCGAATTTTTACCACTCTCTTTCCTAAATCTATTGATCCCATACGAGGGTTTGGGTGTTACTTTGGATACTTTCGAATTAAAAGTTACCCACCACCCCAGAGTTGCCAGGAAGACGTGTGAAAGACCTCTAGCCAATTTTGTCTTTATATGATACTCTTTTAACTGAGCTCACAGTGTATATACGTACATATGTTTGTCGGGATTAGTGGAAGGATTCGCGCTTCCCACCCATAAGGTTCCGGGCTCGAATTCTAATGCAGGCTGCTTTTTTGCATCATTCGCCTTATTGAATTCATACGAAAGGCCTGTGTTACACTGGATACTTACATGGAGAGAGATTAAAAAAATCTGGCCCTGGATTTGGCGTGAGTTTTCCTAGAGCTCTTCAAGGTTGTATTTCATTTTACTCCACCCTCCACCGTGGCTCAGTTAAAACGACCCTGCTTCGCACGAGTGAGCTCACTAGTTTGAATCCCGGTGGAGGGTTGTGATTTTTCCTCTTTCACGAGGCGTGAAATTATGAAAACATAATAGAAATCGTGGTAAATAGGAAATCTGCCCTGAAAATGACAAGATCTATCTTCAAAGGTAAAAGGCACTAATGTAAAGGGGTTGGACAAAATAATGGAAACATTAATTAAATTACTCAGTTTGAGTCCCCTCCTCCTTAGCAGTATAAATAGATTCAATACGCCGACCAATTTTGGGCTGTATCTATACAAATTTAACTGTTTGTTTTCGAGTGAAACCTGCTCTAGCTCCTTCGTAGACGCTTTTTAGAGGGAATATATCCCCTAGTTTTTGCTCCAATTTACACACAAAAAAACTTGATTATGGCAAGATCTGTGAATTATGGAGACCAATATGTGTTCAACGTCATTTTCAGGTATTTTAAACAAGTTTTAAAAACTTTTTGGGTGTGAATAGGTGCAGGAGACCCCAGAGCCCCCTATGGGCGGATTATGATGGGGCTATAACTTGCCGCGACGGAACAAACCAAACTCCAAGTATAAACAATAAAGAGCCGCCTAAAATAGAACAGACAAAAATACAAAATACAACATATACCACAAAACGAATTAAATACAAAATACTAAGTAATTGTAGCAGAATGCCCCTTTTGATCACTCCACACATGACACCACGTTTGTCGTGGTTTACCTTGTGGAACGTGAAGTACTTCTTTGATGAAGTAGGCTTTGATCTAAGAGTGCTAATTTTGTTGTTTTTAAGGAAGAGCCGCTTCAACACGTAAGGATAAGAAGGAAACACACAGGAATTTCCAAAATAAACTTATACTGTAAATTTAACAATTTACTACCCAAACACAAAACATGAACCACAAAAATATTACGAATTTACAAATAAACAAAAATTACTTGAATTAACTTGACCCTCTAATATTGGCTAAATTCGATACTCACTTCAATAAACAAGAAATAGGCTAATTGTCTCTACTGGAGTTTAAATATCTCGAGAATGATATTGTCTCCAAGACACGTGCCGGCCGGCCAGATGGAGGGGGCGGACAAATAACTTGAAAGCCACAACTGACTTTGGAGAGTGTGGCAGCTGGGGTCCACACGCTTTCGGCAGGAAGGGATATATCACCACGGGATAGTGAAAGAAGGTTCCTTTCTCCTCTTCAGATTACTCTGAGGGGTGATTCGCACTCGCAGGGGAGTGCTGGAGGGAGTGTACTCTTTGAGGGGGAGTCTTCTTCAAGGGCGAGGACTGTACTCGCGGGGGTGGGGGTCTTCTTCAAGGGCGAGGATAGAGGAAGGGAGTTTCTCTAACGAGAATAATTTGAACTTGAACAAGTTAACTTAAAGGTCGGTTTGGTAACCAGCAACTAGCTCGAGGATGAGCTTCTTCTTAGTTCCAGTCTAACTCAAGGGCGAGGCCTATCTCGGTGTTTGGGGATACACCAGGGTAAAAGATGGGGGTTCTCTGACGAGAATAAGTTGAACTTGGTTCCTCAACTAAGTTAACTTATGAGTTTGGTGTAGCCACCGGGTAACGGGCTCGAGATAGAGCCTTTTTCCTCTTCTTTTCGTAATTCCTCAAGGTCGAGGAATATCCCTGGGCTTTAGGATGCACCAGGATATGAGGAGTCTCTCTGACGAGAGTAAATTGAACTCGAACAAGTTAACTTAACGTTCGGTTTGATAACCAGGGACTAGCTCGAGTATGAGCTGCTTCTTAGCCCCCTTGGTAGCCCTGCCTCTCTTGCAGGGGACTTCGTAGTCTGGCGACTCACGTATTCTACCTGCCTAGTCTTGGTAGCCCGGCCTCAATCCGGGGACTTCGTAGCCTGGGAGACTGACGTATTCTACCTATCCTGTTTTGGTAGCCCGGCCTCAAACCGGGGACTTCGTAGCCTGGAGACTCACGTATTCTACCTCGTTTTTCCCAAGTCTTTGTTATTTATACCTCGTCACCCCACTGGGGTAGGGGTAGGAGGGGGGGGGGCTTGTGGACGGGCCGCAGGAGGGTTGTTATTCCAACGGTTTTTCTCACCAAGTCTTACCTCGGCTCCCGTTGGCCTTCGAGCTTGAGAGAAACGCGTCTTCAATTTCATATTTAAGGCGAAATTGAATATACTCTCGTATAGGAGATCTTGCAGTTTACAACCTTACGGCTTTTCATAGCGACGAGTGGCGAGGCGCTGTGGTTACGAGTTTGACCCTCGATGCCGGGGCCGGATGTCTTTGCGGTTACCGTCCCGTGTCTCCACTGAAAGAGAACGGGGAAGTGACGATTCTCCTACACACTTTCCTTCGAAGAACTTAAAGGAAGGGGGAGGGGGACTCCATGGAACTCAAAACAACTAACTCAACCTAGTCGAGTACAGCAAAGTTGTATATCTTTGAGCCTTCTCTTACTCTAAGTTTCTTTAAACTTGAGCGCACACGCGCACGTGTACACAGGCATTGGGTCGAACTAGACCTCGCGAGCTTACGGGGGGGGGGGGGTATGTTACACAGCCAACTTAACATACTCGCAATACAATTTAACTTTCAAATAACAAAAACCAAATTCATCGATTACACGCAACAAAACAAAAACAAAAATCAAGCTACTTCCTAACATTTCTAAGCTTTTAAGAACTTAAATCCTACCGATAACTACTAACACGAAACAAAAATGAAAACATGGTTTCACGCTTATTAGGTACTGAAATAACCCTCAATGGTATTTCGTCTTAGCTTATAGACCAGATGTACTTTATCGGCTCCTTTGATGTAGCTAATATTAAAATGGTGCTCTGTGACCATTACCTTACCTCGCCTGAGTCGGCATTCGATTTATGGGGTCTACCAAAGTAAGTCTCAAAATGGCAGTGGTACTCCAACTTATGCGAACTACCCGTATTATGGTACTTGGATACTTTTATACTAACCCTTAAGGCTAGAGCGGCCTGTTGCAGTGGGGCATAATTGCTGGGAGCGGGAGTCCCATAGTCCTCATTTAACAAGGTACCTTTAGAGATCGAGTTTGTGTTCGATCTAATTTGTTTGTAAACCATTTTTCTTACCGGGACCTGTTGCAGTTGGGCATAATTGATGGGAGCGTAGGTCCCATAGTTCTCCTTTAACCAGGTACACGGGGAGATCGTGTCTGGGTTCGATCTTTGGGGATCGAACACAATTTTTCTTGCGGGCTCGTTAATGGGCGTTGAGCTCACTACGACTTGGAATTTTAATGGTAACTCCGTGGACGTTCCGTTCGGGGAGGAGACTACTAGGGGTAGGGGATACTCATCCGCGTCTACCATCTGACTAGTTTTACCTGGCTGTATCGCATTAACACTTTTTTCCTCCTTCCTTGTCAACCCATTTGACTTGGTTCTCTTCGTAGGTAATTTCTTAGGTACACCTGCTTGTATCTCTTCCCTAGCTACTACTTCGTCCATCATTACCCCAGTTGACTGGTTTCTCCTCGTAAGTTCTTCCTCAGGTACTCCTGCTGGTACCTCAACCCTACTTACTACTTCTTCCATCATTACCCCATTTGGCTGGGTTCTCCTCGTAGGTTCTTCCTTAGGTACTCCTGCTGGTACCTCATCCCTACTTTCTACTTCTTCCATCGTTACCCCCATTTGGCTGGGTTTCCATCGATGGTCCTCTCTTAGGTCCAGGCCGAGCTAAAACTTCCTCGACCTCTATCTGATTCTCAATAGATGCTCTTTCGAGTGCGAGCAATCTTTCTTTTGACTCTTTTTCCCTCTTCATTCTTCTTTCTTCGGCTCCTTTTTCCGCTTTCGCTATTTCATTTTCCCGCCCGTCGGGTTCTTCTTTTTTCATCTTCCATTTTTATCTTTATTCTTCTTTCATCATCTTCTCGTTTTATCTTTATTCTCCTTTCTTCATCTTCCCTTTCTATCTTTATTCTGAATTCTTTTGCTTCTCTTTTCAACAGTATTATTATTTCGTTTGTTTTACTTCCTCTCAGCATTCTTATTTCCTCTGTTTCTATTTTCCACTGTATTCTGTCTTCCTCTAATTGTATGTCCATGCGTATTTTCATTTTTTCCTCTTCTCTTTTCCACTCTCTTCTTTTTTCTTCCATTTCTTTATCAAACTGTACTATTTCATCTCTTTTTATTCTCAATTCTGACAGGATGTAGGCATCTATACCCTCGCCTTCAAGTCCCAGAATTTGGGCTTTTTGGTTGAATCTTTCGACCGGATCCATTTTGTGTTGGTCCGTCGATTTTTCCTTGCTGTACTCTCAGGTACTTATGCCGCCACTCACCAGGTAGCGCGCAGCCTAAATTACCCTTAAACCCACTACTATGCTGATTGTAGTACCACCCCGACAACAAATTTACCACTTGGCCTAACTATTACCTTCAAATTGTTTCCACACCTAACTTTACCAATTTTCCTCTCCTCAATTATTCTCTTTTTCCTGGTATTCCTTTACGTGGTGGCTCTCCCTTAATTAGACGCTGCTGGGTTCTTTCTAATATAAAACCTACAGACCTGACACCACTTTTTGTAGCAGAATGCCCTTTTGATCATTCCACACATGACACCACTTTTGTCGTGGTATAACCTTGTAGAACGTGAAGTACTTCTTTGATGAAGTAGGCTTTGATCTAAGAGTGCTAATTTTGATGTTTTAAAGGAAGAGCCGCTTCAACACGTAAGGATAAGAAGGAAACACACAGGAATTTCCAAAATAAACTTATACTTTAAATTTAACAATTTACTACCCAAACACAAAACATGAACCACAGAAATATTACGAATATTAAAATAAACAAAAATTACTTGAATTAACTTGACCCTCTAATATTGGCTAAATTCAATACTCACTTCAATATACAAGAAATAGGCTAATTGTCTCTACTGGAGTTTAAATATCTTTAGAATGTTATTGTCTCCAAGACACGTGCCGACCGGCCAGATGGAGGGTGCGGACGAATAACTTGAAAGCCACAACTGACTTTGGAGAGTGTGGCAGCTGGGGTCCACACGCTTTCGGCAGGAAGGGATATCACCACGGGATGGTGAAAGAAGGTTCCTTTCTCTTCTTCAGATTTCTCTGAGGAGTAATTCGCACTGTCTAGCGATGCGCTAATGCTTGAATACCTTAACTCTCACTGGAGTGCTGGAGGGAGTGTACTTTGTGGGGGGTCTTCTTCAAGGGAGAGGATAGAGAAGGGGGTTTCTCTGACGAGAATAAGTTGAACTTGAACAAGTTAACTTAAAGGTCGGTTTGGTAACCAGCAACTAGCTCGAGGATGAGCTTCTTCTTAGTTCCAGTCTTCCACAAGGGTGAGGCCTATCTCAGTGCTTGGGGATACACCAGGATAGAAGGGCGGTTTCTCTGACAGAATAAGTTGAACTTGGTTCCTCAACCAAGTTAACTTATGAGTTTGGTGTGGCCACCGGGTAACGGGCTCGAGAATAGAGCCTTTTTCCTCTTCTTTTCGTAATTCCTCAAGGTCGAGGAATATCCCTGGGCTTTAGGATGCACCAGGATATGAGGAGTCTCTCTGACGAGAGTAAGTTGAATTTGAACAAGTTAACTTAACGTTCGGTTTGATAACCAGGGACTAGCTCGAGGATAAGCTGCTTCTTAGCCCCCTTAGTAGCCCCGCCTCTCTTGCAGGGGACTTCGTAGTCTGGCGACTCACGTATTCTACCTGTCCAGTCTTGGTAGCCCGGCCTCAATCCGGGGACTTCGTAGCCTGGAGACTGACGTATTCTACCTACCCAGTCTTGGTAGCCCAGCCTAAACCGGGGACTTCGTAGCCTGGAGACTCACGTATTCTACCTCGTTTTCCCCAAGTCTTTGTTATTTATACCTCGTCACCCCACTGGGGTAGGGGTAGGAGGAGGGGGGGTGCTTGTGGATGGGACGCAGGAGGGTTGTTATTCCAACGGTTTTTCTCACCAAGTCTTACCTCGGCCCCCGTTGGCCTTCGAGCTTGAGAGAAACGCGTCTTCAATTTCTTATTTATGGCGAAATTGAATATACTCTCGTAGGGAAGATCTTGCAGTTTACAACCTTTCGGCTTTTCATAGCGACGAGTGGCGAGGCGCTGTGGTTACGAGTTTGACCCTCGACACCGGGGCCGGATGTCTTTGCGGTTACCGTCCCGTGTCTCCACGAGAGAGAACGGGGTAGTGACGCTTCTCTTACAGTAATATATATCTAATAATTATAACGTAACAACAGCAAATTCTTACTGCACATACAAAAACATTAAAGTTTTTAAGACAAAAGAATGAACACCGTTTAAATATAACTTAACGATAACAAAAACTAAAATATAATGAAAGCGATAAGCCTCATCACCAGGCGCCTTGCATCCCTTTGCAAATCTCCTACACTACCTTCTCTTTTCAATACTTTTATTTCTTTCTGTCTATCTAAATTCTGCACATGCTTTGTCACCTGCAAACACACACATACACGCACACACTGACACCTATTAGTAATCGGCCAGACTTAAAAGCAATGGGGGATAAGATTCGTTTTAACACAATAACGATCTATTAATTTTCAAAGATAGAAATCTTTTTAATTCCTAAAATGATGCTCACCGATGTCATTTACAACTTCCGGAGTTTAATAATAACGTAGTTATTCACTTCCGAAAATATATTTTTACTTGTAAAATTTTAATCTTTCTGCGCCATTTGCCCTATTCCCTTCAAGTTTTGGCCTGACTAGTTAGCGAATAGCAGGCTCTGTTATATTTGCAGGCGATATGCGCATGTGTCTTTTGACGATTAACCAATAGCATTCTCTGTTATATTTTTGTATATTTCGGACAATTCACTGATCTCCGTGTTTTCAATTCATATGATTTAATGGCGTGCGGTGGCTGTGCTAGGTCGCAATACTAACTGATACGAAAAGTTTTTGATGCCGATAATCAGGCATTAGAAATCGATAGGGATCACAGTGTAATCCCGCGAAATATTACATTCCCTACATGCCGCAGTATTTGTCACTCACTCTATAATTTAATAAGGGGATATTTTTGAGTATTTGATTAATAATTTCATCTTAGTTTGGTTATGATTTATGTTTTTTTCTCAAAGTTATTTCTAATAATTCTTTTATAATATAAAAAAACAAAATGGTCAAGTTCAGAAATTTTGTGAATTTTTAAAAACCCAAGGAAAAGTTCAGAAAATTTATTTATATATCTTCTTCTATAAATATATTTTAGCAACGTGATATTTTGAAAGGGGGGAAATTTAGTTTAGAGTTCCTTTTTAAAATTATTATAATTGGCGAAGTTCAGAAAATTTATAAAAATTTAACCATGGCTGCTTTTTATTAGATTTTAAATTTTAATCTTAAGAGTGAAGCGCAAGCAAGGGGGCAGTGGCGAAGGCATTGCCTGGTAGATTTTAAAAGGATCAGTATTCATTTTACTGTGTTAAAATTGCAAAGGATTCAAAAGAGCGTAAAACCCCATGAACGCTTTCCGTGGCTCTCAAATGCCAGCTTTCAATCAAGTATCGCTATGAATTTCAAGACAAATGAGGTGAGTTTTCTTCCACAAATTGCTGTCTGATTTTATTAGGTCAGGTTAAGTTAGGTTAGGTTTGGTCTGATTCTGGATCTTTTAAATGATTTTGAAAATGGTTTTCTTATGTAGTTTTGTGTTTGCTTTTGAGATCTGAAACTCGTTTTTCCTGGAAATACATACTTTTCCTATTATGGACCTTCAGTATATTATGGGGAAAGTATGCATTTCCGGGGAAAACGAGTGTCAGATCTTAAAAGTTAACCTAAAACTACATAAGAAAAACACATTTTTAAATTAATTTGAAAATATGTGTTAAAACGAATCTTTACCGGCAATGGTTTGACCATGAATTAATTCCCTTAAGGAAAATCTTCTCCAGCCCAAGTGGATGTCTTTCGGCGTCGAGGTCAAATGGGATCAAATATGTATTTGTTAGTGTTCTAGCACCATTTACCGTTCGGTACATGCTCTGGACACATGCTACTCAGAATTTACCCAGTTCTTGAGTTTTATCTCTTCTTCTCAAAGTCTGGCTGCATTACTACTCCTTTTCGCATATTGATTGGACTTCATTTGATGAAAGGACGGAAGGAAGACCAGTAATAAGAGGGTGAGATTACCTTCAAATATACACCTACGCCTAGCTGATGATTGACCTCAGTTGAGCAAGTTAAGTTCCATCGGGTGTGCCAACTCGCCGGATTGAGTAGCAATGCGGGGATATTTACGGAGGCTGTAGGGCGCTGTAGATAAACGTGATTCGGATCTCACCTGTAACTATAGATCACCGGTGAAAAGCTCCTAAGAAATTAAGGACAAAATCATTTCTAGGTTCTTTAATTTTGGTTGTCTACACAATACAGGGAGACAACCATGTCTACTTCTCACGAAAACACTTCACAAACAACTGAACAAACTACTAAACACCAAAATTTAATTTGTCTTCATACACAATTAAAAGTCGCTATCATTCATAACAACTTTCTTTTTATATATCTAATTATTCCGTAATGAAATCCCGTAATAATCACAGTTTTCTCATTGTGATGTGATAGCGTGAAATTCTATCAAATTTGTTTCCTTGATAGTAAGTCCATCTCCGCTCTCTCAGATATAATATTTCCCGTAATTAAAATTGTTAAAAAAAAATATTTCATGCGATTTGAGGAAAGCTATTAAAATGTATAGAAAAAGTGATATAATGGAAGGAAGTAGAGCGTGATTTTCGCGAGTGAATATTCTCAGTGATCCCTGAGACCCGCGGTATCCCAGGTTAGGCCTATTCCATTCCATTATCTTTGTAAATGGCAGCGATGTACATATATGAATATTTGCTACGTCAGACCGCAAGTTAGATGAAGTTAAAATGAGAAAATTGGCGTTTCAGTTGTCATCTTAAAGAGAAACAAAACTGTTTATTAAAGGTTATTAATTGTTTTTTTCTAATGAGAACACAAAAGTAAAATACAAAATCTCTTAGAGTTAAATAGCGAAAATTCCTTCTAACACAAGAGATCTAGAGAGTTGCAATCATGGAGACTGAAGTTCAAGGCAATACATTATAATCGAAGCGGCTGAAAAAGTAAATAATTGTTTCATGAGTACTTTACTAATGCAATTGCATCTTTTTGCGGATTCAATGTAATAGAATTCAATTGAATGTTCTTTTCACCTTTTACCCTCTCAAGAAAATTGTATTTACCGAAGAAGTTAAAGTAATTTTTACCTACTAATTTAAACTGATAGCCGGGAATGCTGAATCTTGAATGAGGGTGGTGAGATGTTTGTGAGGTTTTTTAATCCTTTTGCAAATTTCTCAGAGGGCGTGGCTTTCTTTTCAGGTCTTTTAACACTCGCACAAATCTCAGAGAAGGCGGTGCTCTTTTCAGCCTCTCTAATCCTTTTACAAATGCCAGAGAGGGCGCAGAGTTCTTTGCGAGGCTTTTAATCGTAGTGCAAATCTCAGAGAGAGCGTGAAGTTTTTTTTCAGGCATTTTGACCTTTGCACAAATCTCAGAGAAGGTGGGGAGGTCTGTACAGGCTCTTTAATCCTTGTACAAATGTCAGAGAAGGCGTGGAGTTATGTGGGAGGCTTTTTAATCCTTTTGTAAATCTCAGAAAGTGGGTGAAATTCCTTTCAGGCCTTTTAACCCTTGCACAATCTCAGAGTAGGCGGTATTCTTTTCAGGCTCGTTAATCCTTGTACAAATGTCTGAGAGGGCGGGAAGTCATTGTCGGGCCTTTTAATCCTTCTACAAACCTTAGAGAAGGTGTGGAATTCTTTTCTTGATTTTTAACCCATGCACAAATCTCAGAGAAGGTGAGGAGGTCTTTTCAGGCTATTTAATCCTTGTACAAATGTCAGTGAGGATGGGAATTCTCTGTCCGGCCTTTTAATGCTTGTTCAAATTTCAGAGGTGTTTAATTCTTTTTCATGCTTTTGAATCTTTTCAAACTTAAAGAGGGCGAAAAGTTTCCTTTTAGGTTTTTTAATCTTTTTACAAAAATCAGAGTAGGAGATGAGTTATTTATCAGTTTTTTTTTAATTCTTGTACAAATCTCAGAGAGGGTGGGGGAGTTTCCTTTTCAAGCTTTCTAAACCCTGTACAAATCCCAGGGAGTTCTTTTTCAGACTATTTAATCCTTCTACATAAGGTAGTCGGAGGGGGAACTTTTCGTTGGGGCCTTGTAATCTTTGTCCATATAGTAATGTGGACAGGAGGGGTCCATTTTGAGTCTTTTAAACCTTGTCTAAATTACAAAGAGGACGGGGCTTCTTTCGGAGTCGTTGTAATCTTTGTAAAGAAATTCATTATTTCTTCTCGAGTTCTTTTAATCCTTGTTTAAAATGCAGGAGGCTGATGTGACTTTTGACTCCTTGTAAGCTTCGTATATATCGCAAGTGGTTCCTTGTAGTTCTTAGAAAAGTGCCGGGAAAGAGGTTGTTTCCTTTTTACTAGTTGTTAACATTATTAATCTCAGGGAGTTACTTTTTGACTTCTTGTATAAATCGCAGGTGGTTCCTTTAAATGGCATTTTCTCCCTGCCTCCCGCCGTGTGCAAACAATTCCCCGGCCAAAATATTGCGTGCCCTCCTTACCCGAACCCCAACAGAGAGTCTTGCCTAATTATGAAGGTTATTCAGAGGGTGATTTGCGTGTCATTCTTGCTCAACCTGTAGCAGGAAGATTTGCCTTAATTGCGAGGGATGGGCCTGCCCTCCTTGCTTGAACCCCAGCAGGAAGATTTGCCTTAATTATGAAGTTCTGCTAGATCAAAAGATTCGCCTGCCCTCATTGTCCGAAGTTCAGCAACAAGATTTGCCTTAATTCTGAAGATTGTGCGGGGCCTGGAGATTGGTGTGCCTTCCTTGCACGAACTCCAGCTGCAAGATTTGCCTTAAAGATAGAGGATGTGCTTGCCCTCCTTACCCGAAATGAAACAGGAAGATTTGATTTAATTTTGAAGGATGTGTCTGCCATCCTTGCCCTCCTTAATTGCGAATGTTGTTGGGCGTCTGGAAACTTGATATTTTGGAATCCAGCAGAAAGATTTGCCTTAAATAGGAAGGTTGTGGAGATTTGCCTTTCCTCCTTCCCGAATTCCAGCAAGAAGACTTGCCTTAATTTTGAAGGTTGTCAGGGCCTGGAGATTTGCTTCCCGGAAATATAGAGGGGAAGATTTGCTTTAATTCGGAAGGTTGTGCGGGGTCTGGAAATTTGTGTGCCTTCCTTGCTCGAATTCCAGCATGAAGATTTGCCTTAATTGTGAAGTTGTGCAGGGTCTGGATATTTGCCTGCCAGAAATCTAGCAGGACGATTTGCCTAAATTGTAAAGGTTGCTCGAGAGCTGGAGATTTGCATGCTCTCCATGTCCGAAGAGTAAGGTGTGGGTCTCGAGGACTCTCCCAGCTTTCTCATCTCACATTCTACTTTGACTTGCCCGTGGTCGGCCAGCTCTATGGTGAAGCCATCTATGGAATAGCCCGTGGTCGGCCAGCTCTAATATGAGGTCATCTATAGAGTAGTCCACGAGTTTCCCCGCGTAAGCCACTCCTTTCACAACAAAGTTCATGGTAGAGTGAGGCGTCAGACTCACCGGAGTGCCATTATGCGCCTTGGAGGGATCCAACCTAATGGATTATATGGCCTTTGGCCAACATGTTGCAATCTGTGGAGCGGATACCGAGGAAGCGTTTGAAGCCTGTAGGCTCGAAAACTCTTGCTAGTCTCTCAAATGAGGGGCCTCGATTATCTTACCTCTCATTGAGAGGGGCACTCAGCGCATTTGTGACTTTCATTTTCCTCTGGGGCTCTCCACCCGAGGTCTGTTTTGGCCTGCCGAAACGGCAGCGGACCCTTCCGTCCCCGTTGCACTCGAGGAGGGAGAGGAATCCTTAGCAGTCTTCTTACCCCTGTTCTTTTTAGGAAAGGAGGGTGAGCAATGAACTCGCTGATTGCAATTTCTTGCCGACGTGCGATTGTCGGTGGTTTCCACGCTGACAAATTCGGAAAAATGTGGCGCATTTTGTTTGAGCCCCTAAGGTTGGCCCATCTGGCTGACCAGGTTTCCTTGAGTGCGTTTCTTATGACAATCTTGTAGTCTTGATCTGAAATTTTGTGGTTGAGAGAGCGTATGATTTGTTAAGCGGTGGTTTTAGCTGCTTTGTCAGCCTTTTCATTCTCATGCACACCTGTGTGCTCAGGGACCAGCAAAGTGAAAATTCTTTGCCAATTTTGTTGGCTATAAATATCGTTTCTTTTATATCTTGGAGTATTGGATGCAGTTCGTCCAGTTTTCTGAGAGCTTGTAGGCTGCTCTAGGAGTCGGAGTAGATGGTATATTTTTCTAGTCCTTTCTTTTCGTATGCTCATCTTGCGGCGTGTCTCAAGGGGTAGCATTCTGCTGTGAATATCTAGCTGTTTGACATAGTTTCTCGGTTTTAGTATATTGCTCAGATATCATTGCAAACCCAGCTCCGTCGTCTGATTTCGAATCACCTGTGAATATTTAGACCCCCCTGGCGTTCTTCTAGGTGGTTCAGGAATGCAAGTCTGCGCTCTCTAAGTGGTATTAGTGTTTCCTGTAGGTTGATGCTCCGGCAGATTTTAACATTATTTTTTCAGGGTGGTTTTTGCGGGTAAGACACCTCGTGGATGGAATTCATGGTAATTCCAAACTCCTCCACCAGACGTCGCGCCCGCACTCCAAATGGTTATGTAAGTGACGGGTTTGCTATAAAGATATGGTTTAGACCGTCGTTTAGAACGGCTTTGGCGGTCGGGTGAGGTAGGAGTTCTTTGGGCAAGTGCCTAATGGCTGAGAAGGTGTTTGTGGTAGAGTTATACCTGGTGCATTCTCCTGGGTTTAACACCAATAGGTATATTTTGTGAATTAAATAGCTAAGCTCTTTCCCTCTCTGATTGCAAACGGAATCTCTTCAGTCGGTTTGGCGGTAGTTGAAGTCGCCTATTAGTTTGAATGGGGTGGAGAGTCTGATTTGACAAGATTGAAGTTTTTCAGATGGTGGGGGATAGATGTTTCTAATAGAGTATTTTCGTCGTTAGTGAAACTTTATTGCTGTTGCTTGGAGTGTATTAAATTTATGGTGCCTGATGGTAGATTTTTTTTTAATGTAGATGGCACATTCACCTGAGGTACCGCCGTCTAATCTTGCTGGGGAAGCTACGTGTGTGTAGCCTAGTAAGGCCCATAGGGAGCGTGCTCCACTCATGGTTTCTTGTAAGCCGATGATTGATGGGTTTTCAGCGGCTACTAGGGAGCGCTATTCTTCCCAGTTAGATCTAAGGTCACGGATATTCCACTGTATAATTTTCATATTGTGCTTTATTTGGCGTTTGTGAGTGATGGTTATTTGATGTTGGTCAGTATCCTTTCTGTCTCGATTTTTCAGTTGGGTTGGTTTTATCCCTATTTGCTGATTGTGGGGAAACATTGTTGGGCCATTTTCTTTATGGTGTAGTGTATGTACTGCTGCTTTCCAGCTGAAAAGAGCTGAAGGTATTCTAATGGTTCGTTTCTCCGGTATGGTGGGGGTGTAGATAGAGGAGATTAGGAAAAGGGGCAAAGAAAAAATAATAGCGTAGGCGAGTTGCGAACAGCTTCCCGCGTCGCTGGACCACTCTTAGCCAGCGGCGAATCCACTCAGCCATCCTGAGTCTCAAAAAAAAGACTCATTCAAGCGAAGCTTTTAAGCCGCTCGCCTGCACTTATCGTACGCTACAGGTGCAGGTGGGTTTTCTTTGATGGATGGATGTTTATTAGGTTGGGATGAGGATTTTTGACTGGTGGCTAGAGTTATTTTGGGTGCGTCAACAGCAGTAGTAATAAGAGCTGGTAGCTGTTGTGACTTCTTATTGATGGCGCATGGCTGAGACTCATTTATTATGCAACTAGGGAGAAGGGTGCAGATGATATGCACACTTCCATCATCGGGCCCACCTCTGGGGTTGGGTTGGCCTCCTGTCAGGGGCCTTGGGTGCTTGGGCCTCTTGCGAAAGTCGTTGCACCCTAGGTTTTACACCGTGGAATGGGGGTTTAGTACATCTGCTATTTTCAAGTATGGAAGCATAGGGCATTCCTCTTTCCGACTAGGTTTTGCACTTTTTCACGCACTTCTCTAAAATCAGTTCTTTCTTTTTCACGCATTGTCACGAATTCCTGTTTAAATTTTTAGAGGCTACACTTTTGGTTTGATGCTGGGTGTGATTCGCCACAATTTACGCATCTTGGGTTGGTAGTTGTGTTGTCTTCAGGATGGGACTCGTTGGCGCAGATTACGCATGTAGGTGCGAAGTCTTGTTCTTTTTTGCGGCAAGTTTTGATTGAATGTCTGTATGTGTGGTAGTGGAAGCATCTCCTTGGGTTGGGTTTAAATCCCCTTAAGGGGAATCTTCTCCAGCCCAAGTGGATGTATTTCGGCAGGGTGTCGAGGTCAAATGGGATCAAATATGTATTTGTTGGTGTTCTAGCACCATTTTCCGTTCGGTACATGCTCTGGACACAGGTTACTCAGAATTTACCCAGTTCTTGATTTATCTCTTTTGTATACTGAGCAAAGTCTGGCTCGATTACTACTCCTTTTCTCATATTGAGAGGAGGATGTAGTGAAAATATTATTTCTTCATCAGCTAGTTTCATTATTGTTAAGAGCATATTCGCCTGGGCCTTAGTTTATCTTCCACTAGGATTATGCCATCTCTTTGTGGTGATAACAGTGGGAATTCATTCCTGGAAAGTTGTAAAAGTGTTTGGAAGTCTTTATATTGATTCACCATACATCCTTTGACTAAATTTGTCTGGGGGTTCGTTGCCTCGATGATGTAAAATCTTCGGTACGATCTATCGAGGAAGTGTCTTGATAAACTTCTTCTGCTAGAAGTTCCTGGAGGGCTTTGGTTGATCGTTGGCTGGTTTGTTAGGGTTTTTTACTTGGTGGAAAGTTTTTTGTAGATTTCGAAGTAGTTTTTGCTATCTTTTGGTATGTGGTTTCTTCTTCAATGGCGGTTCTTTTTTCTCCTCTTGGTGGTGTAGTGTCTATGTTCAACAGACAAGGAAGTGCTTTGGGGGGTGGGTATGGGGGATGCGCAGCCTTTTTATATTCGGTAGTTTCATTGGATTGTTGGCGTTGTTTTTAGGAAAAAAGAACTTGCTAGTACAAAACAGAGCGTACTCAGTCCGTGAACGCACCGTTTAGCTAGCTTTTATGAACAAAGGAACTCTAAACTCGAAAAAGGTACCAAAAATTTGGTTTCCAGCAACCATTACGGATGCCGGTCGGCGCAGACAACGGACCGGTTCCTAACAACACAGTCGGCGTGTAGCCACGGGCACTGAGCCCTATATAGAAGGCAACGGACATCCCCGTACAGGGGACACATCCTGGTTGGTGGGTCGTGATTCCTTGTTAAATCCATTATTGGTTCAATCTCGGGCCCGCGGACCGAACGCCACTAAGAAGTTCCGCCCCTTCTTGGCAACCAAAAAGAGTGGAAAAGGGAGAGGTGCGAGTTGGGCTACCAATATTCCACTCTGGTTGCCAGAGAGGACCAAACCGGAGCCAGTCTAAAAGAAAAAAAGCCTCTCGTAACAGGTTCACAGCCAGGGCACGAGCCCAGAGAGAGAAAAAAAAGAGAGAGAGCAGCTTCATTCAGTCCTACCAAATGCTTTGAAGGGATACGAGGAGAGTTGGTAAGGAAAGAATATGTTAGCGAAAGAAAGGAGAAAGGCTAAACTGGGTCCCGTCAGCACGGCGGCAAGGAACGCAAATCACCGTGCCCCTTATGGGATCGCCCCAATGGAAAACCTTGCCATCTGGGACTGGGTCACTTCCTGAAGCAAGTCCAGCTGTAAGGGGGACACTTCCGGGAGCAAGTACAGCTGTGGGTGGGGTGGGACTACATGTGGTTATCCTACCATAGCATCACATATCTCACTTGAGGTACCTTCCTTCAGTCTACTAGAGTAAAGTCTATGGCCGGCGAACTGACTTTCATCGGGAAAGAGATGGGGAGGGGGGCACGCCAACCACTGCAACGTGAGGATGCATGCCTTCAGGACCGCAGGGGTAACGGCCCGATGGGCCCCGGTAAAATGGTTGGCTTTATCGAGCCGCGCCCACCTGGAGCGTTAGATTTTGAATTGCCTGCCTGCTCTCCTGGCAGTCCTGTGATAGGAAAAGGGAGAATGACGCTGGTGGAGCTTGAATCGCGCAAGGGTGACTCCAAAGAAGAGGGTAATGAGGAACCACCGAGCAGTTTCGAAAGGGAGAGGGAGAAGCCCCATCACTGCAAGAAGTTTGGAGGGGGCCCTAAAAAGTATAGGAGGGAAGGGGGAACCTCTTTTTTGTGGCGCTGCCCCAAGGCAGCTCTAAAGACGGCAAATGAGAAGCAGCCCCTTTGCCACACGCACATGGTGAAATGAGAACCCTTCCACCAGTCGAAGGTCTGTCTTGTTTCACCTCGTCTTTCCCGACACCTTGGGAGGACGAGGCAACGCTGAAAGTGGATCTCCAAGCGCCTGCAGTCGCCTACTATTTCCATCAATAGTAGCTATAGTAACAGTTTATGAGAAACAACAAGCGTGGAAAGTAGATATGATGACTTCCCAATGCCTTGGTTGTTTATTGGAAAAGTCTCCATAGGATAAGAAAATTCCAGCCAAAACGTGATCCTTTACACATATTCGGCCCACGGGTTCGATTTAAAATGGACCATGACCACCCAGCCCGCCATTCAGGCAAATGTTCTAGAGTTTTGACCCTAAAGGATGGTTTCGACCAGTGGCGGCTCGTGTATAGGCACTGCAGAACTGCAGCATCCCATATTTCCACTCGATATTATCGATAACATTCAATATAATGAGTCCTTTTTTCTTTAATTCTTGTATAGAACTGTGCGCTTTACAATTCCAGCGAAGCGGTGTTTGGCTGTCGTGCGCATGCTCACATATCCGAGATAGGAAGCTGCACGTTAGAGAGAGAGAGAGAGTACTGTGGCCCACGCAGTTCTGACCCTAGTATGCTGATGAAATGTAGTGTTTCGTTTTGACTCCGTGTGTGTTGTGCTTAAAAACGTGTTTATATTCTTGAATGTGATAAAGTATAGAATTTAATTCATATTTTTTTCTCATATTTTATTAATTAATTAATTAATTGAGCTGCTGAACTTTATCTTGGAAAATAATCTAGATGAAGGTCTTAGTGAAATTACGAAATTGATATAAATCCTCTTGACAATTCCCATGACTACATCAGGGGCATAACGCTGCTTTTCAACAATGAAAAGAATAAAAACTTTTCTATGGAACACTATGAATTTTGAAAGACTAAATGCATTTACAGGGCTTTCAATGGAGAAAAATTCCTCAGTAGTCATCCAGAGACCAAGGAGAAATAATTAATCTTTTCGCGCAAAATAAAACAAGAAGAATGAATTTCATTCTTAAATGAATGAATCAAGGTTAAACTGTAACAATTTAGGCTATTAGTAAATAAAAAAATGTTTAATTTGGTTCTGTTTAGGATTTTATCAAGTTTATTTATAAATCTTATTTTTATATGTTTATTTCCTTTTACACAATATTAAAACAATGCCAAAAAAAAATCCCCGCTAATTTTAGCTACGAGCCGAAACTGAAACTTCGACCTAGCCACCTTATATGTGTACTGGGAGGTAAGCAGTCGACGGCCCAGCACACCCCGTGCCTAATAATTGCCTCCAGATACAAAGTGCGGGTAGACAAAAGGGTGAGGGAATAGTTACGAAAAAAATAATAAAGCTAAAGTAGCGCAGAGAAGGGAGCGAGGGGAAAACGCCCCAACAGCTTTACCAGGGCCCATCAGAGTTCTTGTCAACCCAGCGCCTCCATAATTTGCACTCAGGCCGGGAGGATGTGCATCTCCTCAGAGTACCAATTGTAACAGCTACCTCAATGCGTAAGTTATCGCACCATTCACCCAATCAGCGCTCTCTAGACGACACAGGGGCAGACTGAGAAGAATTACAAGGCTCAGGAGATAAGTTAGACGGAATCTAGTGAACTTCCACGGGTTTGGATGTCGAGCATAGAAGAACCTATCTCCTTACCAGTAGTGGGACCTTTGTGGGCTCACAAATCAGGACCATTGGTGAGAATTTTCGTGGCGAACGAAGAAACATGCGAACATTTACTATATGTGAGTGGCATTAGTGGTTTCTGACCTGGATGCGTCCTGAGACCATTCCAAATAAGCTTGGATACTCTCAATGGTTTGAAGGTGCCGCAGACAACTGGTCCGGGTTAGTTTTCATCGGGCTCACAAACAGCTAGCAGAAAGAGCAATAGTGTGGGAGACCCGGGGGGAGGGGGGGGGGTCTCAGGGACGAGTAGGCAACGAAGTAGCCCTCCAGACGACGACTGAAAATCGGGCACAGTTTGTAACGCCTCACGGAACCTACTACAGGCTTCAGGACTGAGAACTTTGTGCGTATCGCAAACTGGGTATTCTTTTATCAAAGATGAAGACAGTACAAGATGATGAGGGACTGTGAGCCTGTGGTCCTGGAACCACATAATGGAATTGCATCTGACTCAAAACCACCTCCTCAAAGACGAGCAGTTTGAAGTCTTATGAAATTATATGATTGGTTCACAATAAATTAGTCCTCAGTTTTTTACTGAGCGAAGACATTTTTGAACTCCCAAACCGTTACCTCCTTTACCCGGTAGCGACATATAAATAGCAACTGTATTTCGTCAAGAATTCAAAACAAATTTGAATTTGAATTGTTGTAAGAGTAGGTGTGGGGACAGATAGCGAAAAATAGACAAGTGGTGAAAAGAGAAAGAAGTGTGGTAGGGCGCAAAGAGTTACAAGGAGTTACAAGGAAAGAAAGTACCCTAGGATACCTTACGGTCCATTCAAAGAGGGTACCTAGGTTCGTCAGGCATGACCGTTGCCTTCGGAAGCCCTGCTGGGAACTCCTCAGTAGCAGGTTTGTCCACCATCATGCTTTCCATAAGTTTACCGACTATCGAAGTCAGACTGATAGGTCGGTAGTTTGACGGTTGGCTTCGGTCTCCTTTCTTGAAGATAGGAGTCACCTCTGCTTCACGCCAGTCTCTAGGAACGCATTCGGTCCGGATTGACATGATGAAGATTGCGCTCAGGTGTCGTGACACTTGATCGCGCACTTCTTTTAACACTTTAGGTAGAAAGCCATCCGGGCCAGGTGACTTATTCGTCATTAGGTCACTGATCTTTTTTTTTATTTCCCCTTCGGTGAAGTCCATATCCTCCAGCTTTTCCCCCGAGTAGGAATCCATTGGCTGGGGTATGGGACCACACTCTTCAGTAAACACCGAAGAGAAGTAGCCGTTGAGGAGGTTAGCATTTTCTGCATCTAAGTGCTTTAATGCCCCCTCCTCATTTCTCAAAGGGCCAATCGTTCGACGGATTGGTTTACGGCTGTTCACATATCCAAAAAACTCCTTGGGATTCTCTTTACAGAGTCTCGCCACTCGGAGTTCCTCAGACCGCTTAGCCGCCCTTATGCTGGACTTCACTCTCCTGGCTAGCCTCCGGTATTCGTCAAAGTCACCCGAGATCTTCGAGTGCCTTGTGATCAGGCCTATCGCTTTTAAGTATTCTTTGTTTTGTGGTTCCTTTGTTGTCTGCCTGATCGGGCGGGAGGGGTGACTAAAATTTGTGGGGATCTAGGAATTGCGCTCGTGAAACTAATCGATACTCATAATGGTTAGGCGGCTATTTGCTCAAAGGAGAGTGATTGTGAAGCACTCACCTCTCCTAAAGCAGCAGAATGCCTAAAGACACTCAACCTAAAACCTCACACACCGCCGCAAATAAAGACACACCGAAGCATCACCCTTTGCCGCCTCGATCCATGGGTTGGGGGGCACAGCATTGAAGAGATTTATGCTGAGGGGGAAAAAAACCGCACCTGGGCGAAGATAGCTAAAATCATAAAATTTAAAGAATACACAACTATTCAAAATAGTATTTTGTGATACGGCAATTCGGTTAAGGCTACGGAGGGAGGTATGCTCCTCTTTAACCCTTTGCCTGCTGCCAGGATAATTCCAATGGACGTGCTGTGTGCGACAGATATTCATTTTTTGAAATATAACTATTTACTATTTTTTTTAGCCGCCTAGTTATTTTTTTTCCACTGTAGTGATTATAAAAATCTGTTTATCATTGGGAAAATGCGCTCGTTTTGTATACAAAGGCACTTTGAAAGTTCGCGAATTTATTCCTTCACATCCGTGACAAATATGAAATATTTCTTCATAATAATATTATTATAAAATTTAACCGGCTCTTTCTATTTTTCCAAATAAAATTTGTAATGACTAATTAATATAAAGCTTTTTATAGTTAAATTCGATGTTTTTTAAAAATATTAAAATATCAAGGCACACATTCGAACGCGTGGACAGCGCGCAAAAATTAACAGCTGGGAGGGGAATCTCCTGGGATTTACTGACCTCACTCCCATTTTTTTTCTTTATTTTATGAGTTACTTACATAATCTTATTTTTATTTCTAAAATACATAATTTCTATCTTTCCCTTCACTTATTGTAAATCTAAAAGGATTTATATAATGTGGATAAAAGAAATATTTGTAAGCAACCTTTCATTTCGTAAAATAACACACCATTTTACGCATAATATATTGTTGCATTGCATCGATTTCCCCTTCCCCTTCTTCACGTTTTTTTTTTTTTAAATTTAGGCATGTTCTTTTTATTGAAACGAAATTTTCCACTCTTACAATTAATTGCACAACACAAATGTTTTTACTCCAATGGAGTACTCAAACGCAACTCAATTTTGTACGCATCCGTTTTTTTATGGAGGAACGGCATCATTCATTCTACATATTTATATGAATTTATTTGCTTCAAAACATTATAATAAGCATTTGTTTTCTGACAATTATATTTATCAAGTCTATCTATAAAGTATTAAAAAATAATCTATTTCTTTTAAATTTTGCGTAATAAATGAAGAGGAAGCCAAACCTGATAGTGAAGATTCAAACGTAGACACTGAAGGCATAGACCGAAGGCCAAAGACTGGCCGCCTCGTCCGTCTGCGTGGTAATCAGCATGCTGAGTATAAGACTATTCCGTCATATTAATAATATTGTGAAATTTTAATAGCTCTTTTTTTTTTTCTTTTTTTAATTAAGGGGCTATCTGGCGACTGCCGACTAAGGCATAAGTTGCCGTAAACAAACAGCCTAGTTTTAGGCTACTTTAAAAAATTAAACAGAAAACAATAAAAAGAAATGACAATAACAATAACAAAGCAATAACAAAACAATTACAAAAACAACAACAACAATTAAATCGGGTTAAATAAAAGGGAGAAGGCCGGCCTCCCCAAAAAAGTCAATAAGTCCACCAGTCAAAGTACACGCACTCGTCCCGAGCACAAGGGACAGGCGGTAGCGACCCCGCCCATCCCGGTACCGGGACAGGTGTCGTGCGCGAAGATCACCCAGACTGGGACATTCGACAAGAATGTGCCGAACAGTCTGGGGGACGACGCAGTCGTTGCAATAGGGCGCAGGCGAGCGCTCCATCAGATAGCGATGCGTCACACGAGTGTGTCCGATTCGGAGACGACAGAAAGCAACCTGAAGCCGCCGCGGCATTGGGGGATAGGTCCATGGGAACAGTCGCGGCGCAATGGCACGCAACTTTAAGTTCCCTTCGACCGTCTCCCATCTTCTTTGCCAAGCAGTCCGAAGAGCTGCCCGTATTCCTGCCATGTAGTCGGTGTGAGGAAGAGCGAAACGCTGGTCCGGTCGCAGAGTCCTCGCGGACTCTTTGGCGCCCTCATCGGCGCGCTCATTCCCCGCAATTCCTACATGTCCAGGAACCCAGCAGAAGATAATCTCGACATCTGCCCGGCTCGCCAAAACCGTGGCGTCACGGATATCGCGAACCAGGGGATGCGGAGATTCCAATGCCCCGAGAGCACTCAGGGTGCTTTGTGAGTCGCTATAGATCACAATCCGGTCTCCGAACCGGGCACGTCGCGTAATCTCCCGTACCGAGTGGTGTATTGCCACCAGCTCGGCCGTGAAGACTTTTAATAGCTCTTCGCATTCTTCCAAACATATTTTGTAATAAAATTTATCAAACATATTTTGTAATAAAATTTATCAAACATTTTATCCTAAAGTGAAATGTAATGCTTTTAAATATACTAAAAATAAAGGCACACTTTCGAACGCGTGGAAGCACACCAAAATATTACGTATCATCATAGAGAAGAATTTGTGGTTTACTGAATCAGTTGAAGGAAGAAAGTATAAAGGAGAGAGTAAGGAAATGGGGAGAAGAGAGATGGAGGCTAGGTATGGAGAGGAAATCAAAACTGAGTACATATTTTATGAATAAGAAGGTAATCAAGGAGGAAAATATATATGAAAACTCATTTAAGTCCAAGCTAATATTTAGATGCATAAACAACTCACTGCAGCTGAATTGGAGGAAGAGGTTTCCCGGAGAGGAGGAAAAATGTGACCTCTGCAACCGAGGAGAGCAAGAGACACTACCACACTTCCTACTAATTTGTCAGGGACTAATAGACATACATAGAAAGTATACTACTATATGAGACACCACATTGGGAAAGGTGCTCTTGTTCAACCCAACAAGTGAAGAAGAAGTAGAAAATACACATAATATATTGAAGAACTATGGAAAGCTAGGAAAAGAAAGATCGAAATAGCCCAAAACCTGCCCTGAACCTGAATAGGAATTAAAGTCATTGCGCTGCCGTTGCAAAGGCCTTAGCGCACCCTACATCTGTATCTGTATCTGTGGCCTCCTTCACATTTACTTCCTTTCTCTATCCTATCAGTAGCTTACATAATTTTATTTTTAAGTGCATATTTTTTTATATTTCCATTAGCAATTAAAGATTTAAAATGCTTTCTATAGCGAGGATAAAAAATATATATATTAAAACTGTATTTATTTACAATTGAAACAATTATGTACATTGAACTAGAAATCTTTTTCTGTATGGTACTTTTTAAAACAAGGGTGAACACATAATGGTACTTCACATGCACCACAGATATAATTTGTTCGTTGATATTTTTTCTCAGTTTTTGTTGTTTTGGCGCAGACATGACAAGTTCTTCTTGAAGGAATAGGCTTCATAAAATGAATACCAACATCAATAAGGCCCGATGGTCGATTACCAATATGTCTAATATCAGAATTTTTATATTTTATATATTTATCTACCATTTGTGCATTCACACTGTTTGAAAAATCCAAAATTGTTTTTTTCTCTCGTTCGTTTTCTCCTTGTATATAATAAGCGTTTAGAATAGATAAGTCAAAAAGATGGAAGAAAAACATCTTATACCATTTAATAGTTTTACGCACACACTCTATACCACTTATCAGCATATCTATTATGCTCACATTGCAAATCTCTCCTCCCCGGGGTGCTTTGCAGATGAACTTAATAGAATGCTGACGCATAATGGAATGGAGAAGATGTGGTTTCACCCAAACCCACGGTCGGAGGAGATTCTTAAGGTTAGTCTCAAGCTCCGGAGCGAGACTAGTTGCCATAAGCTCCCCACCTCTCTTCAGGGATCCTAGGATACAGGCTCAGGCAGCAAAGGAGGCAAAACACGCACTGAAAGGCAGAACAACACACAAATTGCACAACAAACAAACTCAATCACACACACACACACACACACACACACATGGATAATGAGGTTATGGTGACTAAGAGAGCGAGACCTGAGGGGTGGGGGGGGAGGGCTCGCTCGCCCCGCTCATGGAAAACTTCACAGCCACAGAGACGTCCGAGATTGTCCTCTTCTTGTAAGAGGAAATCTAGGCACGCTTACCATTCGAGAAAAAATAACTTAAAGGTATTCGCTTCCGGAAGGTCCCATTTCCCTAAGGAGATGGATGTCCTTGATGTATCAGAAGGAGTAATATCTGGAAGATACAAATGGGAATTCACCTCGGACGACTACAGCAAAAAAACAAGTCGATGAGGCTTTACTCCAAGGCTTGATCAAACTGGCACCCGAAACCTTTATTATTCTAACGGACGGTGAATACAGAAAAAAAGTACAGGAAAAAAAATCACGCTACTAAACACTCCACAAGGACCTAAGCTCATAAAAGAATAAGTCCAAGAAACAACACGACCAACCATAGGAATCTTTAGTGAACAAGACAATGAAGACATTAAAAATACTACATTTTAACTCAGACGGTTGGATGAACAAAAAAATACTATACGGTAACGTTATACGACAATGTGACCCAGCCGTTATATTTATATCAGAACATGAGATGAATAACACAGACAGGATAAAGATTTTCCCCTACTAGGTCTTAACCAAAAATCACAGCGGAGAACGTTTCGACGGCCGCGTGGTAGCTGTGAAAAGAGGTCTTGACTTCAGATCAATATGTGGACTCGATGAGTCATACCTCGTTGTTGAGGTCCATACGGCAGTGGGCCCCCTGGTCCTTGCAACAGGGTACCAGTCCCCAAGGAGAGGATACTTGCCCCTTCACAACTTCCTGCAACTTTGTGGTCACGGCAGAACCATTAGTTTTGTCGGCGACCTCAATGCGAGGAGTGCTGCCTCAGATTACACGTCGACCAACACAGCAGGCAGTAATCTTGAGACACTTATTGAAAGGCAAATTATGACAAGAATTGGACCAAACCTCCCCACATACATTACACACAGAGCAGCCATAAAACCAGACATAGTGCTCACTAGCACTGTCTTCCCCTACAACTACTTCATTGAACCGGGCCCTCCTATCCCCAGCGACCACCAGGCTATCCTTATAAAAATTCAACCTTCCCCATTCAAGTTCCTATCCCAAAACGCAAGAGCTACGCTCGAGCCAACTGGGATACTTATAAACGACTACTCGAAAATTGCAACCCTGACCCCTTAATTAATGCCACTCTAGAAGAGATTGACGAGGAGTTGGATAAAATTAATGATAATTTATTAAAAGCTGATAAGGAAGCCATTCCCTGAATTAAATATAAAACTCTTCCTGTCCCTTCTTGGACCCATAGAATGAAATCCCTCGCGATGGAATACGGGGAACAGATCAATGAAATAAACTTCACTGGCCCCAACATCACTACGCACACACGAACACGATAGATACGCCTCAAATTAATGACTGTGGAACAATTTGATAGACGGACTAAATATAGAAAACGACTCACGTACATTCTGGCATCCAATAAAAAGACTAATAGGCGGACAGACACAAAAGACCACAAAACTTACACGTGACAATACCGAAATTACGGACGCTGAAGAAATCGAAGAAGAATTCAGACTATTCTTAGCATCTATATTTAATATATTTCCGGAAGAGAATGATAACTTTGATCTATACTTCGAAGACGAAATAATAAACGATTTGAACGACCAGATACACATAACCCATCCTCACCATTATGTATTGCAGAAAAGGGATATGGAGGGACTCGGCGGTAGAATTACTGCCGAAGAACTCTCGAAAACCATAAAGTCATTTCGTCAACGAGCACCAGGGCGTACAGGACTGACAAGGGAGAATTTAATTCAAGCCCCGCCCAACATCTTATTGGGGCTCATGAATATCATGAATGCGTACCTGAACGTGGGTCACTTCCCGGGCCACTGGAAGGTAACAAAAATGATATTCATTCCCAAAGCCGGTAAGCCACCGGACAGTCCAGCTAACTTCAGGGCTATATCTCTCTTAGAATTTGCATGGAAAGTCTTAGAGAAGATATTGATCAACAGGGTGAATACGTTCCTCGATGAAAATAATTCCTACAACAACCAACATGGCTTCCGAAGGAAGCAAGAAATGGACACGGTGCTAGCCGTGATTACCAAATCCACCGACTCGTGGATATGGGAGTCATGTAGCTAAAACTACATCGAATGCACGGAGGGACTTGGTGGAACTTTTCAAGTTCATAAACCTGAGTACCTCCAACAAACTAAAGATCTTTAATGCATGCATTCGATCAAAACTCCTGTATCCGCCGGTCCCTATAAACGCGATTCCCCAGACCCAAATCCTTAAACTGCAAAAGGTCCAAAATAAGGCTGTCTATATTATAACGAGAACCCGAAGGAGAGAGAGGAGAAGGCAGAGTGAGCTCAATGATGAACTGGGGATAACCCCCATAAACGTGGAGCTTCACCTGAGAGCAAGCAAGATCTGGAACAAAGTACACCGGCATGGACTTTGATGACAAAGGAGGGGCAAAACCTTTTAAAAGCAGCAGACTACTCATTGACAATGAGGTAGACCCAAGGTTCACTTAGATTTTCACAATACCCAACCAACACAAAGCCAGACAAAATCCCTTTTCACTAAATTAGTCAAGTGTTAATTTTCTAAATTTCCACCCAAATTTGAGCGTGATTAACTCCCTAAAAATATCAAAAACAACAAAAAGTATAAAATAATTAAAACAATTCAGAATCAGGGGTAAACAAGCCAGATAAGAAGATAAAGTCTTCACCAAAAGCAATAGGGCTAAAAACCCCCCGCTGCTACAAAGGCTCGCATGCCTTTTATATATTCATATATATATATATATATATATATATATATATATATATATATATATATATATATATATATATATATATATATATATATATATATATATATATATATATATATATATAACATAAAATATATTCCAAAACGCAAAAAAAGCCAGAGATGCCCTATCACCAGGGACCTGCCTTTCATTCTACTTTTCATTTTCGCTTTACTATCAATTTTCCCACTATTTCTCCTACTAAAACCCTCTACTACTATATTCCCCACTTTATATGTCAAGTGACAAAAATATGACTGAGCTTGTCGCTTGAATTGCTCTCTTACATACTCGTTGTACGGTAAAGTCATTTTTTTTTTAAATTGGACTGGATTTCATTCGAATGAGGTTGAATGGATACCGCTATGTTGTGCGTGACCGGATATTCCTTGACTGGCATTGGTGGAGGCTAATTGAGGGGAAGTAAGGACTCATTTGCGCTGCCTGAAGGTAAAGTGGCCTTTTGTTCATTGGACATTTTTTCCACCTTCTCCATACCACTCTTCCTAATTTTCATAACGGATCCCTAAAACTACATACACACCCAGTTACACTCACTTACAGACTGGGGTCCCCCCAGATTCCCTCCCAAATTCAGCCTTTGGGTGAATTGGCGGAGAGATGAGGAAGACGCGGCGTATTGCACTGAGGACCTTGCCAGGCCGGCAAACCCCGGACAAGAGCAAGGTCTTCGAGAAAATTTACGGCCTGCTCAATATTGCCCTCGTACGGCTAATTGATTTTTCAAATGGCTACGCGGCTATCTGTGCGAGGGAGGTGGACATCGAAGCCCTCTCCTCCCCCGCGTGCCTCAGACACCCTTCGAAAAATTGATCTCGCACCTCAGACACCGTCACAAATACGCACACATAGAAGTGTGATCTGCCGACGCCATGAACCCTGGGTTGGAGGACACTCGATTGACCAAATCACGGATGAGATTCTTCGGAATCATCAGTGGGAAAAAGTAGCCGAAGTAATCAAATTTAAAGACTACACCAACGTTTTTAAATTTGTATTCACGGAAACCACAATGACGATTAAGGCAAAAGAAAACGGCCTTCTCTCTTTAAGGCCCGCATTGAGCGTGAGGAGTTCGTGACCTGCAAATGTGCTTCAGGTGCTACAGGTACAATGAACATACCACCGCCACTTGCCCTAACTCTACACTCACAGTTTGTTCTGTGTGCGCCGGCCAAGACCATTCCTGGCGCGAATGTAAAAGTTCGTTCCATAAATGCCTCAATTCTGGTGGCCCACACATAACCATGGCAATGACCTGTCCAATAAAGAAGGAGCAAATACAGAAAACAAAGGACAAAGGCAGAAAAGAGGAGGAAAGAAAGGCTAACGCCACCTACGCGAAGCTTGTCAAGGCAACGGTCGCAGAGTAGTGTTGTCACTGCACCTACGTACCTGCAAATCGAAAACGAGAAATCGACACAAATAATGTGTTTCATATAGTATGCACACATTGCTAACTTGACCAAGCCTGGCACCTTCGCGAAGGAACTGAACACCATGCTCATGAATAACGGCATGAAAAAATTGTGGTTCCCGGAAAACCCACCGTCAAATGGTTTTTCGAGTGAATCTCCAACCGCAGAACGAGAAGAGCGGCCGAAAAGCTCCGGACACGAGTAATGCCCTGCAGAAAGCACAAACGAACTCACACACACACCCAACTACCCCAAAAGAAGCACAAGTCGAGCGGAAGGAGACTTAGGCTGTGAAGCCTAAAAAAGGGGAACATTCGCCCCTCTCCCCCTTTCGAGACCTGTTCCCGCAATTTTCGACGGAATTAATAATCCAGCTGAATATTTTCCTTTATCCTAAGGAGCCACGTTTAATCACTTAACATAGCCTTCCAAACAACGAGTGAAAAATCCTTACCCCCCTCCCCTATAACTGGTGACCCTCTTCGTCGAACGAAACGTGATCGAACACACAAAAATGGGTTCACAAAGCAGTCAGCAAGCTTTTCGCACTACCACTATGGTATAATCCACCTCCATCAAGCCTCCCATCTACAAAGAAGCAGCCGATACGTGATGGCGAAAATTATGGGTTTTTGGCTGCCTTACCACCCAAGAGGAGGGAGCGAAATCACTACCATCGAGCCTCCCGTCCTTAACCAAGCGGCCGTTACGGGATGGTCGATAATCGTGGAATTTTGCTGCCTTACCGCCCGGGAGGGTGGAGTGAGTTCCATTACCAGCGAGCCTCCTGTCTTGACCTAAGCAGCCACGGATTTGTGCAGCTTTGCCACCCGACATCGTGGATGGTGCTTCAAAAATCCCAGTACGAATTAATTCAAAAGTGTAGATTCAGGGCCTATTTAGTTTTTAAAAGTGAAAAGTGTAAATAGGGAAAAATCAAGTGTACGGTGATGAGAATAATAATTTTGTTAGACTAAATTAAATGTGTACAAATTTGTGTAAATATCAATATAAAGTTAACTCCGTATTAATAGGTTCCATTAAGTTAAGAAAAGTGGTGTGGTGCTTACACACAAAGAAATGTAAGAAAAAAAAAGAGGTTCCAGTTCGCGATGAGGAACTGCAGCTACTACATGCGGAACACCCTAATAAATGTTATTGAATCGCTTGGCACAACATAGGTTAACCAAAGAATCCCAGGACTGCTGACTCCGCTGAAATCTATGTTGTGCAGTCAAGGATAACAAAAATGAAATACGAAAGTATATATTGTGTTGTGGGCGCGCACGTGAAGCTGTAGGTGTGCATTAAAGAATGGTACAAATCCCTCAGGAGCGCTTGAAAATAATTTATACAGCCAAATAATTTGCGTAATAAAGTAGTGGCGCGCGCACACACACACGCAAGCATATTTTGTTCGCAATTAACTGCTGCAGTTCCTGCGTCCGAACGCTCTAGAGTACTTCTGAATTTATTTAAAGTCATATATGTAGACACACTCCATGTTCTCGGAGGGAACTCCTGTGGTGCTGGAACCACATTATGGAATTGCATCTGACTCAAAACCACCTCCTCAAAAACGAGCAGTTTGAAGTCTTATGAAATTCTATGATTGGTTCACAGTAAATTGGTTCTACCAGTTTTTTAGTGAGAGAAGACATTTTAGGCTTCTAAACCGTTACCTCCTTTACCCGGTAACGACATATAAATGGCAACTGTATTTCGTCCAAGAATTAAAAAAAAAAAAAATCTTTACCCAATTTCCGCGTCTCTTATGTTTGCATGTGTTTGAACGCAAATTGTTTCTAAAAATCTATCGAGACGCTGATTGGTCCATTTTTTGCAGCGCTTAAGTGTAAAATGTAAAGTTTGTTTTAAAGCTACATGAATAAATTGAACATAAATGCCAGGCAACCGAGGAAAGGTGCCCTAACTGTCGCCTAAAACACGGGGCTATGGCCATATCATGCCCCAAGAAAAAGGAAATGGTGAAAAGGAGAATAGAAGAAAGAAAGGCGGAGGGTATAAAGAAAGCTAACACCTCCTACGCTCAAGCAGTCAGAGCCCTCCCTGCAAGGGCAGTCGAAAGTGTCTCAGCCACAAAAACATATTTGAAGGTTAGGAACAAAATTTCGACTAAAATCCTCACGTGCATCATGTATGCGCACCTGAGGAACCTGACTAACCCGGGATGCTTCTCGACCGAGCTGAACACCATGCTAAAAAAAATGGTTTTGAAGAAATGTGGTTCCCGGACAACCCTCCATCAGGGGATGTCCTGCAACTACAGTACGAATCCGAGCCACCCACAGAACTAAAGGCAAAGATCCAATAATAGAAGCCCAAAGGAAAAGGGAAATGAAGACGAAGAAAGGTGAGAAGAGGTTAAAACAAGCGGAAGGAAACCTCACTAGCTCCGCATCGTCCTCGGAAGATGAGGAAGAAGAAATGGCCCAACCCCCAAAGCATACCAAGAGAGCGAGAAGCGCTAGCAGGGAAAAGGCCCCCCAATTGCCCAAGAATTTAGATGGAGAAGAGCTTAATATGCTCTTCTACAAGACCAAGCAAACCCCATTTCCAACAGACCCCACCATCAGGGAGATAGTTAAAGGGGTAAAAACAGGTCAATTGAAATGGCGCTATGACACGCAGTTGCAAGAAGCAACAGTAGACGAGGCGCTCATGGCGGCGAAAATTAAACTTCATACGGATTCCTGCCTCACCATATGTGAAGCAGAGTTTAGTAAAATTCGAAGTGGGAAAAAGAGAAGAGACAAAAAATAAAGGGGAACACTCTCACACACGCATATAGAACAAAAACAGTAAACAAACAAAAACATGGAAAACACCATCCACAAATTAAAAATACTCACACTCAACACCAACGGTTGGGAAGGGAAATCCATCCAATACAGAAACATATTTCGTATGGTGGATCCCGACCTGATCCTTATATCTGAACACGGTGTAAACACTGAAACAACCACAATAAAAATACCAAACTACACTGTGATCCCTAAAAACCACACACAGGAAAGATACGATGCCGCTGCCATCGCGATCCGTAAAAACATTAAATTCAAAACACTTCCAGACTTAGAGGAGTCCTTTTTGGCTGTTGAAATCCCAACCCTAGTAGGAGCCTTAACTGTGGCAGCGGCCTACCAGCCGCCACTCCGAGAATATCTGACCGTTCCCAATCTATTCAACATCTTTGGGCGAGAAAAAATGGCATTGCTGGGTGGAGACCTAAACGCTTGTTGCGCAGCTTCAGGTTACGGTCGCACCAACCAGAGGGAAAGGAACCTGAAACTGCTCATCGAAAGAGATAGACTCCAGAGAGTAGGACCAGACTTCCCGACTTACCTAACGCAATGTTCGGCAACCAAACCGGACATAGTATTGGCAAGCCGCAACTTCCCCTTTAACATCAGCAACGAGCCCGGACCTGTGGTACCAAGCGACCATATCCCTATCCTAACAACTATCTCGCTGGTACTGATTCTCATGCCAGTCCCACTTAGGAAGAGTTATGCGAATGCTAACTGGGAGTTATATAGAGAGATACTCGGCGAATACCAACCAGCCGACCTGAGAGACGCCAAACTCGAAGAGGTGGACGAGGAGATAAACATCATCACCAATCTCCTCGTACAATCCGACGAGAGATGCGTGCCCAGGATCTCCTATAAAATTTTCCCACAACCTAGGTGGACGGACGAGATGAGGGATAACGCTCGGAAACATAGGGAAGTCCTCGAAAAGATAGGCAGGACAGGCCCAAATAGGGAAAGGACAGCCAGAATGAGACAACTGAGCGAGGAACTAAAACACTTAATCACAGAAAAACAAAAGGAAATCTGGAATGACATAATAGGTAGGCTGGACAGGGAGGTCAGTCCAGTAAGTTTTTGGAATACAGTCCGGAGACTTAGGGGACTGCTCACCAAAGCCAGAATAAAAATAAAAGATGGAAATGAAATCATTGAGGATCTAGAGTCTCTCGAAAGAAGATTCAAGACACACTGGAAAAAGATTTTCGCTATTACCCCTGAGGAGAACGACGACTTCGACCAGGACTTCGAAGACCGACTGCTAGAGGAACTTGGCAAGGTGATTCATAGAACCCATCCCCCCCTGCAAGTATCTCAGGAAAGAGAGATGGTTGGCCACGGGTGCCCAATAACCTTCGAAGAGACCATGAAGACCATAAGGTCCTTCAAGCAAAGGGCACCAGGCTGGTCTGGGATCACGAAAAGTAACCTCGTGAATGCCCCGGGGAAAATCATTCAGGGACTGGTTAACACCCTGAATGCCGCTCTGAATGTAGGCTACTTTCCGGTCGGGTACAAGATAGCTAAAATCATCTTCATCCCGAAAGGAAATAAACCCCCGGACCAGGTGGCAAACTATCGCCCGATCTCTCTTCTGGAGATGATCGGTAAGATCTTTGAAAAGATCATAGCAAAGAGGCTACAAGCTCAACTGAGCGAGTTAAGAGCGCACAACCACCAACAACATGGGTTCCGCCAAAAAAGGTGCACTGATACAGCCTTAGCGCTCATGACAAAAAAAAATAGCCTATTGCCGTGCGAATAGGTTCTATGTAGACATTGTGTTGAGGGACGTGCAGAAGGCCTTCGATAAACTCTGGCTGGAAGGACTACAATACAAGATCCTTAACCTCCAGCTAGACGCGATCCTGGAAAGGGTCCTTTGTGACTTTGTCATGGACAGAAGGGCATGTCTCATGATCGAAGGACACAGAGGTCCCGAATTCGAACTAAAGGCGGGTGTTGCACAGGAAAGTTGCCTGAGCCCTCTAGTTTACTTGGTCTTTACCATCGACCTTCCAACACCGGTGCACAGGGACACGATGTATTTGCAATTCGCAGATGACATCACCCAGATCGTCCCGTGCCTGGTGAAGAAGGCAAGGGTTCAGGCAGCCGCTTACCATAACGGAAGTCGACAACAACAACCAGTACGAGAGACGCTGGAAGATTATAACTAATAGGGACAAGATTAAGATCGTCCCACTAAGCCGCTCGTTGACGTACCCAAAAATCATCGAGGGGAGGAGATACGGCTACACCGCCGAAGGCACTGTCCTAAGCCGAAAGTTCTCCGACCACGGATACTCGAGACACTACACGGAGAGGCGGAACCTGGCAAGGAGAGAAATCTCCAAGCTATACAGGTTTAGAGACCTTAGCTCGGCCAACATTAGGAAGATATACCTGATGTACGTCCGGGCTAAGCTCATCTATCCCGCAGGAGTGACTCAAGCGGCAAACAAGACCTCAATGAGAAAAAGGCAGCGAATACAGAACTCTGCATCCCTACTGATAAACAAAGTCAGAAGGCGTGACCCACGCCGTCAGAGGGAACTCCACGCAAGGAAGAAACTGGACCCCATCAACATCTTCACCGAGAAATTGGGAAGAAGGGTCTGGTTAACTCTTACAAATGATGTCATTCCGGAATTACAGGGAACAGGTGGCAGACTTAACATTCCTGCACGACTGCGTGAGAAAGTCACACGTCGTAACCAATTCCAAAGTACCAAACACTGTACACAAGTAATCATTACATATATATACACATAACAAATACCCATGAAACAACACAGTCTAAACGAAACAAATACAGAATAACCTTAAAACAAAACATGATAACAACACAGGTAAATTGCTGAGCCAAAAGGTATAAAAGGCTTGAATGCTCAAAAATTTAACTAAAAATAAGTAAAATAACAATAGAAACACGAACAATAAGAAGAACACGCCAGCTACACGAAAATAAACCAATACATAGTAGACATTACATACTATAAATAAGTAAACGAAAATTCAAAAAGTACAATGACTACGATGCCCCCCTACTAGGGCAACTCCCCCCCCCCTCACTTTGAAAATTTTCACCCACTTTTATCTACTATAATCCCAATTTTTCTAAGAGTGAATATACCATCATCATAAACATAAAAGTGTCATTAAAAATCTGCTTAATTTTAATTGGATAAATTTTGTATAGCTTATGTTTACGAATAATCCATAACCCTATATTTTAAGAACGAGATTTTTTGAAGGTTTGAATAAGATTTTTTCTTTTAGTTCGGTTGTCACCTAAGTAGATTTAATTTTTTTTATCAAAGTTATTTCTAATAATTCCTTTATAAGAAGAAGAAGAAGAACTACAGAACTACAGAATCTAGGACCAACAAAGACCCTAAGGTCCGCTCGAGGCTAGTCCGCTACACTACATCCGAAACTACGATACACACTTATCTACGAGTGTATCTCTAACATGCTATATATTTTTTTTTTTTTTTTAAATATATAATCTACTGTACACACTTATCTACATGTGTACAATGTCAGGCATATTAACTACTTCAACCTAAGGGGGGGTGATAGAAAGTTTTTCTTCTCAACTTCCGCAGCCCTCGACTGCTAGTGGTGAAAATCTAGTTATAGGATAGGCGGAAAAGAAAATGGATATCTAAACTACACATGCAAGAGAAATCGCTGGCATCATTTTTAGTCATCATTTTTACTCTCGTTGTTCCTCCGCTCCAAACTCCTTTTGCAAAGACGTTATTATTTACTGTGCTCAGACTACGTTATATTTATACTATTTAAGTGCGCGTCGAGACGGTTTTTAAACATATTTACCGACCTACTATCCACTACGTGGGTGGGTAGCCTATTCCAAATTTGAGTAATTTGAGTAAGAAGAAGAAGAAGAAGAAGAAGAAGAAGAAGAAGAAGAAGAAGAAGAAGTACAGAACTACAAAACTACAGAATCTAGGACCATCAAAGACCCTAAGGTCCGCTCGAGGCTAGTCCGCTACACTAAATCCATAACTATGATACACACTTATCTACCAGTGTATCTCTAACATGCTATATATTTATTTATATATATATATATATATATATATATATATATATATATATATATATATATATATTTTTTTTTTATTATTATTATTTTTTTAATATATAATTTACTGTACACACTTATCTACATGTGTACATTGTCATGCATAGTAACTACTTCAACCTAGGGGTGATGGGGTGATAGAAAGTTTTTCTTCTCAACTTCCGCAGCCCTCGACTGCTAGTGGTGAAAATCTAATTTTAGGATTGTAAGACTATTTATAGAATAGGCAGAAAAGAAAATGGATATCTAAACTACACATGCAAGAGAAATCGCTGGCATCATTTTCAGTCATCATTTTTACTCGTTGTTCCTCCGCTCCTAACTCCTTTTGCAAAAGACGTTTTTATTTACTGTGCTCGGACTACGTTATATTTATACTATTTAAGTGCGCGTCGAGACGGTTTTTAAACATATTTACCGACGTACTATCTACAACGTGGGTGGGCAGCCTATTCCAAATTTGAGAAATTTTATACGTAAAATAGTTTTGGGCTATACTAGTGTTAAATCGCTTGTTCACTAATTTTAATCCGTGTTGGCGAATGTTTCCCCTATGATCCAATTCGAACAAATTCCTATAATAAACGTTTGAAAATCATTTCAATATTTTAAAAACTTCTATTAGCTGACCATGCAATCTTCTGCCTCCGAGAGATGGCAAATCTAATGCCCTGAGTCTTAACTCCTACGGCCTGTTTCTCAGCTCGGGAATTAATTTTGTAGCCCTACGCTGCACTATTTCTAATTGCGCGATATCTTTGTTTAAGTATGGAGCCCAAAATTGAACCACGTATTCGAGCAGTGGACGCACAAGTGATTTATATAACGGCACACGATTTGCTTTTTTACATGCATCCGCGCATTGATTTGTGACTTTGAAGTCATCCGAGAGTAAAACTCCCAGGTCTTTTTCCAATTTAACCACGTCGACGACCTGGCCTTTCATGATATACTCTACCCTCAAATTATTGCAACCCAAATACATCACCTTGCATTTACTTAAATTAAACTGCATTTGCCACTTATCCGCCCATTTGACAATCAAGTTTAGGCCCTTTTGTAATTTTTCTACATCCGATCTTACATAGGCACAGTTGCCCAGCTTCGTGTCGTCAGCAAATTTAGAAATCGTACTAAATACGCCATTATCCAAATCGTTTATATATATTAGAAACAATAATGGGCCAAGAACCGAGCCTTGTGGCACTCCACTACTGACGTTGACCCAATCAGAGCATTCACCATTTATAACTACTCGCTGCGAACGATCCTTCAGCCAATTTCTAATCCAATTTAATATCTTACCCTTCACACCGATTGCTTTAACTTTCATTAATAATCTCTCGTGCGGAACGGTGTCAAACGCCTTTTTAAAGTCTAGATAGATTACATCTACAGCTTTGCTTTCGTCGTAAACGCAAATCATTTTATGGAAGAGTTCCAGCAAATTTGTCAAGCACGATCTCCCCCGCCTAAACCCATGTTGGGAATCTTTAATCAGATTATTTAGCTCGAGGTGGCTCACTATTCTATCTCTAATTACCGATTCTAAAAGCTTTCCAACTACCAAAGTTAGACTAATAGGACGAAAATTTGTTGCTTCATATCTATTCCCATTCTTAAATATTGGTGTAACGTTTGCACGCTTGAAGTCTAAAGGGACTACGCCATCTTCTAATGAGCGATTGAAAATTGCACGCAACGGCTTCGCAAGCTCATTCTTAAGTTCCTTTAAATGAGTGGGGTAAACGCCATCGGGCCCGGGTGATTTCGACTTTTTCATCAGGTTAATATATTTAAGAATTTCCTCTTCATTAACTGTTATATCGGATATGCAAATATCACTATTATGTACTTCTTCAACTAACGATCCTAATTCGGACGAATCTTCAACAGTAAAGACGCTTGTGAAATGTTCATTTAAAATTTTAGACATTTCCGCCAAAAAATTTTGTCAAACGACCATCTTTGTCTTTAATCGGCCCTATTGAACATTTTAAGGGTTTCCTACTGTTTACATAGCCGTAAAACCGTTTCGGTTCCTTCTTTGAATCCTTGGCCAGTTTTATTTCATATTTCCGCTTCGCATCTCTAACCACCCGTTTAATTTCTCTTCGAGAATCTATGTAATTTTGCCCACTTATAAATGACTCATTGTTCTTATGTATTTGAAATTTTCTATTTCGGTCCTTAATTAAGCTTAATATTAGTGGGCTAACCCACGGCGCTCTCATCGACTTCTCGCTCTTACGGCGCACATACTTTACCAAGTCAAAATTTACACTAAGGAGTGTACGCCGAAGCTCAGTGTACATTTCTCCTACTGACCTATTCTCGAAGCGCATTCCCGAGTCTACATCCTTAATCCTTTCGCGAAAAGTATCAAAATTACAGCTACGTGTTTACTTCGAATCTAGTCGCATTATGGTCACTCGAGGCTAAATGCTCTCCTACACAAACATTTTCTACCAATGACTCGTCAGTCGCCATGATTAAATTGAGGATATTATTATCACGCGTTGGTTCCTCCACTTTTTGTACGAGAAAGTTCTCCAGAATAAAGTTTAGTAGTCTCTCCCCAGCTTTATCTGACGTTAGGTTACTATAATTAACGTTTGGATGGTTAAAATCGCCGCAGACTAATGTGGTCCCTTTTCTAACCCAAGATGAAAGCAAATCAAAGAGTGCAGCATCTTCTCTTTCCATTTGAGATGGTGGACGATATATGACGGCAAAATTAATTTTATTTTTTGCATTACAACATAATTGGATTAATAAGGCCTCACTTCTCATATCTGGCGTAGACGAGTCGATCGTTATAGCGTTTAAGTCATCTTTTATATACACTAATACGCCCCCTCCTCTACCAGTTTGTCTATTTTTATAATGAATTTTATAACCTGCTATATCAAATTCGCAAACACTGATCCCCGAATGTGTATCTATCCAAGTCTCACTTATGAATTCGAGATCGTAGTCTCCCTCTAGAATTACGGCTTTTATTTCGGCAAGTTTATTTTTTAAGCTACGAACATTTGCATATATACATTTCAATTTGCACTTTAAGTGGACTCTTCTATCACACGCGAATCGGTTCCGTTTCCCTGCTCCCCAATACTCATTGCCCCTTCAAGCGAGGACCGATCCAGCGCATGGGCATCACGTGGACCCGCAACTCTCCTACTTAACATGCTACGTACTGACTGGTCTAAAATCCTACCCAGCCGACTGTTCCCCACATCGCTTTAATGGATTCCGTCCGTTTGATAAAGTGAAGGTTGGTCTTGCAATGTATCCCAAACGTTAAAGAAGCTAACTCCAGTATCGCGACACAAGCGCTTAAGGCACTCTTTTGTATAGATAGCTCGGGACTGCAGACGCAACGTGGATTTTAGACGGGGGAAAATACCAATTATTCCTACGTTATCCGCTTTAACTTTCGCAGTATGAATCATAGTCTTAGCGTGGTTTACTCTTCCCTCTGGGGTGCTGTCGTATATGCGGACATCATTTCCCCCTACCAGCGTGAGGATCGTACGCCCGGGGATCAGTGAGTGAAATAGAAAAATTGGATGAAAATCCAATTTTTCTATTTCACTCACTACGTTATTAATGCCGCCACCAGGAAAGCAAAATCGTTTTCGTTTTGACGGGTTACGCGCTGTGAATTCCGGCTCTTGGTTTCTAATTAAAGAATCCCCAATTAGTACAGTTTCTTCTTCCCCTTCGATAGGAGTTAGCAGTGCGAAGGGGTTCGAATATGGTAATCTGAAATGTTGTTCCCTCGATGGTCTAGCCCCATTTCTAATGGTCCTAAATTGCGAATCTTGGGGTCTATATTGTGAATCCTGGGGTCCAAACGAGTTTGAAATCCTTTGTTGCTGGTCAACAATTGCCTGATGATTCGTACGAGTAGGTCGGCTGTCACGATTACTATTTTCCCTCTCACGCATATCATGAAGGGTAGAATTAAGACTCGAATTTAATTCGTCGACTTTACGGTTGGTCGAGATAACGTCCCTCGCGACAGAATTCAGTTCCAATTTAATTTCGCTAATAGCGTTAGCAAACTTACGCTCCAATGCATCGTTTAAAAGACAGAAACGGCAAATTCTAGTTTGTTCGATGTTAGAAGGAACGTAAATTTCCTTATTAAAAGAAGCCCCACATCTCAAACATTCAAACTTGATCACGGGCATTGTCAATTTTTTTTTTTTCTATGGACACTGATTTATAGAATACGGATGACGATAAATTAAATTTACACAGCGAATAAGACGGCCAATCTTTTTTATACAGCGACTAATATTATATGAGCACAGGAAGTATCTAGAATTATTAAGTTACTCAGAAAACGAAATTTTGGGGCACAGATGAATTAAGCAGGAGCACAGAGATAACACATCTTTTCAGTCAGGACTCGGAGGGCGGAAGAAAAGGAAAAAGAAGAAGAAGAAGAAGAAGAAGAAGAAGAAGAAGAAGAAGAAGAAGAAGAAGAAGAAGAAGAAGAAGAAGCATGGGTTGCTCGTTTTGGTGTTCTCTCAAAGATCATGACTGATCGTGGCAGTCAGTTTGAATCCCACCAATGGGATGCACTCATGTCAGTCCTTGGCTCCTTTCGCCTTCGTACTACAAGCTATCACCCCCAGAGTAACTCTAAGGTAGAACCTCTGCATCGGACCATCAAAGCAAGTTTACGCTCCACCGATCCAAACATAACTTGGGTGGACAAGCTACCTTTGATTCTCCTTTGCATTCGCTCGTACTTGAAAGAAGATTTGGCTTGCTCTGCAGCGGAATTAGTTTACGGTACTCAACTTCGTCTACCCGGTCAATTTTTTTCTTCCTCTGACCGACCTCTACCTTCTCACCTAGATCCTTCTTCATACGTACATAACCTTGCCCGGGTGATGGCTGAAATTAAATCAACTGCCCCTAGAGTGCCTGCTAATTATAAAACCTTCGTGCCGAAGGAGATGACAACATGCTCCCATGTTTTCGTCCGTCGCGATTCAGCTCGCACTTCGTTACAACCAGTCAATGACGGACCCTTTCTCGTTATCTCCAGGAAGCCGAAATTCTTCCTACTAAAGCTTGGTACCAGGCAAGATACTGTCTCTATCGACCGCCTAAAACCCGCCTATACCGAAAATGTTCCTCTAGAACCCCAATCACCTCATTCTTCTCCTACTATACCCCTTTATGACAGAGTAACCCCCCAAAACAACCTAAACCCCACCTTTTTAACTACTACCTCTCCAACTCCACCTTCCGTTTTGCTGCCGCCTCCTCCTTTGTTTCAGGAACCCTCGTCGGCAGAAGTGGATAGTCAGGAGTAAATCTCTCCCTCACTGGTCACTCTGTCAGCTGACAACGGGACTCAAGACTCCCACATCTCGCTTGACGCCATCTCCGAAGGAACCAGCAAGCGGATCACCTTCGCTTCGTCAACCTTCTCTCGTGCCAGTGCCTCGTTCAACGCTAATGTCACTGCCACATCAAATCTGTGACCTCGTACCCACAACCAAACCAATGGCACTGTCACACGCTCCGGTCGCGTCGTAATGCTGCCTCCTCGGTACTAAGGCTTATAATCTCAAAATAGTAAAAAGGGGAGGGTAACCTTCTTAGGGGGGCGAGTGTTATAGCAATGCCTCTGGGCATTCCTATAATAAAAACCTCATGTGAAACTTAAATATATAATATATATATATCATCATTTATTATGTATAAAATTCATTTAATTAATTATAAACTTTAATTTGTTAATTTAATCATTCAATTATTTTACATAAACTTTGTAATTTAATCATTCAATTATTTTACTTTAATTTGTCATTTTGATCTTTCAATTAATTTACTTCAACTTTTTAAATCAAATCATTTTATGTTAAACTTAATAATTAATTAATTCATTTATTTTACTTGTCAATTAAATTAACGTATACTGTCCCAAACAATATCTCTTAAATTTCACACACAAACAAACAAACACACGTTCCCAGCTCGATCAAAATAGCACGCTATTCCGCCCACTCGACTTGCAGATTTCTTCGTATAAAGATCGGTAATCATTCCTTCTTCAATTAGTCATTTACCTCCAAACAAATCATACTGAGTTAATTCCAATTTCACATTCTTTGCAAACGACCATGCGAGAGTAAGTCCTAATTATATTTACTTCTTTCTCATTGCAGCCCCCAATTCAGTCCATCATAGATACTCTACATTACTACACTATATTATATATTATTCCCCTTATTGTTTCACCATATTAATTTCACATACTTCAATTCTCTTCGCATCTTTTTACTGTAAATCATATGTTAAAATATCTTACATTGTATGCCTAACCTACTTATCTCATTGTACATTCGTTGATTTTATGAATATATTTATATTTGTGTAATTGTCTTTCTTAAAGCCCAAGTTATTATTCCAAAAATTTTTTCACTGTCGCCTTAGGCCTAAAAAATAATTGCAGACAACTTCAATCAAACAAATTTATGGTTATGGTTTTCGAAACGCTATTTAGGCTGATTTATTAACAAGATAAATAACATAGATAACCATATACTATAATAGAGCAACATTTTGTGAATAAAAATATAGTATTAACAGTTATTAATCGGAGGGGGAGTAACAGAGGGGCTGCTTGCGTAGCCTCCAGTGTGTGTGTGGTGGGGGGGAAGCGTTTAGCTTCCGGCGGGCCCTCTAATGTGTCCGAGGTAACCTCGAAGTGGTGGGGGTGGGACCACTTCCATCGCCGTGAGGGTGTAGTTAGCGACCCTGTCGCTTTCTCAGATAACCCTAAACTTGTTGGACAGGTGGTATCTGGGGGAAACCCTTGCGGTCTTGGAGCGGGCAACATCAGCATAGGTCGCTCCTTGCGGCTTTAGATTTTTTAATACTCGGTCCCGAGCTTCGCGGACACTAAGGAAGGTAGTGTATGTCAAGAGACTGAATCTCGGCCTCAAATTTATAGGTCGGGCAGTCTCTTGATGATGTTGGGTGTCCCCCTTTGCAGGGGGAGCAATGGGGCTCCGACATACATGGAGGGAGGGTGAAAAGCTCCACCACAGATGTGGCAGAGTGCTGCAGGCTGGCGACACTTCGAGTTTACATGCCCGAATTTATTGCATTTAAAGCAGCGCGTCGGGGGTGGTACGTAGTGGCGAACTGAGAATTTACATGTACTAGGGTCTCCGATTCTTCAGTACACGTGTGGTGGTGGGCATAATGCCTTAAAAGATAGGAGGCGAGGGGTAAGCATACGCGCCTTACTAACATTTTGGCTAAATCTATATACCTTTGTGACACCCTGTGGAGAGAGATCTTACAAGAAGTCCTCAACAGATGTCACTAAAGGCCTTCGCATATATAGTTCCCTGGCAGCTGATTAGGCGCGGGTGCTTCCTGACACAGATGGGGCAGCCATGAACCTCATGGAGAGATAGCAACGATTCCGTGGACCCAGCTGAACGAGATTTTAAAACCAAAGTCCTGTCAGCCTGGGGCCTCAGGTCGATTGCCAGAAGGAAACGAAGGTAGAACAGGCGGGGGATAGTTGAAAGGATCGGGAAACAGGACGACCAGATAGGGGCATTCCAATAGAAGATGGGCTGCCGATTAGACCCCACCACAAAAATAGCAGCAAGAGCTGATTCGAGCGCCAGCAGAAAAAAAAGATGGCCGTGGGTAAGTCTCGTGTGGCCGATGCGAACGCGACAAAGGGCGACCTCTAAGGACCGTAGCCTGAAGGCTAGAGGGCAAAAAACAACATATTTTTTGATATAATATAATTTAAAGGATGAACACCCATCCCATTTGTCCTGCCGCAACTGAAAAATATAATCTCTTATAGAGGAAAAGAAATCTCGAAAAGGCAATGCAGATTTTCCGGGGACCCAACAAAATAGAACTCTATAGCGGGACGCATTCTGGACCAGCCAGTTGCAGATTTCTGCGACGAAGGGATTGGAAGCATTATGAGCGAATTGTTTGTAAAACACACTTAGACTTGGAGAAAATAACGAAATCTTTAAAAGGTAAAATTTAGATCAGTCTAAAAGCCAAAAAATAAATGGCTGAAAATTCAGCGGTAAAAATATAAGCTGCCAGTGGCAAAGACAAAGTAAAAACTCTTCTGATTAGGCAACTGCAGCACCCACACCTCTGTCTGACTTGGAACCATCTGTGTATATCTGGTAGTGTTGTGTATATGAGGTCGCATGCTCTTGAGGGAGCAAGTGTCCTAGGACGACTTGTCGAGGCTCCACATGCTGGTACAAACTGTGGGAGATAAAGCACGCCAACTAGGGGTCAGCCACGATATTAGGGTAAGGAGCCTTAGAGCACCCAGGTTTGAGAGATCATCTAGTCGGACGTTCAAGGGCCGGGGTAAAGACAGTAATCTATCGAACGCCGCTATTGACTCGGCAGCAGAAAGGCATCTGTAAACTTCTGATACCGGGGCCTGCTGCACACGACAGAGGTATCCCTGATAGGGCAAGGTGAGCACCCAACTCTCACAGTAAATACTAGAAAGACGAATTCCGAGGTTGCGAATGGGGTTCAGCATTTTAAAGACTGAGGGTGAAGCCGAGGAGTAAAGTTGACACTCATAGTCCAATTTGGATTGGACGAGGGCAGTGTATAGTGACCACATTTTTCCACTATCGGGGAAATCCATGACAAATCAACCAAACTTTTGACATTTTGAACCTTCAAGTCTGGGATTTTGCTCAAATTTTGCTAAGAGAGTTTTTTATGCTAATTCCACTGGTGCAACACTCAACGATTCTCGAGATACGGTGTGTTCATTTCTGGACAGGGATGTGGGCTCCCACACTTTGGAGGGCTATATCTCAGAAACTTTTAAGGTAAACCCCACAATATTATATATTATTGGAATCAGCTTGAAAAGTTCTTTCAAATGCTGTAAAGTACTAATCTTTTGAACAATACTACAAAAAATATTCAAAAAAGTATTTTTAAAAAGAAATTTCTCATTTTTAATTTTAAACATATATCTACAAATTCTTTAAATAAAACCAATGAGCACTAAATGTGAACATTTTCAAAAATGACTGAAAAAAATGTTTTTCTTTAAATTCTGCTCTTTGACACGTAAAAAGTGCAAATATTAGCTAAAAAAATTTTTTTGTTGCTTAATAGTGACATATCAGCATATTTGCTTAATGTTTTTTTCAGATGCTAAAACATGAGTCATGTGGAATGTTCAGATCCACTAAAAAGACATTAAAAAAAATATGTAAAAGACAAGAGTTTGAAAGATATTAAAAAAAAATTCCAAGTGCTTTGTTAAAAAGAATAAAGGAAAATGGTAGAAATTTAAAAGAAGAAGCCCTCCTGTTCACTAGATGTCGAAAAATTATTGCAAATGATCCTCTAAAAATACCGGAAGATCAAGAAACTTTGCCCAGAAGTGAGTCCAACTCTTCTTCGAATACACCATTGGAATAGAGTATTTGTGATGTAGAAAAAGTAGAAGAATCCTTTGAAGATTGCAGCCCTGTGAAAAATGAAAGTTTAGCAAGTGCTCTTAAGAATTTAAATGTTACTCCTTCGAAAAAATGTAAGTACCTACCTATGATGTATAATAAATGTGTTCTTGTATATGTAGGTAGGTACATCATGCTTAGCTTGTAATATAGGTACATATCTATATTCCAACATATTACCTAGTTTATATTTACTGATCATTAATGCTTAATGAAAATAAAAAAGTATATCTTCACAATTTTCTAGTTTTTTTTATATATAGGTAGGTACCTAACTAAAATAAAGTTTCATTTTTTACATTTTTTTTTACAGCCTGATTGGCATCTCAGAGGAAAGCAGAGAAAACTTTTGAAAAGGCCACAAGATCTCTGAAAAAGAAATTAGAGGATTCGTATGAAGTTTCTCTGCCTAGTCCCCCCAAAACGAGAAATTGATACTGAAATGGAAAGTGCAGGAGCAAAAGCGCTTAATACTTCTAAAAGAAGCTTTGGAAGTTTTTAAAACTTCTTGTCCTGAAGATCATAAAATTGGATTTAAAACCTTTGCAAGTCTTCGGCCTCAATATTGTGTATTGGCTGGAGCATCAGGAACTCATTCAGTATGTGTCTCTACATACCATCTGAATCCTAAACTACAAATTTCAGCTTTAGGTTCCAAAGATGTAAATTATAAACTGCTTATGGAGAAAGCTGTTTGCAGTGTCGAAAATAGAGAATGCATTGATGCAGCTTTGTAATGAATGTCCCAAAGAGGAAGGAGTTAAAAGTTTTCTTCAAAGTTTCAATGAAATTGAATCTCTAACTTACAAGCAATGGATATCTGCAGACAGATTTACACTGAATGAGGTAAATGAATCTTTTAATCAATACACAAATTCCTTGAGCGACAAAATTATAAAGCTCACTCGCCATCATTCTGTGGCAAAATCCCAGATTGATTACTTCAAAGAATTGAAAAATAATCTCAAGAATGATGAGGTAGTCATTCTTGGAGATTTTTCTGAGAATTATAGTTTCATTCTACAAGATGAGGCCGAGCTTTCATTGGGAGAATTCCCAAGCCACTGTGTTTCCATTTGTAGTGTGATTTTTTTAAAAAATGATCAATTATGCCTTAAAAGTTTTTGTTTTTTTGTCCCCTGTTATGGTATACAGATTTTGGAAAATCTTATACCTGAAATTAAAAATTTACGCTCAAATTTAAATAAAATACACTATTTTACAGATGGATGTGTGGGGCAGTACAAAAACAAATTTTATGAACATAACCTACGATTTTGAAGATTTTGGAGTAACATGTGAGTGGCATTTCCATGCAACATCTCATGGCAAATCCTCCTGTAATGGTATAGGAGCAATTTTCAGGAGATGTGTGTGTAAAGGTAGTTGACAAGAACCTTTTTAATCAAATTTTAAATACAGAAGATATGTCGAAGTTTTGTGAAGAAAACAGGTAAAAGTCTAAAAAAAATTTATATAGATCACAATGAAATTGAAATAATAGAATTATTTTTAATAGACAGATTTACAAACATGAGTACACTATCAGGTACACAAAAGTTTCACCAATTTGTACCATTAGAAATTGGAAAATTAATGGGTTACGAAAGATGATTTGATGAGATTGGATTTGAAAAATATTTAAATAACCAAATAATTGAAAACATAGCTCCACAAATCGGTCAGTACATTTTATGCCTTTATAATGATATTAAATGGGTTGGTTGGGATAGTCCTATCAAAGAATAATGGATTCCAGGACTATGAAATAGATTTTCTGCATCCTGCTGGAATTAATGATTTTTATTTCTTTCCTCAAATTAAAGACAAATGTTATTTACCTTCTGAAAATATAATAAAAAAATCTGGATCCACACAATTTAAAGGCTGGAACTAAAAGAATTCAGTATTTCTTTAATAAGAAAGAGGTGAAGTAATTTATATTTTAAAACTTATATTAATGTATAAATTTTAGGTTCTTTGTAAACTCATGGTTATTTGTATACTTAATACAGCGAGTTTGTTCACTATTGTTTACTAAAAGAAAAGTAATTTACTTAGAATAGCTTTTAATCAAAAATAATATTTAACTTAATTATTATTTAGTAAATTTAATAGTTAGATACCTACCTACCAGTTACATTATTTATAATTACGTAGGTATGTTTACAATTAAGATATGAAAATTTTGAAATTTACTCATTTACATATACTAAAATTCTATATATATGCTAAAATAAAATAATAAATAATATTATGAGTTAAGTAGATACTTATTTCTACCTTAAAATTCAGATTTACCAAAATTTATACTAAAAAATTAAAAAAATATTTTTGGGGTCATTTCTGAAAATCTTCACATTGAATGCACATGTAAAATTTAATTTTTTTTAAAAATTAATTGTACTGGGAGGGGAGGCTGAAAAATACTTTTTTGCATAATTTTTTGTAATATTGTTCAAAAGATTAGTACTTTACAGTATTTGAAAGAGCTTTAAAAGCTGATTCCAATAATATATAATATTGTGGGGTTTACTTTAAAAGTTTCTGAGATATAACCCTCCAAATTGTGGGAGCCCACAGCCCTGTCCAAAAATGAACACACCGTATCTCGAGAACCGTTGAGTGTTGCACCAGTGGAATCACCATCAAAAACTCTCTTAGCAAAATTTGAGCAAAATCCCAGGCATGATGGTTCTGACCACTGGTTGATCTTACATGGAATGCCCCTATCACTGCCCCACGACATGTAGGAGAAGACTTTCAAAATGTCTAGAGCCCGCAGACAGACCGTTTGAAGACTGCGTAGCCGTGGTAACCAGGATAGCTTGGCATCAAGAGTTACGCCCAGAAACCGAAACTGAGAGACTGAACTCTATCCCTACACCTTGTAGGAAGATAGGTGGCGGAACAAGAACCCTTCTACCCCGATGGAAATACATTGCCATAGTTTTGCCTGTGGAAAAGCGGAATCTCCTAAGTTGTGCACTTTTTAAGACCACATCAACTGCTAGTTGCAGCCGACGCGCTGCGGATGGAAGGCGGGGTGAGGAACAGTGTAGTGCCAAGTCATCGACGAACAGGGTCGCCGATATCTGGGAGAGAGGAAATATCATTGGTCGCAATTACAAAACATAAACACTTAAAACGCTGGCGGGGGGAGCTCCTTCCTCTTGGGGTTACAGGTCAGAATAGGTGTCTCCAACACGCACCATAAAGGATCGAGATGCTAAAAAGCTTTGATTAAGCCAGTACCCCAAACGTGTAGTTGCCTTAAGACGCTGTATCTCCATGTTGTATCATAGGCTTTCACAATGTCGAAAAATATGGCCAAGACTCGGAGAAAGCTTTCCGGACCGATTCCTCGAAATGTACTAATAGGTAAAAGATACTATAACAATTGCGAGAAGCGCACTGAAATGGAGAGTAAGTGATTAGTTTCCAGGAGCCAAATCAGGCGCACCAACACCATCTTCTCTAGTAACTTGCTCAAATAGCTGGTAAGAGCTATGGGGCGATAGTGATCTCCGTCCAACCAGTCCCTGTCCGGTTTGGCAAAGGGAAAAACAATCCCAACGCGACATGATGATGAGTAAGAACTTACACCCATATAAGGTTGTACAAGTCAAGTAATAAAATAACACTGTGGATGGAGAGGCCGAATCCAATCAAAATGGATCCCGTCAAGGCCAGGTGCAGTAGACCCACAAATGGACAATATTACGCGCAACTCGTGGATGGAGGATAAAGCATTATACGGAAGGTTGTAGTTCGTCGTAAAATTGAGAGGATGAGACTTTGTTTAATTAATAGGCTAGAAAAGCCTTATAATAACGACTCGTACTGCTGAAGGCACGGAAATGGTCAGCCGAGTTGTTGCTGACCACCAGGCTGTCATTCACTAAGGATCCCTGCAAATTGAGTGTGGGGGGATTTGGCCAGCATAACGACGCCGGATCTTGAAGTTCGGCGAGCCTGACGAATGGTTCTCTGACGAAACATCTGAGCTCAGTTTCGGTCAACCTTGTTACACAAGGTACCGCCGGAATCGGACATAAGCTAATTTGTAGTTTTGGGCGGCTGTCACACACTCCGAAGTGCATGGTTGAGTGACGGTGAATTGTGTATGGCCGCGTTGTATGTAGATAACCTGGCCTGCATTTCAAAACTCTTTTCAACGGTTTTACAAATGATTTAGAATAATTTTTACATTGCCGAATTTAAGAATATTTGTTTTCTTTAGTCAGGTCTGGTTTCTAAGATACGAGGGGCGGTCAATAGGTTTTGCGAATCGGTAGTGCGAAACAGAGGAAGGGGGATGGCTGTTTGTGGGGGTGTTAGAACAAGTCAGGACCTGCAGCCGCACGCTCCTGCCTCGTCTATTTAAGAAGCAGTAGTTGATCGCAGATCGTCAGTCACAAATTTTTCAACAACGGAGAAGGTTGAGCACTGCGCACTGATCAAACTTTTGACCAAGGAAGGCAAGAATGCAAAAGAGATCCATGAACGCATGGTTGCAGTGTACACCGAGACCGCCCCTTTCTATGCAAACATTGCTCGCTGGAATAGGGAGTTCCGCCATGGTCGTGAGTCCCTTGAAAATGACGCCCGTCACACGTGAGCAACGAGGATAATGTGGCCCGTGTGGAGAGGATGATCCTCGAAAATGGACGGGTGAAGGTCGAAGAAATCGAGCAAGAACATGGAATATCACATGGAAGTGTTATCAACATCATCCACGACAATTTGGACATGACCAAGGTCTGTGCCCGTTGGGTCCCTAGAAACCTCACGCCCCATGATCAACTTCAACGTCGTCAAAGTTCGGAGGAGCTGCTGCTCCTGTACAACCAAGACCCGGCGGGAATCGTGTCACACATAGTGACAGGTGATGAAACGTGGGTCCATCACTGTGATCCCGAGATCAAGTTCGAAATCATGGCCTGGAAGCACAGGGGCTCTCCGACACCCATCAAGTTCCGGACCCATCCCTCAATTTTTTGTTCAAGGGGCTATCTGGCAACTGCCCACTTGGGCATAGGTCACCGCAAACAAACAGCCCAGTTCTAGGCTACTTTAAAATAAATTTTTTAACAGAAACAACAATAAAAAGAGAATAACAATCAGGGAGCTGGCTCCGGCGTCAGGGAGAGGTCCCCCTTCCCCCGACGCAGGAGCCTGCGACCTACAAAAAAACAAACAAACAACAATAACAAAAAACAAGTTAAATACAAGGGAGAAGGCCGGCCTCCCCTCAAAAGTCTACAAGTCCACCAGTCATGGTGCACGCGCTCAACCCGAGTACAAGGGACAGGCGGGAGCGACCCCGCTCATCCCGGTACCAGGACAGGTAACGTGCACGAAGATCACGCAGATTGGGACATTTGACAAGAATGTGCCGAACAGTCTGGGGGACGACGCAGTCGTCGCAATAGAGCGCAGGCGAGCGCTTCATCAAATAGCGATGCATCACACGAGTGTGCCTGATTCGGAGACGACATAAAGCGACCTGAAGACGTCACGGCATTGGGGGATAGGTCCATGAAAACAGTCGCGGCGCAATGGCACGCAACTTAAAGTTCCCTTCGACCGTCTCCCATCTTCTTTGCCAAGCAGTCCGAAGAGCTGCCCATATTCCTGCCATGTAGTCGTTGTGAGGAAGAGCAAAACGCTGGTCCGGTCGCAGAGTCCTCGCGGACTCTTTTGGCGCCCTCATTCCCCGCAATTCATACATGTCCAGGAACCCAGCAGAAGATAATCTCGACATCTGCCCGGCTCGCCATAACCGTAACGTCATGGATATCGCAAACCAGGGGATGCGGAGATTCCAATGCCTCGAGAGCACTCAGGGCGCTTTGTGAGTCACTATAGATCACAATCCGGTCTCTGAACCGGGCACGTCGCGTAATCTCCCAGACCGAGTGGTGTATTGCCACCAGCTCGGCCGTGAAGACAGACGCAGCGCCTGGCAGATCCCCGCTGACTTCAAACAGAGAGGATACAGAGTGGAAGCCGACCCCCTCTTGGGACTTGGAGCCATCCGTATACACTGGCACGGTTCCAGCGTGACACGAGGTGTGCTCCAGAAAGGTCGAACGCAATACTCCCGGCGCCGTACAAGCTTTGGGAGCAGAGGCGTGGAAACAAATAGCCTAATGTGGTTCCCTCCAGGGTGGTGTCCTGGGCAGAACTAGCGGCGCCACCGGCCCGAGAGCTATATCTACCTCTCGAAGGAGTCTCCTGGCCCTAAACCCAAAGGGCTTAGGGTATGACTGGCGCCCTTCGGCGGCATAGGCACCATCGAGATCAACTGCGGATGCAGTGAGAGCTGTTGGCGACTGAGGGAGGCGCCGGGCTCGCGCGTACAGGCGAGTGATGCACTGCACACGACGCAGAATGAGTGGCATCTCCCAAGCATCGACCAGCAGGCTCTCAGGGGGGGGGTTAGTGCGGAAGGCACCGGTCGCATGGCGAAGGGCGGTGTGGTGGATTGAATCCACCTTCCGCAATAAATGCTCGGCTGCGGATGCATAAAACTCGAATCCGTAGTCGAGCTTCGAACGAACAAAGGATCGATAAAAAAGTAGGACAGTAGCCATATCAGCGCCCCAAGTGCTGAACGTCACGGAACGGAGAATGTCCATGGCGCGGGTACAAGAGACCCTATAGCTGCGAATATGAGCCTCCCAGGTGAGGCGTCGGTCGAATACAAGACCGAGGAAACGGTGCGATTCCACCACATCCAGGCGCACCCCATTAAGAAACAAATCTGGGTCGGGGTGAAGCCGTGGATGGCGGCAGAAGTGCATCACCTTAGTCTTAGCAAGGAAAAACGAAACCTGTGCGCTTCGGCATCGCGAGAGACGCGGTTCAATGCCTGCTGGAGTCGACGCTCCAGAGTTGGCATCTGGGCCGCGCCAAAAGAGATCGAAAGGTCGTCCACGTAGAGCGTAGCGAGAACATCTTTCAGCAGCACCGATGTGATGCTTTTGATGCTCAGGGCAAAGAATGTGACACTGAGGACTCTTTCCTTTGGGCCGAAGAGGGCTCCCTCCCACCCGTACGCGGAATCGACGATCTCGCCCCCATCGTGTAGAGAGTCTCCATGATACCGTATGGCCATGCGGTATCATAGGCCTTCTCCAGATCGAAAAAGACCGTGGCGTAGTGCTGTCTACGAAGGAAAGCCTCGCAGACGGCATTTTCCAGACTGAGCAGAGCATCCGACGTGGAGTAGAACTTGCGGAAACCGCACTGTGCAGAAGAAAGATGGCCTCCGCTATCCAGGAAAAAGGCTAATCTAACATTTACCAATTTCTCCATCAACTTGCACACGCAAAAGGTTAGAGAGATTGGGCGGAAACCGGTCGGAGTAGAGTGATCTCTCCCCGGTTTGCGAAAGGCGAGCACAGTAGCGATTCGCCAGGAGTCTGGGAGAAGACCCTCCACCCAGATCCTGTTGAACAAATCTAAGAGAAAGGCCATGCCTCGCTCACTCAGGTGTCGAAGCTTGGCGTACGGGACATCATCCGGATCATGGGTGGTGTCCGAGCACGAAGCGAGAGCGTAGCGCAACTCACTCACAGTAAACTTGTCGTTGAAAGGTTCTCCGCCTCTGGAGGTAAAGTCCAGCCGGCGGCCTTCCACGACATCACGACGTGCATTGAATGCTGGCGGAGCAACATCCCGGCTAAAGAATGCGGAAAAAGCGGTCGATAAGGATTCCGCCACGGACGCGGGGTCCGAGATTGCGGTCCCATTCTCCTGGAGAACGGGAGGGGGGTCCTGCGAGAACTTGCCCCAAATGCTTTTGACTCGCTTCCACACCTCTGCTAAAGGGGTCTTTCCCGTTAAGTGAGGACACGTATGCACGCTAAGAAGAGCGGTGGGCGTGCTTCGAAATATACCGGAACCTAGCCCTAGCTCAACGAAATTCAGCGAAAGTGGAATTGTTCAGGCGGCGCTTATAGTGCATGTAGCCATAACGCTTCTGTTTCAGGGCCGTCTCACATTCGGCCGACCACCATGGGGGTGGTCAGCGTGCAAAACGGCCAGACGTTCTAGGAATAGTAGTCAGGCCCGCGGTGATGAGGCTGCGGGAGAAGAACAGAACGGTTTCATCTACTGACCTAAATGCAGGCCACCGCGCCAAGCACCACCGAGGTGGGCTCTCAGGCGGCAGTTGCCCTGAAAATGATATTTGAATGGGAAAGTGATCACTACCATGGAGGTCATCGACCACCCCCTAATAAAAATCCGGCTGTGTATCCGAAGAGCACAAAGATAGATCAGGGCAAGAAAATGAAGCGGTTCTCGGTCAGTGATGCGTAAACTCATCCAAGTTTAGGACACCTATCTCAAGCTCTTCGATCAGATCGGCAATGATCTGTCCCCTGGGATTTATTGAGTAATCTCCCCAGAGAGGATGCCTGCCGTTCAGATCTCCAAGCAAGAGATAGGGCCTCGGCAACCGTGCCACGATGCGGCGGAAGTCCCCCGCGTCGAAGTCAGCTGACGGGGGAATGTACGCAGAAATGATAGTATACCTCCTATCCAGGTGCAGCTGCACAGCAACTGCCTGAAAGGAGGTATCTAAAGAGAAAAGAAGAACGGAGACATCATGCCGGGTGTAAACCACGCATCCCCCAGCCCGGCCATCCTGTGGTGGTGGGGCCGCAAGACTCTTATACCCCGCGAGGGAGGGCAGGGGGCACGCGCCTTGCATGGTCTCGTGCAAAAAGATAGCTAATGGGGAACGGGACGAGCCTCTGCAGCTCCTCCCAGTTGGCTCGGAGTCCACGGCAATTCCATTGAAAGAATATGCCCTCCAGGCCTAGCTCGGAGGAGATGCGGGGGCCCTCCTCGAACTGAAGACCCTCACGGAAATGGCCGCACGCTTGCCGGACGCTGTCGCCTTCGAGGACCTATTGGGGGAGGTTGGGCTCACCATGCGAGTCTTTTCCTCCCTCCGCCTCGAAACCTTAGGCGGGGGGTTCTCTTTTTAAGGAACCAACCAGCGTCTCCGACCCACTCACTCCACCTCTAGGCGTGGGCGAAGGAGCCAAAGCTCCTTTGTTGCTGTCCTCCTTTCGGGGGACATCTTTAGGAATCCCGGAAGATGGCCTAGCGGCCAACTTCAAGGCTTTTGCCTCCTTTGAGTCTAACGACTCGGTGGAGGCGCGTGGCCGTTTCGCCTTACGAGAAACGGTGACACGGGCGCTTTAGCAGGGAAGCGCCCGGGTTGAGTCGGAGCCCGCAGAAGGGCTCCGAATGGACGCGGAAACAACCGTGCTCGTTGGCCTGGATGGGCCAGTAGCAGAGGGTGCCTTTCTAACTATTGAGGCATATGACGTCCCAGGCAGAGCCGGGCGCGCCAGGACAAAGTCCTTAGCCTCGCGGAATGAGAGTCGATCCTGGGTCTGAACGGCCAGGATTTCTTTCTCAAAGAGATAAGCTCCTCATTGCTTAGAAGAAGCGTGGTTAGGCTCTTCGCAATTGACACACTTGGCCACACATGATTTAGAATTATCGTGTGCGGCCTTGGAGCAATTTACACAGACTTCGGGTGACCCCGACTTTGCACGTCTGCAAAAACGATTCCGTTTCGCCGAAGCGGTGACAGTAATAGCACCGCCGCGGCAGTGGTACGAATGCCTTCACGCGGTAGCGGTACCGACCGGCAGGCACCGACTCAGGGAGCTTGTCACAATCGAACACACGAAGAGTGTAGGGGTGGGTCTCGAGGCCCCTCCTTGTTTTCTCATCACACGTTCGACCTTGACCGCCCCATGGTCGGCCAGCTCTTGGGTGATGTCCTCTATGGAGTAGTCAACGAGTTCCCTCGCATAAACTACTCCTTTCACAAAGTTCATGGTAGAGTGCGGCGTCACACTCACCGGGGTGCCATGAAGTGTCCGAAGAGCACTTATCTTGGCCGCCTCGGCGGGATTCGCCGCATTCGCCAGAAGGCTCCCGTCCGAGAAACGGGTCACCTTCGGCTCTCTACCAATTACACTAGCTAATCCTCTCCTCTGATGGATCATGTTGCCATCAGTGGAGCGAATAACGAGGTAGCGTTTGAAGCCAGCGGGCTCGAAAACACCAGGTAACCTCTGAATCAAGGGCCCCGATGTTATCGAGGCTCCACCCTGCACACTTTTGGTCTTTGTCATAGTCAGGGGCTCCGCACCCGGGGGGGGCAGAGGGGCCGGATGTGCCGATCTTGGCTTGGTCGCTTGCCAAAGTGGCAGCAGACCCATCCGTTCCCGCAGCCCCCGCGGATGGAGAGGAGCCCCGATTCTTCTTTGTGTTAGTCTTTTTTAGAGAGGAGGGCGGGAAAGGAACCCGTTTCTCACCTCCGCCGGCAGAAGCCCCTAGGCCAGATAGACCAACCTCAGCCATGTCCTTCTCCGAAATGGAGAAGGTCCTGGTGGTCGCAGGGGCACCGTCCGGAGGAGATCCCTCCCCTCCTTGTACTGCATCAGAAACTATAGCCGTTTGAGGAGGACCTTGCATAGGGGCGGATTCGGTGTTTGACGCCGAGCCCGGAGTCCCCCCCATGGAAGGCCCTACCGTCTGAGGCTGGGTTTCCCTCAAGGTCCATGTCTATCACAGGAGGGGCATCCAGTTGGCCATCCCCTCCCAGGATATCGCAGGTTCCCTTGGCAGTGTCTCCAGTCTTGTGTGGGAAGGCACAGGCCTTGACCCCCGCAAGGTTTAAAATTCTTGCCAGCAGGTCTTTTGAGGGAAGCGACCGAATGGGCCTGGCTTCCCTCTTCCCCCTAAGGGAGTTTGCCCTACCGAGCCGCGTTCGGCAATGGGCTGCCTGCTGGCTTTCTTGGCAGACCCCTTAGAAAGAAAAGTAGGGACTGCCGCTGGAAATAGGGAGGTGCCCGAAAGCACCTCCAGAGAAGGGGGTGAGGGGGAGTCCCCTTTACCCGTAGGCATAGGAGAGGAGTAAGCCTCCTCTCCGGTTAAAGAAATATGGAGGGTCCCCTGCGCAAGTACAGGGGGAGGAGGACCTCCATTTTTTCGGTGGAGCTGCCCGAGGGCGGCTCCGTTGTTGTTACAGGGGAAGTTGAGGGTTGGGGGTTTTTAGGTGTTCATACATGGGCATGGTGACCCTCTTTTTTATACGGGACGCAATAGCTCACCACCTCTCGCAGTTGCCCGCACTGCAAAAGGTGCTTACAGGCCTGTCACCGCCATTTGAGACCACCCCTCCCGCCTGGTGGCCTGGCAGTCCATCGGCATGGTGGCTCCACCTTAGACGCGGCGTAAAACTGAGTGTGAAGAAGAAAGGAAAAGGGATGTGAGGAAGGTATGGGTGGGGATTAAGCAGATTGTTAAAGAAAAAACATTCCGAACCGGAGCTCAGGGGTTAGGGAACGTTGTCCCCTCCTCCCTCAGCCCCGATCCGGGACGGTTGGCTTGACAAGAAGGTCAGCATCTACCCTGTGAAATTAGAGGCTGACCATTGAAACCTGTGGGAGAAGTTGTATGAAAAGCGACGAAGTATGGGATAAATACAGGCTATCTGAAGGAAGGAAGAGAGGCTAAGCTGGGGCCGGACGGAGCGCTGGATCCCGTCAGCACGGCGGCCAGGATGGCAAATCGCCGCGCCCCTTACGACCCATCCCTCAGCCGGGAAGATTATGGCCACCATCTTCTGGGATTCTGAGGGAATGTTGATGGTGGACTATGCGCCTCGCGGAAGGACCATCATAGACCAATATTACGCCGAGGAACTGGCTGGGTTGAAGAAGGGCATCCGTCAGAAGCGGCGCGGCAAGTTGACACGCGGTGTCCTGCTCCTCCACGACAATGCCTCTGTCCACAAGGCTAGAGTTTCACAACCTGCCCTGCTCGAGTGCGGATTAAAAGGAGCTCAACCATCCCCCCTACAGTCCAGATATTGCCCCTAGCGACTACTTTTTATACAGCCAGCTCAAGGCCGCACAGCGTAGACGCCAGTTTGGGGACGATGAAGATGTCCAGCTCGCCGTCCAGGAGTGGATTTAACAGCAGTCGGGAATTTGAAGCCTCAGGGACAAGTGGCGCAAGTGCATTGAATTCGAGGGTAGTTATATTGAAAAATAATAAAACACTTTTCCTCATATCTTGTTTCCTTATATCCGAATTGCAAAACTTATTGACTGCCCCTCGTATGCTTGATTTATATTAGAATGTATATTTCAAAATAGCGCCATCATCCAACGGTTTACTTCTTCATTTTTGTCGCATCTAGTGAAAGTAACCATACATAACCTATTTTATTCATCTTTTCAGGTCTAGATTTGCATTACAATTGATCGTAAGTCTAAGAATCATCTGAATAGGTTTTCTTACATCTGCGGACATGTCGCTCTTCCAGACCGTCAAGCAAAAATCACAGATTTTGTGAAAAAGGCATATCATGCTTTCTTTGGGGTGAAACTAGGGGACCAGGATAAGCCATTTGCTCCTCATATTTGCTGTAAAACATGTGGAAAATTTACGGAATGGAGTAATAATAAAAGGAAGAGTATGCCATTTGGTGTTCCAATAGGATTTAAGATTTAAGATAAGTTACCGGTGGGTTGCTGCCCAATCCAAGTGGATTCTATATCATCTATAAAAGGTGGAGGAGACCACTTTGTGACAAAAATATAAAAAACGACGGGTTAAAAGATTCCTCCGCCAATATGAATCGAAGACGGGTGTGTTGAGGAATAGTTAAAAGGGTCGGGAAACAGGACAACCGGAGAATGGTAAAATGGCTACAATCCAATAAAAGGTGGGCAACCGATTGGTCCCCACCACAAAAACTACAGCGAGGGCTGATATGGGCATCACCCGAAACAAGATGGCCGTGAGTAAGTCTCGTGGCCAATGCGAACTCGGCAAAGGGCCACCTCCAACGACCGCATTCTATGACGACTCGAGGGCCAAGAGCGAATAGAATTTTTTATTTTGTATAGTTTGGATGATGAAGTCATCCCATTCATTCTGCCACAGTTGAAAAATATACTTTCTTATTGAAGGAAAGTAGTACCTAAAAGGCAGAGCAGAGTTCTCAGGGGACACAGAATGTGCTGAGCGGGCCAGCCGATCAGCCTTCTCGTTGCCCAGGACCCCCACATGCCCAGGAACCCAGCAAAAAATAATTCTATATAGGGATGCATTTTGGATCAGCCAGTTGCATATTTCTGTGACCACGGGATGGGACGCATTAAAAGATCTAATTGATTGTAAGACACTCCTTGAGTCGGAAAAAATGACAAAATCACTAAAAGGTAAAATTTGGATGAGTCTAAAGGCTAAAAGGATTGCTGAAAGTTCAGCGGTAAAAATGGATGCTGCTGGCGGCAAAGATAAAGTTAAGAATTCTCCTCCAGGGTAGATGGCTGCGGCGCCCACGCCACCGTCCGACTTAGAGCCATCCGTGTAGAGTGGGCAGCATTGTTTGTGGGAGATCGAATGCTCTAAGAACAGGCTTTTAATGATGCGAGGGTCCATGGAGGACTTCTCCAGGCTCCACATGTTGGTACATACTGTGGGGAGAGGAACACGCCACCTAGGGTTCAGTAAGGATGGAAGGGTAAGGACCCTTGGAGCACCCAGGTTAGAGAGATGATCTCCTATGCGAAGGTTCAAAGGGCGGGGTAAAGATGGCAACTTATCATATGCCGCCGTTGATTCGGCAGCATACAGGCATCTGTAGACCTCTGATACAGGGGCTTGCTGTACTCGGCAGAGGTATCGCATGCAGATTTGAAGTCTATGGTAGGGCAAAGGAAGTACCCCACTCTCGCAGTAAAGGCTGTTGACAGGAGAAGTACGGAAGGCTCCACTAGAAAGGCGAACTCCAAGGTTTCGAATGGGGTTCAGCATTTTAAGGGCTGAAGGGGAAGCCGATGAGTAAATTTGACAGCCATAATCCAATTTGGATTGAACGAGGGCTGTGTATAATGTCCACAATGTTTGTCGGTCACTGCCCCACGAAGTGTGTGAGAGGACTTTCAAAATGTCTAGAGCCCGCAGACAGCCTGTTCGAAGTCGGCGTAGGTGTGGTAACCAGGATAACTTTGGATCGAGAGTTACGCCAAGGAACCGAAACTCGGAGACGAACTCTATTTCTTTGCCTTGTAGGGATATAGATGGCGGAACAAGAACCCCTCTGCCTCGGTGAAAATACATTGCTTTGGTTTTGGTCGTGGAAAAGCGGAATCCCTTAAGTTGTGCTCTTTTGGATACAGCATCGACCGCCAGTTGTAGCCGACGCGCTGCTGATGAAAGGCGAGGTGAGGAACAGTATAGTGCTAAATCATCGACAACAGAGTTGCTGATACACGCTCTGGGAGAGACGAAATAATATCATTGATGGCAATTATAAAACATAAGACACTTAAAACACTGCCCTGAGGGACTCCCTCCTCTTGGGGTTGCAGGTCAGAGTATACGTCTCCAACACGTACCTTGAAGGATCGAGATGCTAAAAAACTTTGAATAAATGAAGGTAAAAGGCCTCTCATCCCCCAGACGTATAACTGCTTCAAGATGCCGTATCTCCATTTTGTGTCGTAGGCTTTCTCAATATCGAAAAATATGGCTAGTACTCGGTGCTTTAATGAGAAAGCTTTCCGGACTGATCCCTCGAAACGTACTAGTAGGTCAAGGGTACTATGACCTTTGCGGAAGCCACATTGAAATGGAGAGAGAAGGTGATTGGCTTCTAGGAACCAGTTTAGGCGCTCCAATATCATTTTTTCCAGCAACTTACTCAAACAGCTGGTGAGAGCTAGAGGGCGGTAGTGATCTGCATTCAACCCGTCCCTGCCCCGTTTGACAAAGGGAAGGATGATCCCAATGCGCCATGATGACGGGTAAAAACCCTTCACCCATATAAGGTTGTACAAATCAAGCAGGAAGAGAGTAGAGTGTGGATGTAGGTGCCGAATCATGTCGAAATGGATCTCATCAAGGCCAGGGGAAGTAGATCTGCAAAGGGACAAAGCGCTTTGCAGCTCATAGATGCTGAATAGAGCGTTATACGGAAGGTTAGATTTTGTTGTGAAGTTGAGAGAATGAGATTCTTCCTTTGATTTGTAGGATTGAAAAGCCTTATCGTAACGGCTGACACTGCTGACGGCGCGGAAATGGTCAGCAAAAGCATTGCTGACCGCCAGGCCGTCATTCTCCAAGGAACCGTCTAAGTTGAGTGTGGGGGTATGATGATTAGCATAACGGCCCCTGATCTTATTAATCCTCTTCCAGATCTTAGCAGTAGGGGTCATAGAGGAGATCGATGAAACGTATCTGCGCCATGAATTTCGGCGAGCTTGACGAAGGGTTCTTTGGCGAAGCGCACGAGCTCGGTTTCGGTCGACCTTGTTGCACAAAGTTGGGTTCTTTCGGAATTGGGCATGGGCTAACTTTTAATTTTTGATAGCTGTTGCACACGTCGAAGTCTACCAGGGCACGGTTGAGCGGCCCGTGACAGGTCGCCTCCGTGGGATGGTTTGTGTTGCTGCATTGTAGATAGTCGATGTTAATTATTTTACTGCCGCGTCCACTCCATTGAAGGTCCCCAAAGATGCATTTGTGAAGGACGCCTCTTGGAAACCTTCCCAATCTGCATGACCTAAGTCCCACTTAAGGGGCATGGTTGTATGAGGGCTAACTTGAAGGGCCGACAAGACAATAGGGAAGTGGTCACTTCCATGGAGATCGTCAAGAATTGACCATCGAAATTCCGTGAAGCAATCAGGGGAACAAACAGAAAGGTCAACACAGCTAAAAGAGTCCGTCTGGACATGATAAGAGGTAAAATCGCCAGTATTTAAAACACAAAGAAGGTCAGATAATAAAAGAGACTCTAAAACACTGCCTTTGGCATTTCGAGTGATGTCACCCCAGTATGGGTGACGGGCGTTAAAATCTCCTAGTAATAAGAATGGGGAGGGTAACTGGTCTAGAAGTTCTAAAAGGTTGGATCTTGACAATGATAAACAAGGGGGTAGGTAAATAGAGCAAACGGTAAAAAGCTTAGTAAGAAAAACCCTCACAGCAACAGCTTGGAGGGTAGTATGTAGGGAGATGAGAGAAACATGGTAGGATGAAGATACCATGATTGACACCCCTCCATGAGAGGGGCTTCCAGCAGGAGCAATAGAGTTGAAAGTGAGAAAACCGGGTACCGGCGGAAAGGGCCGTATACCCAGTTTATTCTCCTGGAGACAAATAACAGCGGGGTGGATAGTCGTCAAAAGAATTTTGAGTTCTTCCCACTTTGGAAGAACTCCTTGACAATTCCATTGTAAAATGGAAGATATTATGTGTGACGATTAGATACCACTGTTGATATCTTTTTCTCTTTTGAGGTCGATAATGTATTTGAGGTTCTTCCCAAAGAGCTTGGGAGACGGAGAGCTGATTTTGAGGATCCTGCTTTTGCAGGGGGAGAAATCCTAGATGGAGTAGTAACTGAGGTTTTTTTCGTGGGTTTTGGAGAACCGACCGAGGCCCTTGATTGTAATTCGGGCTCGCAACCTGGCGGAAAAGGAAGATCAAGAAGGGGTTTCGGCCGGTAGATCCGGATTCATGGGTCGAGGGTATTTTAGGTGTCTGAGGAGTTGGTCCAACCGCCGCAGTTGGTGATGTTGGAGTATCAACTGCTTCAATCGGATCTTGGTTTGAAGGGTGAGCGGGGCGAACAGGTGATCTGAGCGAGGTGTGTGGAGCTGGGTGTATTTCTGCCATCGTTTGGATCAGGATGGGGCCTACGTCCTGTGAAGGGCGAGACGGACTTAAGGGCAGAGAATGTTCAACCATAGGGAAGGAGTCCATTGGAGATTCTCGGGGTTCGGCCGAGTCGGCTCCAGAGGCTGCCCGCTTATTGGTGGTCGATGACCCAGGTGAGGAATCCTTTCTCTTACCACTGGGCTTTGAGTCTCGTGGTCGGGTGGATGATCCTTCACTGGTCGATGTTGAGGATTCTTTCAAATAGCGCCTGATGTCTTCAAGCGTCTTTCCCAGCTAGAGCTGCTGGAGAGAGGGGGGCTACATTAATTATCTCGGTATGAGAGCGATGCTTCGACTGCATATTCTGAATATTTTCGACGCCGCGAGTAGATCTAGGGTGAAGTGCTTCAGGCCGGTCGGAACTCGCGCGTGATGGTCGGTTTCGTCCAGCATCACGTAAAACGTCAGAAAAGAGCCGGCCGAGTGGCGAGGTTTGTGCTCGGGCACGCTGGCGGGCCTCTCTTATATCTAGACGTAGGGAGTCGCGCAAAGCGAGAACTTCTTTTTCATATAAAAATATACAGCAGAGTTTCGACGCAGCACTGTGGGTACCTCCGCAGTTGGCACAGTGGGGCGTTTTAGTGCATTCGGGGCCATGGTAGTCAGAGCTACAATTCACGCAGGAGCGAGAGTGCCGACAAGCTCGGCCAACATGTCCAAATTGATTGCAATTGAAGCAGCGTCTGGGTAGTTCGATGTAGGGACTTACCGGGACACGAAGGTACCCAGCTTTAATATACTGCGGCAGTTCTTGTCGTTCAAATGTTAAAATCAGTGTGGCGGTTGGAACTTTAGTGGAGCCTAATGTTTTAGTTACCCTGTGTACGTGTGTCACACGTTGGGTACTGAGCTTACTCTGAAGGCGGGTGGGGTCGTAGTCCTTTAGTTCGTTTGAACGGACGACACCTTTGACGAAATTCAGACCTGGATGGGGCGAGACAGTTATTGGAATTTCAGCAATCGAAGATAGATTTCGCACAAGGTTGTGTTGAGAGTGGGATGACACCTCGACTACGACATCACCACTTCCTCTTGACCACATCCGGCGGGGTTCACCACAGCGGGACTCAAAAGATTCATTGACGTCAAACACATCGACTTTTGCAAGTGGGATGTCAGATGATGAATTCATGACAAGAAAGCGAGGATAATCAAGATCTGGGTCTACTTCGTTGGAATAGGGGTCCAACGAGCGAGGAAAGGCTGAAAGGGAAGCTAAGGAACGTTTGGCACGAGAACCCTTACGAGAAGGGGAGGTTTTTGGTTTATGGCTAGCCATTGCAAAAAGAAAAAAAAACTTCGCATTCTCCCTCGGGGTTCCCCACCATGGAGGCCTACAAGGGCCCGGCACTACTGCAACTATGCAATCAGTTACGTCCGGTATGTCCTCTTGGAGAATGGATACGGATCCACCACACCATCTTTGTAACCCTAAGAGGCTGCCCGAGTTCTCCTACGCACGGAGAAAAGGGGCCAACGATGGGTTTCTCCTTGGGCATTCGGTAGACGAAGGCGGTGGAGATGCCCAGCCTCTTTCACCTTCATGAAAGAACAATTCAGAATCAATCCATTAAACGAGCAGAGGTCGGGTATTGATAAGGACCACTAGATAGGTGAAGGAAGAGGGGGAAATAAAGGGCAGTGGAAGATCGTAATAGAGGAGGAAAGAAAGAGGGGTATGTTAAAAGTCTTGTTGGCAGCACCATGGGTCCCCTAGGGGGCCCAGGGCTGACCCCCCTCGCCACGAGAAGGCCAGAGCCTCTCTGGGAACAACCCCTGAAGAAAAGATCCCAGAGAGGGAGGGGGATGTTCCAATAGTGTGGAGAGAAGGCAAAGATCGCGTCACCGAATGCTATTTAGGAATGATAAATTTGAAAGGCATCAATCGCAAGAAGCACCATGTTCCTTCTTCTATAAAGCAGGTCCCACATGGCCCCGATCTTCCTGTTCCTGATTTTACCCTGGGTTCTAGTTCAGATACCGAGACTAGTGTCACTACCGATACAGCTGAGTTTGATGCATACAGTCCAGAAGAGGGCGACCAACTAGTGCCATTTACGCAAACCGAACTCAATGCCCTTAACCTTTCCAAGGAATCCCTCCAGCTATTGGATTCACATCTTCGAAAGAAATGTATGCTGGCACCAGGGACAACATTATATTGGTATCGGGACCGCGAGAAAGAATTCAGGAATTTTTTCACGTTCGATGAAGCCTATTAACTGGTCTACTGTAACAACATTGCTGATCTGCTCAACTTAATGGGCCTTAAGTATGATGCTATGGAATGGAGCCTTTTTTTGCGGAACTGTGGGCACCACCGCAGTTGGCACAACACGGTGTTTTGGTGCATTAAGGGGCATGGTAATCAGAGCTGCAATTCACGCAGGAACGGGAGTGCCGACAGACACGACCATGTACAAATTGATTACAATTGAAGCAACGTCTGGGTAGTTCGACGTAGGGTATACCAGCACACGAGGGTACTAGCTTTAATAAACTGCGGCAGTTCCTGACGTTCGAAGGTTAAAATCAATGTGGCAGTTGGGACTCTAGTAGAACCTACAGTTGTAGTCCCTGTGTACATGTGTGACGCGGTGGGTACTAAGCTTGCTCTGAAAAGGTTGGGGTTGTAGTCCGTAGTCCTTTAATTCGTTTGAACGGACGACACCTTTGACAAAATTCAGACGTGGAAGAAACGGTTACGGGGACTTCAGCAATCGATGACAGATTTTGGTCAAAATTGTATCGAGAGTGAGATGACACCACTACCTCTTCACCACAGCGGACTCAAATGATTCATCGTCAGCCACATCCACTTTTGCAAGTCGGGTGTCAGATGACGAACTCATGACCAGAAAGCGGAGATAATCTAAATCCGGGCCCACATCGATGGCATAGGGATCTAACGAGCGAGGGAAGGCTCAGGAACGTTTGGCATGAGAAGGGAAAGTTTTAGGTTTATGGCAATCCATTGCAAATAGAAATAACTTCCCATTCTCCCTCGGGAATCCCTCCCGCCCTTCAGGAGGGCTTACAAGGGCCCGGCGCTACTGCAACTCTCGATTCAGTTACGTCCCGTATGTCCTCTTGGAGAATGGATACGGATCCACCACACCATCTTTATAGACCAAAGAGGCTGCCCGAGTTCTCCACGTACGGAGAAAAGGGGCCAACGATGGGCTTCTCCTTGGGCATCGATAGACGAAGGCGGTGGAGATGCCCAGCGTCCTCCTCCGACCTTCATGAAAGAACAATTCAGAATCAATCCAAAAAAAACAAGTCAGGTAATCGTCAGGGCCACCATTAGAGAGGAGAAAGAAGAGTCGGAAATAAAGGGCAGTAAAAGGAAATAATAGAGGGGGTGTATTAAAAGTCTGGTTCGCAGCATAAGGGTAAGCCTAGGGGACCCCGGCTGACCCCACCACCACAAGAATGCCAGAGCATCTCTGGGACCAATCCCTGAAAAGAGAAAAGGTCTCAGAGAGGGAGGAGACTTGGGAAAGGATCGATGTATGGGACTAGATCTCGTTCCAGTTCTAGTCAGTAGTCTGAATTAGTGGTTTCGAATCTGAAATGAGGGGTTCAATGAAGGCTTTGATTAAGAAACCCTCTCCCCCAACAAACAAATTAAGGCCTATTTAAAACACAGATGAAGTTTGCCACTTGCCTAAAAAAGAAGAAGACACTAATCCAAATTATTGTAGTATGGAAGGTAACCAATTTGAATGAAGTGGATTGGCTAGTAATTTGAATGTTGTGATAGGATTTGACAAGTTCTAAATTCAAACAGTGAAACAGCTCCTTCCAAACTAGTAAATACACCTAAATATCGCTACACTGGACTAGGCACCAGTACCCTAAGCACCCCCCCATCGCTCCCAGGTATGGTCTAGGGACGCTAGGTTAATAAACGTCTATTTAGGGGTGAATCCAATCAAAGATCCTTCCAGACTCCGGGCCTTTAAACTCCTAGACGACCCCATCAAGTTCGAAAAACGAAGTCATAAACTCAGCCTGTCGATAAGGATGCGAATGTTCGAAACCCTTGACGCGTTAGAATAGACAAAGGAAAAATCGATAGATAAATTTCCCACTCCGAGCATGGATAGACCCAACCTAGATGTGGAAAAGGCTTTACAGCCTCCAATATTGCTAAGGATGAAACGCAGTGACAACACACACAAAAAACTTTAATAAGAAAAAAAGGGCACCGATTAGCAGGGTATGGCTCGGGCATGGGCGGTAGTGCCCTCGTGGACGATGGCACGGGCGAGATTCTGCGTCAGCGCCCGCCGAAAGGGCGCCTCTTTGCCGAGGAACGAGCCGTAGAGGCGGCGTTTTCTTTCGCGGGTCGCCTCGCTGCCAGGGGGGAGAGAAGAAGGGAGTTGGAGTTAAGGGGGAACCTGGTAGTACCCATAACGTGGCGGGCTCGGGTCGAGAAAGGGCACATTGAGATGGTAACCGAATTAGGGCCTTTTCGATATACGAAAGGGGCGAGCGAGTGGGAGGTAGACAGCGACAGGGAATGGTGAGGATAAATGCTGATGATGTGCGCCGATCCCACTATGGGAAGAGATGCGAAGGCCAACGAGGACATTTATGAGAAGTATTCGAACACACAACATAAACCACTTTCCCACATTGGTGTGGGTGCGCATCCTCGCCACACCACCGTTTGTAAAGACAATGGGAAGGTTAAGTGAAGGAGGCCCAAGAGGTGGAGTCTAAGGCGATCGGGGTTAGAACCCCACCACGGAACGAAGCTCCGCCTTCCACCAAGAACCAACTGGGGGCGTCCTGGGGTTTTGCAGCAATCGAAGGTTCGAACCACACTTTAGACTGCATGCTCTGCCTAGGAATCCCCTCCCCACGGATCCTTCCTAACTACCTAGCTATTGGGGAGGAGGGGGGGCTGGTGTATGGGGTCACCCGTACGACGGGGCAACATCCCCCCTGCCCAGTGTCGGGATGCCCTAGCCAAGGCAGCGGCACCGTGGCGCCCACCACGGGATCGATCCCATTCGGCAGCGTGATGAAATGAGGCACCGAATTCCCACCTGACATCCGAAGGGCTATCGTGGCCTTCCGGCCTCAGCCTGCAGGAAGATCTGCGGCTGTCTTCCACACATCTCCACCGCCTGTTGCCGCTGACATAGGCAGAAGCGTGTCCTACTGGCCCCGACGCCAGCGGGTGGATCTGCGGTTACATATTTTCCTCCTATGGTGCAGTGGATAGCGTGACCTCCAGGCCCCAACTCCTATAGAAAGAATCTTCCACACAATTTCCCGTCATCCATCCTGCAGATCTTTCTTTCACACCCTAAAAGAGGAGGATGCCCTCGTTGGTTTTTTATACTTAGTCCGAGGTATAAGACGAATGAATGGGGCGGGGGAGCTGCACCTGTCTCCGGCGTTGAGGGTGACGAGGTCGAGGGAGGCCATGAGGGTGAAGGTCTGGTCGGCGGAGAAGACGGGCGGGTCGGCCTCCAGGAGGGGGGTCGCATCCTCCAACAGCACCGGCCAAAAGCTGACGGGGGGCAACGAAGGAGAGGATCAGTGAGGGGCTGGAGGGGTCAATCTCGTGGGTGTTCCAAGACCCTCTCAGAGGAAGGGGGGGACTATCCTTCGCGTGCTGCAAGAGGGGGTGGCGGAGCTCAAGTCATTGGGGCAAGGGGGGATAACAGTGAAATGATATGTTTTCCCATTCGCGGCCGAGATATAATCCCCGACCGGCTAATGAAGTTCGCATAAAGATCAGAATGACAGCAGCTGGTAAGCCTCAAGACACCGGTCCTCGGCAAGTTTCGGGACCGCGAGGATATGTTGCCCAGGGAAGACACGAATGGGGAATGAGGGCGATGTTGTGATTGCCTATGTGCGTGAAGACGTGTAAGGAAGTACCCACCCTCGCGGGGTTAGGTACAGCGCATTGCCAATAGGCGGCCACTCGCCCACAAACGTTGGACAGGTTTTCTACTTGTTTGGGGATTTTGAATTCAAGGACTTTTTAAAAAATAATCAAGGACTGGTTTTAGCCATTGTTTTTTTTCTTTAAATTATTAGACACACGACCCTTGTATATTTATTACATTTATGAGACATCATTTTTTTAATTAAATAATTTCTATCATCAAAAATTATCCATTTCATGTAAATTTAGTACCTACATTTGGAAATGCTTCCATTTTCAGGTATAAAAATATATTTTAAAGCATTTAAAATATACACAATTACCTAAATTATACTTAGCAAAGATATCCAATACTTTCCAATCTTCATAACAAAGAATTTTTTGTTTCAAAATGACCCCCAAACATTGAATCATGAAGCATTTTTGGAAAAAATCTGAAATATTTCAATTGAAAATTAAATGTATTCAAAACAGAATGAACATTCATGATTCAGAGGTTACCTTTTAATTTTATTTAATTATGTTTGATGGTTACAATTTCCTTATCAAAAAGACTCATTTTTGCTTCAAAATCCATTTTTAGTCTTTGTTTCTCATCTTTTTTTTTTTGATCAGAGCATCCGTTCGTCTTTTCTTGGCTTCTATGTCTGTAAGACTTTTGTCCTGCTTCCTTTTCTTTTCAAGATCTTCTCTGTACAGGCGAGAAGAATTCCTAACTGCGTGCATAAGTGAATTAGTCACTCTAAACTCAGTTAAAGGCTTCTCAGTTGCAACCAAGGCATTGTGTACAACTCTCTGAGCAATCATAGACTTCTGTTGAAGATTTTCGACTAAGATTTCTTCCGTTCGACAGCTGCTTGTCAGTGAGTGAGGCACAATATCTCATAAATAAAGCTCTTGAAATTTGATACCTGGAATAAGTGCTCAAAAATGAGCATCAAGACGAGTTTCTCTGGAGAACTTTTTATTTGACTGGCAGACATTATTGTCAGTGACAAATCGCTTTTACTCTGTTTTGATGTCATCAGCAGCTTTTCGGGACAGTTTTTCTATACACAAGTTCTCTCAGAAGGATCTCAATCCTGGACTCGTACTTAGATGCATTCAACATCACATTTGGATTCAAACAGCTAAAGCCTTTAACAACCAAATACTTAAAGAGGGCTCCTCTCGTTGATATTTTTTACTACAGCTACGAAGAAATTCACTGCTTCCTTCCGAAACTGAAGAATGTCAGTGTTGGTCAGTTGTTCTCGAGCAGAGGGCAGGTGAAATGAAAACAGAAAAAGACCTAGGCTGGGGCCTGAGTGGGCACCTGTCTTCACTACATACAGTTGACCAGAAAGCCAACTGTCCCCCACACAAGTCAAATTATGCAACATAGAATAGCAAAAAAATAAAAAGTGGAATAAACATTATGGGACATTGATGAAGGCGAGGCATTTAAGGGAAAAATGGGTTATAAGCAAAGCATAACCAAAAGCAACTCACCAGTGCAAAAAAACAAGAACAAGGTATCCAAGTGACAGTCACAGAAGTATAGTGAGCATCCATCATAAAATACAATGAATCCAAGCATACATATGATCACTCACATTACAGGGTGTCTACTTGTTTGGTGACTTTGAATTCAAGGACTTCTCAAGGTTTTCAAAGACTTTTAAAAAATAATCAAGGAGGGGTTTTAGAAGTATAGCGAGCATCCATCATAAAATACAATGCATCCAAAGCATACACATGTTCACTCACATTAGTGAGTAGATTAACTTAAATATTACTATTTTCCTAATAGACATTAAAAAGGATATAAATAGTGAATTTGAAAAATCATTTGAACAATCACCCAATGATTTATCTTATAAATTTGAGGACTATCTACCTTTTTCATCAAATTCAAGGATTTTAAGGGCAGTAGACACCCTGTTGAAGTTTTGTGTCCGCTGTAGCCCGGATTGAACCCGGCACCTAGGCGCAAAAAATCCAACGCCTTTATCCACTACGTTAACGGGAGCTTCAGTGGAAGGACAAAAGCAAACCTAGAAATCCCGATGGAGGGGGGAAGGAAGGGGGGGGCACGGCTGCAAATAACGCATCTATAAGTTTTCCACAGTATGCTTGGTGTGCATCAACGCGACTAAACCCCCTGCCCCTCACACCCCTTTTTACACCATATGAAGCATAATGTCAATCATTATTTGGTCAATGATTTTTTTGGTTTTTAGTTCAAAGGTCCATCTGGCGACTGCCATCAAAGGGATAAGTTGCTGTAATCAATTTAGCTTATTAAGTAATATCCTGTTAAAAAGAAAGAACTAAAAAGCAAACCAAGAATAAGGTATGCCCAAGCGTCGACACCAAGGATGAAGGCCAGCCTCCTCCAAAAAGTTAGATATTCCACAAGTCTGTGTGCACGCATCCGTCCCGAGTACAAGGGATAAGCGGTAGCGGTGCGTGAAGATCACCCAGACTAGGACATTCAACAAGAAGGTGCCGAAGTCTGGGGGGAAAATGCAATCGTTGCAGGCAATCGCTCCATCCAATGGCGGGCGTCCCGCGAATGTGTCCAATTCGGAGACGACAGAAAGCAACCTGAATCCGTTGCGGAATCGGGGGGTAGGTCGATGGGAACAGTGGCGGCGCTATGGCACGTAACTTTAAGTTCTCCTCAACCGTCTGAAGTCTTCTTTGCCAAGCCGCCCGGAAGGCAGCCCGTATTCCTGCCATGTCTTTATTGTGTGAGGAAGAGCGAAACGCTGGTCCGCTCGCCCCGTACTCGCGGGCTCTTTAGCGCCCTCATTCGAAGGGGATTGTCCATGCGGCGAAGGCCTTTCATGTGGCCCGGGGGGTGCCTTGAGAAGAACAGACGCAGGTCTGGAGATTCACTTCGGACGTGGCTCCGCTTCCATCTTCAAGCCAGGATAACAGGCAAAAGGATTCTGCTTTGTCCTTGGACTGACTGACAGTGGTGACCAGTGAATGACCTTCATAGGCTGCTATATACTGTAGGGTGTCGTCCACCTCCTCTTCCGTAAACCCTTCCTCTCTCCCACACTCATTCACACAATCAAACCACATTTTAATCGCCTTACTATCATTCTAACACCCTTGTATATACTCGTCACGTCTATTTACATCCATTCTTCTTACATGCCCACATCACCTCAGAACACACTCAGTCACAACGTCATTCACACCATACACTTCTTACCCAGCCGTTCCTCACTCTACCTCACCTTTCAGTCGAGTTCTGCCTTTCTTCCATACCAGTTTCTCTCCCATACACCAAGGTTGCCACCAGCATAATCTAACGCAGAATCGCACTTCGCTACCATTTAAAACCTCGTGGTTGCAATCGGCTTCATCTCCACCACACATAAACTTAGTAATTGTTCAAGGGTGACACCACGGACTCGGATATCCCACCTTCACCCTCGCCCCCTAAATACCTTACTATTTTCTGCACTCATCTTCAGCCATCAACATAGGACGCAATCTATCCCCACCAATCTCACCCCGCCCCTCCCCCAAAACAATGCTGGTGTAACCAACGAAGGATTTGCCATATCACAGTTACTTCATCTACAGGTTAAACACTACAAGTGGGGTTGGCGCACTTCAACGCCACTAAAACTACCCACTTTATGTCCTTTCATCCATGAGAACCACCCATCTTTTCCCCACCTTAAAATGACCCCCCCCCCCTCATGGCGCTTAAAAACTGAAAAGCGAACACCAACGAGAGCATCTCCCGGAGGACGTTGGAAAGGAGAGATGTGAAGAAATAGAGGAAGTGAAAATGTGTGGAAGCAGATCCACCTCCAACCATTGAGGATGTCATGCAATCCCCCAATTGTCAGGTGGAACCGTGGTTACCCATGGGACAGCAGACAGTATCCCCCCCCCCCACTCCCATGAATTTGAAGCGCAATAGCAACGATGGCGATCTCGCCGAAAGTTTGAAAGAGAGATCTGTGTGGAAGGCATAACCGGAGTTGCTCCTGCAGGTGTTGGGGCCAGTAGGATACACCAAAGAGCCCTTTGCGGAGGCGTAAAGGGATAAGGAAATGATGAAGGTGGGAAGAAGGCAGACATCTTTAAACACACCACCCCAACCAGAACCAAGAGGGAGGGTAAATCAGCCCCCCCATCCCCATTCCTGCCTTGACCAGGGGTGAATGGGCACAAGAAGGTCTAGACCAGTGGTTCTCAACCGTGGGCCACATGGCCCCTAGGAGGCCATGTAACATTACTAGGGGTCCACACACATAAAATAACGAATTAGGGTCCACAGTGATATTTTGGTTGGCCATAGAGCAATTCTACTTCAGAACTGTTATTATTACTGAGAATGGAGAGAGAGAGAGAGAGAGAGAGAGAGAGAGAGGAGAGAGAGAGAGAGAGAGAGAGAGAGAGAGAGAGAGAGAGAGAGAGAGAGAGAGAGAGAGAGAGAGAGAGAGAGAGAGAGAGAGAGAGAGAGAGAGAGAGAGAGAGAGAGAGAGAGGAGAGAGAGGAGAGAGGAGAGAGAGAGAGAGAGAGAGAGAGGAGAGAGAGAGAGATAGAAGAGAGAGAGAGAGAGAGAGAGAGGAGAGAGCAGAGAGAGAGAGAGAGAGAGAGAGAGAGAGAGAGA